>CM032455.1:24193992-24253992 GCA_019049505.1 Pachyrhynchus sulphureomaculatus | reverse complement strand
AATGAGGCGGTAACACCAGAAAACATCAAAAAAATCCATAAAATCGTTTTGAATGATCGAAAAGTGAAGTTGCGTGAGTTAGCTGACATCGTAAAGATATCAAAAGAACGTGTTGGCTTTATATTGCATGAGCATCTGACTATGAGAAAGCTCGGTTCAAAGTGGGTGCCGCGTTTGCTCACTGTTTATCAAAAACAAGAACGTGTTGATGATTCTGAGCAGTGTTTGGCCATTGTTAGAGCGGCGCTGGAATGATTGCGTTGCTCTTGATGGAGATTACGTTGATGAATAAAGCTAATTTTGAACCAAAAAAACCGTGTTTTCTTTGTTAGGCCCGGGACTTTTCAGCCCATGTGTTATATATATATATAATATATAAAATGCAACGTCTCTCTGTCTGTCTGTCCGTTAGTGACCTTATCACTGGAGAACCACTTATCCGATTTACGTACTTTTTTTTTAAAAACATACATATGTTCTCTGGCCAGGTTATAGGCTATATTTTATCACGATAGGTAGCATAAGGAATGAGCAGTGACGATAATAGTGAATGAAGTCGGAAAAAAGTTTATCGCTAGCGCGTTCCCTTGCAATACACAGTCTAAACTATTAAATATGGAACAATATTATGTAGTAGAGAATATCTAGAATCTATAATATATATAAAAATGCAATGTCTCTCTGTCTGTCTGTCTGTCCACTGGTGCGTTTATCACGCGAGAACCACTTATCCGATTTACGTCTTTTTTTAAATTCATACATATATTCTTTGGCCAGTTTATATAATAATAATAATAATCTATACCTATAATATAAACAAATTGCAACCTCTCTCTGTCTGTCCGTTAGTGCGTTTATCCCTCGAGAACCACTTATCCGATTTACGTGATTGTTTAAATTCGTACATATGTTCTCTGACCAGGTTTTAGATATATATTTTATTACATCTATAATATATATAAAATACAACGTCTCTCTGTCTGTCTGTCTGTCCGTTAGTGCGCTTATCCGATTTACTTACTTTTTTTTTTAAAACATACCTATGTTCTCTGGCCAGGTTATATGCTATATTTTATTACGATAGGTAGCATAAGGAATGAGCAGTGACGTAAAATAGCGAATGAAGTCGGAAAAAAGTTTGCCGCTAGCGCGTTCCTTTGCAATACACAGCCTAAAGCATTAAATACAGAACAATATTATGTAGCAGAGAATATATATAATCTGTAATCTATAATATATATAAAATGCAATGTCTGTCTGTTTGTCTGTCTATCCATTAGTGCGTTTATCACGCGAGAAACCACTTATCCGATTTACCTATCTTTTTTTAAATTCATACATAAATTCTTTGACCAGGTTATATAATAATAATAATCTATATCTATAATATATATATATATATATATATATAAAATGCAACGTCTCTCTGTCTGTCTGTCCGTTAGTGCGCTTATCCCTCGAGAACCACTTATCCGATTTACGTGCTTTTTTAAATTCATACATATGTTCTCTGACCAGGTTATAGATACATATTTTATTACATCTATAATATATATAAAATGCAACGTATCTCGGTCTGTCTGTCTGTCCGTTAGTACGCTTATCACTGGAGAACCACTTATCCGATTTTCGTACTTTTTATTTAAAACATACATATATTCTTCGGCCAGGTTACAGGCTATATTTTATTCTGATAGGTAGCATAAGGAATGATCAGTGACGATAATAGTGAATGAAGTCGGAAAAAAGTTTGCCGCTAGCGAGTTCTCTTGCAATACACAGTCTAAACCATTAAATATGGAACAATATTATGTAGCAGAGAATATCTATAATCTATAATATGTATAAAATGCAATGTCTCTCTGTCTGTCTGTCTGTCCATTAGTGCGTTTATCACGCGAGAACCACTTATCCGATTTACGTGTCTTTTTTTAAATTCAAACATATATCCTTTGGCCAGGTTATATAATAATAATAATCTATATCTATAATATATAAAAAATGCAACGTCTCTCTGTCCGTCCGTCTGTCTGTCCGTCCGTTAGTGCGTTTATCACTGGAGAAACCACTTATCCGATTTAAGTGTTTTTTTTTTTTAAACATACATATGTTCTCCGGCCAGGTTATAGGCTATATTTTATTTCGATAGTGACGATAATAGTGAATCAAATCGGAAAAAAGTTTGCCGCTAGCGCGTTCTCTTGCAATACACTGCCTAAACCACTAAATATGGAACAATATCATGTAGCAAAGGATATCTATAATATATATAAAATGCAACGTCTTTCTGTCTGTCCGTTTGTGCGCTTATCATTGGAGAACCACTTATCCGATTTACGTGCTTTTTTTTAAACATGCTAACCATTAAATATGGAACAATATCATGGAGCAAAGAATATCTATAATACATATAAAATGCAACGTCTCTCTGTCTGTCTGTCTGTCCTTTAGTGCGCTTATCACCGGAGAACCACTTATCCGATTTACGTGCTTTTTTTTTTTTTAAACATACGTATGTTTTCTGGCCAGTTTATAGGATATATTTTATTACGTTAGATGACATAAGGAATAAGCAGTGACGATAATAGTAAATTAAGTTGTAGAAAAGTTTGCCGCTAGCGCTTTCTCTTGCAAGATACTGCGTAAAGCATTAAATATGGAACAATATCATGTAGCAAAGAATATAATATATATAAAATGTAACGTCTCTCTGTCTGTCTGTCCGTTAGTGCGCTTATCACTCGAGAACCACTTATCCGATTTACGTGTTTTTATAAATTTATACATATGTTCTGTATAATTCGATATAAGCCTAGATAATGGGAGATAAAGAGAAATAATGGGAGATAAGTCGAGATAAGCCTCGATAATCGGAGATAAGATGAGATAATGGGAGATAAGTATAAATAATGGGAGATAAGGAGAAATAATGGGAGATAAGCAGAGATAAGTCTAAAATTATATAAAAACAACACTATGTTTTAATTTCCAATATATTTAAAGTCACTTGACAATTGTTTCACAATGGCTTCTTCAAAAGTAAATATTTACTTTGTATGGTGAAACAATTGTCAAGTGACTTTAAATATATTGGAAATTAAAACATAGTGTTGTTTTTATATAATTTTATTATGAATTTCCAACAAGTATCGGCTAACACAATCAAAAAAGAGATAAGTCTAGATAATGGGAGTTATGGTGAGATAATGGGAGATAAGGAGAACTAATGGGAGAAAAGGAGAAATATTGCGAGATAAGTCGAGATAAGCCTAGATAATGGGAAATAAGGTGAGATAATGGGAGATAAGGAGAATTAATGGGACATAAGGAGAAATTATGGGAGATGAATAGAGATAAGCCTAGATAATGGAAATTATGTAGAGATAATGGGAGATAAGGAGAAATATTGGTAGGTAAGGGAAAATCATGGGAGATATTTTATTACGTTGGGTAACATAAGGAATAAGCAGTGACGATAGTAGTGAATCAAGTCCACGCGAGCGGAGCCGCGGGCCCGGCTAGTGTATATATATATATATATATATATATATATATATATATATATATATATATATATATATATATATAGAAAAAAATGAATATCGGCTTTGGCTTACGAAAATCGTGTCTTGGTTCTTGTATCAAACGTACGGTCCATATCAGAGCTCGTCAGCCAACCTAGGTGAAAAGGTCAATTGCAAGCACCTAGTATCAGCAGGAGAGATTTAAAAGACATACACCCAAAAATGTTAGTAGCCAACAAACCCCAGCGCCGAAAGAGCGCAGTTTTTGTCCATTAAAGCTGATATTCATCTTTTCATTTTATATATATATATATATATATATATATATATATATATATATATATATATATATACGAGGCATGTTTTTTAAGTAAGTACCGTTTTGGAATTAAAAAAAGACGTGCAAAGATATCGCTATAATTTTATTTTTACATGAAAGCCTGTACCTTAATCTACTTTTCTACATAATTTCCGTGAATATTGAGGCACTTGTCATAACGTGGCACCAGTTTTTGAATACCCTCCTCATAAAATTCTGCCGCCTGAGAAAAAAGTTCTCGGTCACAATGCGATACAAAACACTACGAGAATATTGAGGAAAGCAGTCGCACAATGATGAAATTGTAAAGCGTCTGTTTTCTCTCACCTTTTCGTCCACTTTCTGCACCAAATCTTCATTAACGACCGAAGGACGCCCATTCCGTTCTTCATCATGCACATTTGTGCGGCCATCTTTAAATGCTCTCACCCATTTCCTTACCATTCCATCAGTCATAATGTTTTGTCCGTAAACTTCACAGATCTCACGATGAATATCGATCGGTTTTACGCCTTTGGCACTAAGAAATCGTATAACAGCCCGTACTTTACAATCGGCGGGACTCACGATTGTCGGAGGCATCTTAAACACTCAGTAAACAACGTATACAATGAAGAATCAGACTGTAATGGCGTCAGTGCGTAGACATGAGATGTAGGTTACCAGCGCGCATGCGCGGAACGCCGACCGTATCGCTGCGGCGGCGGAATCGCAAAACGGTACTTACTTAAAAAACATGCCTCGTATATATATATATATATATATATATATATATATATATTTATATTTATATATATATATATATATATATATATATATATATATATATATATATATTTTATATTTATATTTATATTTATATATATATATATATATATATATATATATACATATATATATATATATATATATATATATATATATATATATATATATATATATATATATATATATATATATATATATATATATATATAGAAAGACGATGGACACTGCCGAGGACATGTTGCTAGTGACAAACAACTTTGACTCAGTCAATCATCGCTCCTGATGAAGCTAACATGGTTAGCGAAACGCGCGTCCGGTTCAAAAATAAAGGGTTTGGTTTAGTGGTGATATATACTGAGTAGTGTCATTGTGCCAAAGATTCTACATTCCCAACTTAGTAACTTTGTCTTGACAAGACTAATAGTAGAGATAGTGTCGTTTTCGGGTGGGCACACATCCGAACTCGAACGGAATGGATCGAGAGCCATTACTACGAAAAACATACTTCTCTGTAATACTACGAAGACGGTCATATGTAGTAGACTCCTCTATCGAGGATAGTGACAAGTGGAAACAAGACTATGAAAATAGTAGTCCCAAAGTATGCCACGTTAAACTGTTCATCCCGTATGACTGATATCATCCAGATGTTACATGAATTGGACAAATAGGATCTCTCTAGTCTGGTTGTTGATTATAATGCTTCTCGAACAATTACAAGTGCGTACCTTTTCTTAATTTTTACGTTTTAATTTGTTTATATTTTTTGGGTTCAGTATGAAGAATAACGATTTAATTTATTCTGTGCTGAGTAGTAATCCGTATATCTCATAAATTTTATGAAACAATATCTTCAAAATGTCATGCACTCCTCCCACTTTCCTAAAAAAATCTTTTGATATTTAACGATATGATATTTAGGGAAAACATAAGTGTACAATATATTATTTACAGTCTGTCAAGTAAGAACGTGTCCGCGATAATTCATTATGGTATATGCGATTCTAGCAATTCAATAAAAAATCGGTAGAGGGAACCTTTGTTTACGGTACATTTTAGTAAAAGTATCAGTCGATGCTGAACTTTCATCGAAATCACGTAAAATCCAAAATGAGTCACTTATTTGCGCGTCTATTCGAGGCAGTCTTTCTTTGTTCACTAAATATATTAAAAGTCGGTATCATTTGTGAAGAAGGAGGTAAATCATTTTAACGAGACGGAAAATGTCGACGATTTGCCAAAACGTGGCCCGGTAAACAAAGTCGAAAAACGAATCGACCCTGAAGAAATGATGACATGTCTTTGTTTTCATGCGACCCGAAATTGACTGTCAAGGAGCGGCAACATTAAGAAAATTGGGGTTGAATGTATTCCATGAGACCATTCGATAACATCTTCATGCTCATGATTTTAAATTCCGTTGAAGAAACCTTTGCGAAAATCAAGTCACGAAGCGGCTCGCTTGGGCCCACGATAAGATACTAGAGAGATCTACACAACGGACGTCAACCCTATTGAAAACGTTGGGTTCATTGTAAAGAGAAAGCTCAGAGAAAAGACTCTGAGGACTTTGACTCAGTTGTCTTGCGAGATTCGAAAAATTTGCGGAGTATGCAGAAGATCTAGTCGACAGCATGCCTCGAAGCTCAGGCGATTATTGATGTCGAAGGCGATTGGACAGCCTACCAAGGTAATTGCGCATTTGTTAGCACACCAAAGAATAGATTGATGGCAAAAAATGTTCTCAAAACACATTTTTTCACGAATACAAGCGGTCACGTTCTTACTTGACAGACTATATAATAAAAAATATTACTGTTTCCACTTTTTGTTTGTATTCTGGCATCTTGGCTTTCCTCTATTACTGTAAAAAAAAATAGTTTAGGCAAAAACTTCAGTATTATAAAAGTATATGAATTTTCAAAAATATCTACTAAATTGAAGCTCTCTGAAGCTCATATGTCCTACCTACCTTGAAATGGTACTTTATTAAGGACTTAAGAAACCTAAATACATGTTACAAGAAAGCACAATCTACATATATGTCAAGACCCAGGTAAAACCCTAAACTGATATGGGATGAACAGATAGTAATTTTCTTATAATCATTAAATAACATCCTACTGGTTTTTAGATTTTGCTTTCAGATAAAATACCTGGGCATAATTTGAAGATAAGTAAATTTTGTAAGAAGAATGTTTTAACAGAGTACCCTTTATTGATTATTTAACCTTTGTTTATTTCAATAAAGGATTATTTACTTAATAATGTGTGCTTTCTAATTACTATATCTAAATTACATAGAAAACCTACAAAATATGAGAAAATTTGAAATCGTTTAATAAAATATACAAAAACTTGCCTGATTCTTATTTATTTTCGTATATAAAAATTTAACTACAAGCCAAATATAGTTTCAAGTTAAGTGAACAGTAAAACAAACAATTTTTTCATTTACTGATAAACTCCACATTTATTTTAATATTTCAACATGTTTGGCTATCACTGTAGGTTTATTAAGACTAAATGAGCAAGATGGAACAATTTTTATTATTTATGGTATATAAGATCCCTACAGGTAAAATACAATAATTTTGGGAATTCCTAATTATACTGTTATAAAACTTTATATAATAGGTAACAAATTATTAGGTGTGGTATTATTGAAATATATTTAAAAGGGGTAAATTATTTAATTCTAATTGGTCATTTAACAAATAATTAGTATTTTTAAGTTTATTGATTCAAGCAAATTTAATTTATACCCTTTATTTCAAAGTTTTTATTAAACTGATGTTCTGATTCTATTAAAGGGTTAGCGTAATTTGAGTTTGATTTCCTAGTTATAAAAGAGACACACTTTAAAAAAAATTTTAAGTGTGCTGTCGTGAATTACTTGTGTTAAAATTTTTACTTATAATAAAATATTGACTATAAAGCTTGTGTAATTAATTTGTTGGTGTCAGGAAGTAATTATTTTAAAAGGTAACAGTTTTTATATACTACCTTTATTAAATTTGTTGGGTGTACGGTTTACCAGTGGCAGCAATATTCATGTCATCATTTCTTCAGGGTCGTTTTTTTTTTATTATTGAATAAAATCCGCTATTTAAGGTGAATTTTCTGCCAATGGTCTAGCTTCACGGAGGCGCCAATTCCAACATATGCAGTGAATTCCATAACACCATATATATATATATATATATATATATATATATATATATATATATATATATATATATACATATATATATATATATATATATATATATATATATATATATATATATACAGTAGAATCTCGATTATCCGAAATAATATGAACCAAAGTGATTTCAGATAATCGAAATTTCGGTTAATCCGAATTTTTTTATAAAATAGAAGTTTAGAGTGAATACAACATTGCAGATTGACTTAAAACCATTGATACGATACGCTATTACGTACATAGGTATTTATTAAAACAAAGAATAGAACAATTAGTTTATTTATTTTATGTATATGTACGGAAAATCGAAAATAAAACAGTTTCATTCTTAACTTTAATGTCTTAAAAATGAGGTAATTTTTAACTGCACTCGTTTTGCATTAGTTCTGTTTTTGGTTGCGATGTCTCTCCAACGTTTGATAAGCAAAACGTCCGCAGCGGTTGCATGTTCTTGTTGTTCTACATAAGTTAATGCTTTTTCTAGGGCCTCTAGTCCTTCTGAATGTGATATTTTTACTGGAATATTGTCGGTGGCTTCTACTTCGTTATCATCATCGCCATCACTGTCTATTTTATTAGCATTTTTGCATACACTTTTAATTAATTCTTGGTCAGTCATTTCATCTTCCACACTATCACTATTTAACCATTCACAAACATCGGTTTCCGTAACACTTTCACATCTAAAAATCTAAATTTTACATCAACTTCCTCACTAGGGTTTAGATTGAATAAAGTGGTTTACAGCAATGTAATAGATGTCGTAAATAATCTAAAAAACAAAAATTCCCTCTTGATCACTTTGATTTATGTGTCAAACTGATTAAACAAGTCAAAAATATATATTTTTTTTTATCTCCCCGACTAAGTAGAGATTTTGCCCTTTTTCGTTTCCTGGGGATATCAGCGAAGATGTCGTAATACCCGCCAACGTTATCCAAGGGCCGAGACATACATTTTCGTATTTCACAGCACCTTTTAGACAACGCGGTAGTGCTGCCACGGACGTTATTGCATTTCTGCAAACAGCTACTACCTATGTACGTGGCCAGGCCAGATATACTTAAATAAATTAATAAACCTGCCGCAAGCAAGTTACTACGCCACGGAGCCACGGGCCGCCACAATTACCTCATTAATAATAATAATAGCTTTATTCTCAATAGTAAGAACCATTTACAAGGAAAACGAGAAAGAATATGAATAAAATTTTCTCTCAAAACTAAGGTACTGAAGTAACAACAAAAATAGACAAAAACAACGAAAAAAAAAAAAGAAGAAGATAGAAATAAATAAAAATGAATAAAGCAATTAAGTGAATCAGCGCAGTACAAATTAGAATAAAAGATAAATAAAACAAATATTAGTTACATACATCCAACAAGCAAAACAAGCTTCTAAAAGTATTTCTATAAATGTCCTATCAAGTGAAATGATCCAAACATATTGACCGAATCTTATTTTCGATGTATGCAAAAATGTCACAATCATTACTAATTAAATTAAATTTATTGCACATAACATTGATTGGTTCAATTAACCTTAGTCCCAGCACGTGAACAAACAAAAGTAGCAGAATTTCGTGAATTAATTCTAGGCACCAATATAGCCACCTTCGATAACAACTGAGGACAGTCGATGACTCCGTGCAATAATCTATTCAAGAAAACTATAGACGAGCACTTTCTGCGAGCCTCAAGTGATTGAAGATTAAATCTCTCCATTAACAAAGAGTACTTTATTCCTCTCATTGGATAGACACCATCTACTTTATATGATAAATATTTTAGAAATCTTCTTTGAACTCGTTCTAGCATTAGCTTGTAGCGCAAATAATATAGACTCCAAATAAGAGAGGCATACTCCAGTTTGGATCTCACATAAGACTTATATAGCAGTATTAAAGATCGTTCACCATTAAAGCTCCTACAGTTGCGCACTATAAAGCCATATAGGCGATTGGCTTCCAGCGTTACGTTATTAATGTGATTAAAAAAACTCATTTTGTTATTGAATAGTACTCCCAAGTCCCTTACACTGTTGGTGCGCCTGAGAATTGACATTCCTAGTGAATATTCATATGTTATTATATGGTTTTTTCTCGTCACCGACATAATTTTACGTTTAGTAATATTCAAGTCTAATTTATTGTGCTTACACCAATCCTCAAGCACGCAAAGCTCAGTTTGAAGCAGTCTACAGTCCTGAATACATGGTACGGGCGCATACAGCTTGAGATCATCAGCGAAAAGCAGCCTGCCACAATTCAGAGTGTCACAGAGGTCATTAATATATAGCAAAAATAGTAGGGGACCAAGATTGGATCCGTGTGGCACGCCGGAGGTTGCGATGTAGGAATCGGAAATATATCCATTATAGTGTACTGACTGAGAGCGGCCCCCAAAATATGAAGAAAACGAACTGTACATATCCACACCAAAGCTTCTGCAGCAGAACGAAATGAGATATTTTATCAAAGGCTTTAAAAAAGTCCGTATATATTAAGTCAACCTGCCCTCCTGCGTCTAATATATTCTCTGTTAAGTTTGTATAAACTCCCAAGTTTGTTACAGTGGATCTGCCATCAATAAATCCACGTTGATGGGTTGACAGAATGCCCCTAACCTGAATATAAATGCGATTATACAGAATTACTTCAAACAGCTTCGAAAAATTATTCAGAATAGAAATGGGTCGGTAGTTGTTTACATCGCTATGTTCGCTCGATTTGAAAATGGAGCATACCCTCGTTTCCTTCCAGCTCCCCAGAAATGTTAACATCCTTAACGCCAAATTAAATATATATTTTAGAGGCACCATAAGTGCACCCATACAATCTTTAACCATAAAAGATGGAATGCCATCAGGTCCTGCGGTCAGCATAGTCTTTAATTTTTTAGCAGAGTGTTGAATCTCACTGACTGTTACAGAAGCTAATGAAATGTCAACACTACCGAAAAGCTGACAAGCACTCTCCGGAACAAAATCGATTTCATTCCCTTTAGGTAAGAATACACTTTTAAAATAACAAGCGAATGCATTTACTATGTCTTGCGGCTTTTCATACCAAGCACCGCTCAAATGAATTGCTCCGGGAATCCTTGATTCTCGATTCTTCTGATTAATAAAGGACCAAAATTTTCCTGAATCACTGTTAATTGCTTCCTAGACACCAAGTATGTACCTATCAAAAACTGACTTGCACTTAACCTTAATCAGTCTACTAATATTTGTAAATTCGATATTATACCATTGATCATCGGTTTTTTTTTATATTTTGATCTCATTA
The DNA here is from genome assembly GCA_019049505.1 of Pachyrhynchus sulphureomaculatus. Lineage (NCBI taxonomy): Eukaryota > Metazoa > Arthropoda > Insecta > Coleoptera > Curculionidae > Pachyrhynchus > Pachyrhynchus sulphureomaculatus. The sequence goes on along the minus strand of CM032455.1, from coordinate 24,242,884 downwards.
GGGATTTATATTTAATATCCGTAATTATTTCTGATGTATACCAAACAGGAAATTTTCGCTTGAAATTCTTGCGAAGTGGAACATAAGTATCTAGTTGCTCATAAAGTCTGTTGTGTAAAACTCAGTAACTGCGATATTAACGTCAGTACAGCTACCCAGATCAGTCCAATCGGTAGACAGCAGAGAGTCATATAAAGACAAAAAATTAACTAATACTTAATAAAAAGATACGTTGTAGCAAATTATCCAACGGTATTAAATATTTCGAAATATGTAAAGGGTGTTTTTTATAGAGGTATAGAACTTTGAAATGGAATAAAACAAAGATGAATTTTTTAAATTGACATGAAATTTACTTTATTCGAAAGATAATCTTCTGGCATTATAATTTAAATATGACTTCTGGCATATGACAGCCACGGCTGGCTCGGACGTAGTCTAATCTGGAGGTCCAATTTTCGATGACTTTTTTTCCAACATTTGTGGCCGTATATCGGCAATAACGCGGCGAATGTTGTCCTCCAAGTGGTCAATCGTTTCGGGCTTATCGGCGTAGACTAGCGACTTCACATATCCCCACAGAAAATAGTCTAGTGGCGTTAAATCGCACGATCTTGGAGGCCAATTCACGGGTCCGAAACGTGAAACTATGCGGTTACCAAAGGTTTCCTTCAATAAATTAATTGTGGCACGAGCTGTGTGACATGTTGCGCCGTCTTGTTGAAACCACTGCTCCTGCACATCATGGTTGTTCAATTGATGAACGAAAAAGTCAGTAATCATGGCTCTATAGCGGTCACCATTGACTGTAACGTTCTGACCAGCATCGTTTTTAAAGAAGTACGGACCGATGAATCCACCAGCCCATAAAGCACACCAAATAGTCAGTTTTTCTGGATATAACGGTGTCTCAACATACACTTGAGGATTATCATCACTCCAAATACGGCAGTTTTGTTTATTGACATTCAAACAAAAGTGAGCTTCATCGTTAAACAAAATTCGCTTATGAAAATCGGGATCAACGGCAATCTTGTTTTGGGCCCATTCACCGAATCTACGCCTTGCTAGGTGATGGTGTGGCTTCAATTGTTGCACGAGTTGGATTTTGTAAGCACGCAAACCAAGATCTTCACGCAAAATCTTCCATAAACTGGATAAACACATATCCAATTCCTGTGCACGATGACGGATAGACTGATTCGGGTCTTCCTCTACGCTACGCTCTACAGCAGCAATGACTTCTTCTGTACGCACTGTACGACGTCTCTGTGGATGCGTATTATCATTTAGAGTAAACGTGGTGCGAAAACGTTCCATAGTTAATCGAATTAATTGCTCTGATGGACGATTATGTTGACCGTAAAATGGACGTAGTGCGCGATACGTATTTCGAACAGAACCATGATTTTCAAAATAAATTTGCACAATTTAGAAGCGTTGTTCAGGCGTCAGTCTATTCATGTTGAAATGCCAAACCAAACTAAACATAAATCACTTGACAGCTGACAAAATGGCCGCCAGTTAAAAAAGTGTTGCCAACTTAAAGTTTTATACCTCTATGAAAAACACCCTTTATATACAATTTCAAGTGAGTAACAATTCTTCCAATAACTATAGCCTAATTTCTCTAGTTCTCATCATATCTAAAACATTTAAAAGTATTTTAAAATTATCAAATAAATTCATACTTAGAAAAAAATAATCTTTTCTTTAACCATCAGAAGGGCTTCAGAGAAAAACTGTCTATTAGTGCTATCTCATATTTGGTTAATAATATTGTCGAAGGATAGAAAAATAATGAAATCGTCGAAATAACATAATGCGGCTTACAAAAAGCTTTCGACTATGTAAGCCAGGAAAGATTAATAAAAAATTTGGAGAACTATAAATTTAACAACTTACGTATAAATACTACACGGAATGAAAAGTTTTTTTTTTATCAAAAATCGATTTTATTCTTCAACATAGTTTCCTTCAAGGATGATACACTTCCAACATTTGGGTACCTTTCATACAGTACGATTTATCGAGCTCTCTAAAATAAGCATCAGTTTCCCATTCAACTTCTTCATTTGAGCCGAATTTTTTTCCCTGGAGCCACTTTTTCAAATTTGAAGAGCGGTAATAATCGCCGGGGGCCAGATCTGGTGAATTCGGTGGATCAGGAAGCAATTCATAGCCCAATTGGTCCAGTTTCACCAACGATTTTATGGAGTTGTGAGCTGACGCATTATTTTGGTGAAACAACGCTTTTTTTCTTCGCTAAATGCGGCCTTTTTTTCTTGATTTCATCATTCAGACGGTCCAACAAACCAACGTAATGGTCTCGGGTGATTATTTATCCCTTCTCAAGATAGTCGATCAGTATTATTTCATGTGCATCCCAAAAAATACCCAAAAACTTTTCCAGCTGATATTTGTGTTTTTAGTAGTGGATCCATATTTCGTCTATTGTTACGAATCGACATAAAAATTCCTTTGAATTACCCCGAAACAGTGCCAAACAGCGTTCTGAATCTTCGATTCATTGCTGTTTTTGATCAGTCGTGTGAGTGCGAGGCACCCATCTGGCATATAGCTTTTTCATATGCAAATATTCATGCAAAATATACCTCACGCGTTCTGTTGATATCTTCATTATGTCAGCTATCTCTTTTACTTCCGGTTTTCGGTCATTCAAAACAATATGATGGATTTTTGGTGTTTTTTTGGAGTGACTGCCCCATTTGCACGTCCGAAACGTGGTTCATCATTGGTGCATATACAACCACATTTCAGTTTACTAAACACTATACAACCACATTTCAGTTTACTAAACACTCGATATATAGTTGCTTCCGACGAAGCAGATGTGCCATAATACTTCTCAAGCCATTTTTGGATTCCGGCTGTATTTTTTCCCATCAAAAACAATGTTTAATTAACACACGAAATTCTTTTCGTTCCATAGTTTTGCAAAAATCAAAAGTAACGCAACCCGATAAACTAATAGACAGAATTTCATGAAATATTTACGCGAATCGTCTGAAAGTTAACATTAATCATATGGTTCTTTGTTCATGCTGCCATCTCGTGGAAAGTTTCGGGACTTTTCACCCCCTGATAAGATACTTAAATCATATCGAAACAATAAAACGCAATATACTTATCTTAATAACAAAACGTCTAATGTAAAAACTACTTTAAAGGGTATTCTGTAAGGCTCTATTCTGGGACGAATTTGATTTCTAATTTACATAAATGATTATTGTATTATTTACTTGCTGCACTGCCTTAAGAAATAAAACAAATCAAAAAGTGAATTAACAGTAAATATGAAACAAACGACACAGACTGGTTTCAATTACGGGGATCATTTAATAAGTAAAGAGACAAATAGCTGTAGCTCAAGAACGGTTTATGGAATTGCTACAAAATTTAGCGTACTTTTCGACATAATCCCCCCAAGGTCCCACCTTTCTGCTAGCTTCTTGATTCCTGTGGCAAAAAATTCTTTCGGTGACTAAGCCACTTTTGCACTTTTTCCTTGACTTCTTCGTTGTCGGTGAACTTCTTTCCACGTAGGGCATCTTTGAGAGGTCCGAACAAGTAAAAATCACACGGAGCCAGGTTTAGGCAGTATGCGGGATGAGGCAGGATCTCCCAATCTCGTTCTTCAAGCTTTTCTTGGGAAAGCCGGGCTGAATAATATTGTGAACAGTTCCAACGCTTACTCTAACTTCCTGAGCTATCATTTCAACAGTAATTCTTCTGTTATTATGAATAAGTCCATCAATCCTCGATTCCAACGAGGGACCGGAAACTTCGACTAGACGTCCACTTCCCCGTCGTCGCACACTCCTGTTCGGTCACTTTTGAACCGATCTGTCCACTTGTAAATGTTCGCACGCTTCATGCAATTTTGCCCATATTGTAATAACGTTCTAGAATGTATTTCACTTGGCTTAACACCTTCTGCTACTAAAAATCTGATGACAGAACGCTGCTCTTCTAAAGTGCAGTCTTCCAATGAACTCGCCATGGTAAACTGGATATTTTGAGGTTATGTTTACATTATATGATCGAACAGCTGATTAAAACTCATCACAAGGTTGCCAACTTGCACTCCTAGAAGTATGGAGCGGTATCGTTGAATGGATTTAAGCTGTCTCTTTACTTATTGAATGGCCTTTGTAAATAAACTTCTGCATGTCCGATAACCTAAAAAGTGATTTTGATGTAAGTGTGACCGTTCGTATGGTGGCGAATTGGGATAAACTGATATGGAGTAATGAAAAGTCGGGTTAATTGACAGAATATTGAAAAAACTCAAAGATCAAAAAGTTTTTAGAAATTTATTTAAACCCTATTTACAAAATTTTGAGCATTTACATAAAAAAAATTTAAATTGTCATATTTTTTTAAATATTTTGTTATCCAACTAAAACTTTCAATTTTCTAAGTGTGCCGTCGTGAATTACTTGTGTTAAAATTTTTACTTATAATAAAATATTGACTATAAAACGTGTGTAATTAATTTGTTGGTGTCAGGAAGTAATTATTTTAAAAGGTAACAGTTTTTATATACTAACTTTATTAAATTTGTTGGGAAAATCCTAGTCAAAATCCTAGTCAAAATCGTAGTCAAATCTCGAGCGGTTTCGTTGAATGGATTTAAGCTGAGACCAATTGTCTCTTTACTTATTGAATGACCCTCGTAAATAAACTTACTTTAAACAAAATCGACTGTTATAGGCTTTAACAAAGCCCTATAGAAGCGGTGAAAATTTCGCAGAGATCGTTCGTAAAGTGCGTACTGCTTTTGGTTTATGCGAGGCACCTGCTCGTTCAACTATCGTAGATTTAATCAACAAATTCGAACGTCTCAGAAGACTTGAAGCCGGCAGACTATTCACGACGCCGTAGATTTGTCGATTGAGTACTAGAACTGCAGAGAATTGATTCCGATTTTAGCAAGAATAGCATTCTGAACTACCAGGTTCATTTTAACTATGTTAATAAACAAAATTGTCACCTGAGAAAGTTTGAAAACTCAACAATGCTTGACGGAAAATCTGTCCATCCAATTGGTTCTTATTTGTTTTTTAAGTGAAAATTTCCTCAGGAAAATAACTATTTGCAAGAAGAGCCGAGGTGGTCATTTATCAGATTTTCCACATTTAAGAGAGGATCCTGGTCCGCAATAAATGTAAAACTTTTTTTAGCATATAAGAACAACTCTAAAAGAATACAAAAAAATTTTTTTAGGAAAAAATGTCTATTTAAACTAAGAATATAGCACATCTCGTGTAGCACCTCCGGTACGTATACTCTGATTGGCGTGCAACCTCAGGATTGCAAAAGATCGTTCAATCTGAAAAAATATAGTTAATTTGTAGTCTACATACCCACAGTTTCTATATGAATGAACGTAAAAATTAAAAGTTCGCATTTTTTTTACAACTGAAAAAAAGCAATTTTTTACAAAAAAACATTATAAAAATGACCTATAAAAATTGTTAAACAATCTTTTTTTAAATAATTTGTAACATTTTAAAATGGATTGTCCCACGCTTGGGCGCAATTTTGTAGCCTGTGAACTCGCCCGCACTTTGAGGCGCATTTCTTGCAACCCCTTTTTAATTTCTGAGAATGAATTGAGTGAATAAAGATTTTAAAAGAACTAAAGAAATTAAACAAACACTAGCTCAGTTTTCCTTGGTAGAGAAATATGGGTAAGAGATAATTGTTGTACGTCTTTTTGAAATTATTTTCTATTGTTAAGAAACTCTAGTTGTACTAATTTTGGGCACCATTCATTTTAAAAAATAGAAAGGATCTAATTTCAGCTAAAAAAATGAAAAAATACTGAAGTGTTATACAGTTGTTAAATAAAAGAATCAGTTTGGTACAACCCTTCTATCCTGAAAAGAAAGATAGGTGTTCAGTGAAACACTAGCTTTAATCAACAAAAAAGAAAAATTTATTCAATGATTTAAATTAAAAGTTCTAACTCTTACAGTTCAAGAATTACAAAAATTTTAGCCTAAAAGGTAGTCATTCCTAGATAGAGTTCTTAAATCAGACATTTTATCTCTAAAACTTTGCTACACCCGAAATCGAAAAGTCGTGATATTCACTTCACGATTTATCAGTTCAAATTGATGTTAAAACACTTATTTGCGGGAAATAGATCTACTGATGTATGTTCTGGTGACTTACAGTTTTCCTACGGGCTTCGAGGCCTTAAATTGAACATAAAACCGATTTCACACATGCCATCACTTATTTTCAGTATGACTTCACGATGAGAAGAGCCTACTTCGGATACCCCATGTAGAAAAACACACAAAGCCCACTACGGCTTCACGTAAAAAAACTCGTGCTTACTTGGCTCTCGAAAAAAAATCGTCGGAAGCCTCTACTGCTGCTTGAAGGAAAAAGCCTACTCGGCGGCTCGGTGGAGAAAAACCATCTCGGCGGCTAGGTGGAAAAAAAAAGCCTTCTCGGCGGCTAGGTGGAAAAAAGCCCTCTCGGCGGCTAGGTGGAAAAAGCCCTCTCGGCGGCTAGGTGGAAAAAGCCATGATCTGTGTTCTGCAGACCCTTAAATAAACCGTGAGAATTCTCTCTCTCTCAAAATCCGGCTTCCGGGATACAAACATTTGACCAATCGCGGCGTACCACGAATTTTAGGTCGGAAACCCGCACTGCACACTGTACCACGAGCGGCTAGAATTTTCTGCGAAATACACTGCTCGATACAAAGATGAAAAGAAGTACATTATAAAACCAGAAATCAGTAACATTTCATACTCTTAAAATCTAGGAAAAAATGAATGTTACAAATTGAATATTCGTATCGAAGATAATTATATATTGTCAAAGTATGATCAATTCCAAATCGATCCGTTTATAATGAATGACTCACACAAACATTCTATTGAGTGTTTACCTAATAGCTGCTCGAAGAAATGGTAGGGGAAACCATTCCAACTTAATGCTTCCTAAAGCAGGCTCGAGCGTCGGCTGCGCGCTATTGTACTTGCTTGGAAAAAGGCTCAGTAGGTAAACTTAGAGTTCGTATTTCGTAAAAAGGAAAGTAGCCTTGTATTCTACAGATTTTTTGTAACAGGATCCCCTCTTAATAATAGAGTTTGTTTACAATGAAATAATAAAAAAATACTTTTTTAGAAAAATGTTCGTTGTTTTAATGATTTAAAAGAAAAATATTAGATTTATGATTCTTAACATGTCAAAATCAGTCGATAATAATACGTTCCTTGCCACTTATTTTGCTCTATTTAAAACGCACATTCTCCATGGTCATATCTTGGGGTCATGCGAGTGGTTCACTCCGTAACATTTTTTTTTTTGCAAAATTCGACTTTATTCATCAACATAGTCTCCTTCAAGAGCGATACAATCAGTCCAATGCTTTTCTAACATTTCTATACCTTTCTTGTAGAAGGATTTATCTTTGCCTTCAAAATAGGCCTCAGTTTCGGCGATAGTTTCTTCATTGGAGCCAAATTTCTTTCCCGCAAGCATTTTTTTGAGGTCTGCAAATAGACAATAGTCGCTGAGCAGCAAATCTGGAAAATACGGTGGATGAGGAAGCAATTCGAACATCAATTCATACAATTTTGCCATTGTAACCATTGACTTGTGACACGGTCTTGATGAAAGAACACTTTTTTCTTCTTCATTTGGAGCCGTGTTTTTGCGATTTCTGCCTTTAAACGCACCAATAACTTTATATAATATTCGCTATTGATGGTTTTTCCCTTCTCAGTATAGTCGATAAAAATTATTCCATTCGCATTCCAAAATATAAATGCCAAAACCTTTGCAGCCGACTGTTGTGTCTTTGGTCGCTTCGGACGACTTTCACCGGCTGCTGTCCACTCAGCTGATTGCCGATTTGATTCCAGTGTGTAGTGGTGAATCCATATTTCATCCATTGTCACATATAGTATGAAAAAATCCTTTTTATTGCGCTTAAACAGGTCCAAATAGCGCTCAGAATCATCAACTCGTTGTTGTTTTTGGTCCACTGTGAGCAAACGCGGTACCTATTTCGAACAGAGCTTTCTTATGACCAAATATTCATGCAAAATATGACCAACATATTCTTTTAATATCTTTAGGATGGCAGCTATTTCACGCAATTTCACTTTATGGTCATCCAAAACACTTTTGTGGTTTTTTTTATGTTTTCCGGTTTAATCACCTCATTTGGGCGTCCAGAGCGTTCAGCATCATTTGTGTCTGTACGACCGCGTTTAAATTCAGCATACCAGTAAATGATGAGTGATTTTCCTGGAAAACCACGGCAGAGTCCCCGTAACACTTATCAAGCCATTGCTTTGGTTGAACGGTATTTTTCCCATCAAAAATCAGTATTCAATTAACACACTAAATTCGATTTTTTTCTATTGTTTTGAAAATATCAAGAGTAGCGTCACTTAAACCACTATAACTTGTAAACTAATCGTCGAAATATCATGAAATTTTGACATGTATCGTTTGAAGGAAGGTTGGTACTTCCTAAAAATCATATGAATTTTTTGAAAAGGACGACATCTATGTGTCAGACCAATTGAGAATGTTAACTCTGTCTTGTTTCTATATATATAATAAATTGTCTGCTACATATTAACTTGTCTAGGCTTTCTACAACAAACCTAAGACTTAAAGTAAGTAGAACTGACCTAAATTACTGTTCGGAAATATTTTTTTAATAACCTACCTGAAACCATGAAATCGTTACAGAAATCAAATTTTAAGTAAAAAAATTTAAATTTCCTGATTCGAAAAGAAGATGTAGGAACACAACATGTAGAAACTAGAGATTTGAATGAATATACAATCCTAGCCTCGTGTAAATTTTGGCTATTGAGGTGGTGCCGCTTTGGGGTAATTACACCTTCTTTATTAAATATTGCAACTTCTGGTCGGTTTTTTTTCTCGTTTTTTAGAATTTTTCTTTTATTCATTGCTCCATATGCTCAGATTTAAATTTTGCAAACTCGCATACTTCCTCGTCTCCTAGCCGTTCTCTGTCTTTTGGGTATAGGCCTCTCTCATATGCTTCTATAGGTCCCTGTTTTAAGCAACTTGATACTAATTGTGCCCCGCTGATTTTTTTTATATCTTCGTACCAACGTTGTTGAGGTCTGCTAGTTTTTCTTTTTTCTCCCATGGTCTCCATCTAGTCACTTTTCCGCTCCAGTTATCAGTGTTTCTGGCCACATAGCCAGCCCAGTTCCATTTGAGGGAAGATATTCTTCTAATTATGTCATGAACCCTTGTTTTATTCCGTATATGATCGTTTGGTTTGCGGTCCTTAAGTGATATACCCAGCAATTTCCTTTCAATTGCTCTCTGATGGACTATCGCAAGAGAAAACATTTATCACTTGACGCTAAACAAATACTGAAAAATGTTTACGACAGTTTGGTAAAAAGAAATTTGAATAAACAAAGTGCTTTGCAAGAAACCAGTGAACTAACAAAAACCTCAATTTCTACGATTAAGGTTATTGTAGGAAAAGCATCACTCAGGAACAGGAAAAAACGGAAAGATTTTTAAATGCATCATGTAGACCAGGGGTGCTCAAACGGTCGATCGCGATCGACGAGAAAAAAATTCCGATATAGAACTATTCACAGATTTTGTTTTAGGTAACTAAAACAAAATGTAATGAATAAACTACTAAAATTTATTCGATCCACAATTAGGCCAGAATAACCCCCTCATCACTTTCTTTTATAGTAATAACCCCCTGCTAGCGGCAAAAGGCGGCTTTATCAAAGGAACGCGCTGTACTTGTCAAAGAAAAGCCGTGTTTTTTGATTACCGCCGATTTTTTTAGAAACTTCGGGCGGCGTGTTTGACGGGAACATTCGAGACTTCGTTCGCGCCGATATAAATGTTGCGCCTGCAGGAATAGGAGTCAGTCTGAGTTGTAACTTGAAGGCGATACATCGATACAAAGTTTATTAATAAATAGTCCAAAATGAGTGCGGCGAAGAAAAGTAAAACTTATCATTTTAATAACGATTGGGAGGAAGAATTTTTCTTTTGTATGATAAAGGATAAGTGCATTTGTCTCATTTGCCGTTCAGTTGCAATACCTAAGCGTGGGAACTTAGAGAAGCATTATAAAACGGTTCATAAAAACTATGAAAATGATTTTCCGTCACAGAGTGAATTAAGAAAACGAAAAGTACGTGATTTGATAACTTGTTTGAAAAAAGAACAAACCATGTTCACAAGACCAGCCAAATAATCAGAAGCTGCAACGATCGCGTCATTTAAAATATCTCATATATTGGCGAAACACAAGAAACCATTTGATGATGGATTGGTTGTGAAGGAAGCATTTATTGAAGCGGGTGAGACTTTACTTGGAGATTTTAAAAATAAAACAGAGATTATGTCTGCTATTAGAGAACTTCAGTTATCTCGTCCGACTGTCACAAGGCGTGTTGAAGTCATGAGTCAGGACATGGCAGATAAACTAAATATGATATCATGGAATGTACATACTTTTCTTTACAGTTCGACGAATCCACCGATATGACAGACACTGCCCGGCTGTGTATTTTTATTCGAATGGTATTCAATGACATGTCGGCTAAGGAAGAGTTTTTGACAATGATTCCTCTGAAAGGAAAGACCCGTGGCCAAGATATATATGACGTTTTCTTCAATTTCGTAACAAACTACAAGCTACCAATATATAAACTAGTGTGCATTACAACCGATGGAGCACCAGCAATGACTGGAAACAAAAACGGTTTTGTGGCATTGTGTCGAGCTAATGATGATTTCCCTTCATTTTTCTCCTTCCATTGCATTATACATCAACAAGTTTTGTGTTCAAAAGTTCTAAACATGGAGGAGATTATGGGCATTGCAATAAAAATTGTGAATTCTATCCGTGTACGTAGCTTGCAACGACGGCTCTTTAAATTGCAGTTGGAAGATAGTGAGTCAGCTGAACACACTGATTTAGTTCTTCATACGGACGTCAGGTGGTTGAGTCGCGGAAAATTCCTAGAAAGGTTTCAAGAATTATTGCCCGAAATAACAGCTTTTCTGGACGAAAGAGATGATGACACTCAGATGCTGAAAAACGGAAAATAGCTAACTGATTTCGCATTTTTGACAGACATCACAATGCATGTAAACACCATTAATTTGGAGCTTCAAGGTAAAGGAAAAACTATTATTGAGATGATTAGCGCAATAAACGCATTCCAAAGTAAATTGCAACTTATGATAGATCAACTGAAAAGGAAGGATCTGAAAAATTTTCCGTTTTTGAAAGCAAGGATTCCTCAGTTGAATTATGATATTTATGAGGCAGAATTATCAAATATTTTGGGCCAATTCGAAAAACGTTTTTATGATTTCAGTAAATTGGCAAATATCGCATCATTGATGAGTTATCCTTTTTCGTGTAAAAACATTGAGGAATTAGCTACTGAAATAGCAAGTCAGTTTAACATGGACTCATGTTCTGTTGAAAATGAGTTAGTGCATATTATATCAGATATACATCTCAAAGCTACAGCATCTGATATAAAATTCTGGTGTTTTATATCTGAAGATAAATATCCGACTCTAAGGCAAATCGCCCTTCAACTGACGGCAATGTTTGGGTCAACTTACTTGTGCGAGTCTGCATTTTCTGAAATGAAGATAATTAAGTCAAAATATCGCAATCGACTAACTGACGAACATATGTCATCATGCTTGCGATTAGCACTCGGTAATTACGTACCATCTTATGAAAAGTATGCTGAGGACATGCAGTGCCACCAATAAACTCGCAATTTTGAATAATTATGAGTTTTTTCATTGACATTTTAGAGCAGACCTACACTTACCTTGACTAAAAAAATGCATATTGTGCGGAAAACTGATATCTATGCCACGATACACCCTACCTAGACGACAATCCTGCATCACACTTACTTGCAGCCTCTCAGAGTCGATCGATCGTAGTCTAACAATATTGAGGTAGATCGTCAGCAGTTCAAGTTTGAGCACCCCTGATGTAGACGATTGTGAAAAAGACGTCATCAGGAGAAAAATATATTCTATGTATGAAGAGCAGTTGGTGCAGACACTAGACAAAATAAAATAAAGACTGCTGCAGGACGGGACCAATATACATTGTGACCGATCAACCCTTCACAGAATTCTCTTAAGAACGGGATTCACGTTTCGAAAAATCAATAAAAGGCAAGTAGTGATGGAGTCACAAAGATTACGAATCTTGCGACATACTTATTTACAAGAAATTAAAAAGTATCGATCAGAGAATTAGTCAATAATTTACCTTGACGAAACATGGTTCGATACCCATGACACTGTGCAAAAAGGATGGGTTGGCAGCAGTACAAAATGTCAGACTTACGCACTTTCGAATAAAGGTAAACGAATAACCATTTTACATGCTGGATCTGAAAAGGGCTGGGTTTCAAATTGTCTACTATTATCTGCAAAAAACATAAAAGATTCTAGTTTGGACTATCACGAAGACACGACCGCAGATTTTTTTGAAAATTGGTTTCAAAATACCATTTTGCCAAATGTTCCCGAACAGAGTGTTATAGTTATGGACAATGCAAGTTACTATAGTTGCCTACTAAATAAGGTTCCTAATGCAGTCAACACCAAATCGGAAATACAGGAATATCTGTTAGAAAATGACATTTATTTTGACTTTAGTTATAAAAAAAGTGATCTTTTGGAAGTTTTGAAAGACTATAAATTGAAACAGAAATATGTTTGTAATAATATGGCTAAGAAAATGGGACACACTGTTTTGCGGTTTCCTCCGTATTATTGTGTGTTTAATCCAATTGATCATATTTGTCATCAAGGTAAATCAAAAATAAGGACACAAAATGTTTCTCCTACTTTAAGCGTGTCAGTGGTTGAATTAGTAAAAAAAGTTATAAATAATATACCTTGTGAAAGCTGGAAGAATTCCACCCAGCACATTGTTAAAGTTGAAGATTCATATATTTAAGTAAATAATATAAAACCACTGATAATTACCTTAGCTTATGCCAGTGATAGTCAAACCGAATTAGGCTTAAGTTAAAATATATTTTTATTTATACAATATGTCCCCTCTTGTAAACCCCATTCATTTAAACTTTATATTTGTACTTCTTATCCATTTGTTTTTACATGCATTGATAAATAAACATCTCCAAAAAAACTTATAATTTTATTTATTTGCATTAATGAATAAAATTCTTAAGTCCATCTCTGCAACCTACCATAAATAAAATGTCAAAATTTTTATATTGCCCACTTAAAACGCAAAAATCAGGATGTTATATTTTGGGACAGGCTATACCTTTTCTATAAGTTGTCTGACTGTGTGTAGATGACCAATTGTGCTAAATCTTTTTCGGGAACCTACTTGTTCTTTAGGTTGGTAAGTTTCAAACTTCTTGTCTAATCGGCTTTCACAAAAGTCACATACACGCTGTAGCAATTATTAGTATATTTATTACAACTCCGCGACCCGGTTTTTATGTCGTTCAGCTCTACCATACCGTACTGTGGACTATAAACAATCATCAATATCTTTACGAGGTGTCATAAACGTCATTTTAATATTTAATGAACCTTAAAATCCTTAAACTTTCATATAAATAAAAATGAAATTATTTTCTGTCAATATATTACCAACCAATTTAAATAAATTTTGAAGTACTGTTACCCGGCGGTTTCTTATATTTCATCGGCACTCTGGTAAACTGGTCTCCCAGATCACGCGACAAATAATTATTTTTGATAATAATAACAATAAATGTGACAGCCATAGCGTAACGAGTAAGGTGTCTGCTTTCTACGCCAGCGACCCGGGTTCTTATCACGGCTCGGGAAAATAATAAAAAAAGCCTTTACAACGTGATGGTCGCCTCGCTCAGGAGGCTATGGCAAAGCATCCATAGTATCATGCCTAGTAAAGCCAATTTGACCGAAACCGGCATTAAACTGTAGGTCCCCGTCGTCTGTGGAACACTTAAAAAGGCACCAACCACAGGCAAAGGCGAGAGGGTCACCTACGTCCGTATCAGATATGGAACTTCAAGAAGAATAATAAGAGCCCTATATTCAAAATTGGCTGTATGTAAATACCTATTTAACAGGTGCCTTATAGAAAGTAACATGCCAATACCTTGGGTAAAAGCCTTGATTGTGCTTATTTTTAAAAAGAGGAACAAATATAAATTGGAGAATTACAGACCCATCAGCCTGTTATTGGTACTCTACAAAATCCTCACTAGAATCATAACAAATAAAGGGTGTCCCAAAATTCACGCAAGATTTGAATTTGGCACCATTTGTATAGTAAAGTGTTGCCAACAAAACAAAAAACACAGCGTGACAGCTGACAGTTCAGGGTTATTAAAAATGGAGCGCTACACGAAAGAACAACGTGTTTTCTTTGTTGAGCAATATTTTAAAAATAATGAAAGTTTGGCAGCTACGGTTCGGAATTTTCCTACAAAATATGGTCGGAATAGTGATTTAACCTCATCAACTGTGAAGAGATTAATTGAAAAATTCAGGGAGACTGGATCAATTAGTGATCTTAAACGCTCTGGCCGTCCTTCAACAAGTCGTTCGACACAAAACATTGAAGCAGTACGTGAGAGTATTGCTGAGACTCCAGGAACATCAATTCGGCACCGTGGTCAAGAATTGGACATTTCGAGAAGCTCTCTACAGCGTATTCTCACGAAAGATTTGCATCTTCATGCTTACAAAGTTCAATTGACTCAAGAACTGAAGTCTACTGATCACGCACGACGAAGAGAGTTCGTTGAATGGAGTGGATACCGATTTTTCGAAGAAACTCATCTTCAGCGATGAGGCTCATTTCCATCTTGATGGCTTGGTAATCGACAAAATTGTCGCATTTGGGGTTCAGACAATCCAGATGTGACTGTTGCGAAACAAATGCATCCACAACGTGTCACTGTTTGGTGCGGATTTTGGGCTGGAGGCATCATCGGATCATTCTTCTTCGAAAATGCGGTTGGCCAGGCAATAACAATTAATGGTGATCGTTATCGCGATATGATAATCCAGTTTTTTGTGCTTAAAATGCAAGATATGGATGTGGATGACATGTGGTTTTAACAAGACGGTGCCATATGCCATACAGCCCGAGAAACAATTCAATTACTGCATGAGTCATTTCCTGGTCGTGTAATATCCCGTTTTGGTGATCAGAATTGGCCTTCCAGATCATACAATTTAACGCCGTTGGACTTTTTTCTTTGGGGTTTTTTAAAGTCTAAGGTTTGTGCCAACAAGCCTACGACCACCCACGACTTGAAGGAGGAAATTAAGCGCGGTATCAACAAATATTGCCACATTTATGCAAAACGGTCATGGAAAATTTCGACAAAAGTGTGCGTATGTGCCAGTAAAGCCGTGGAGGCCATTTACCCGATGTATGTATTCCATACATAACCCTATACTGTATACTTTATGAATCAATAAAAAAATTACAATTTTTAATTAAAATCCTGTGTTTTCTATCAAAATTACTTCTTGAGTGAATTTTGGGACACCCTTTATATTAACGAACAAATTAGACAGGTATCAACCACAAGAATACGCGAGATTTAAACGGGGATACAGCACTTTGGATCATTTTCAAAAAATTAGACTACTAGTGGAAAAAGCAAATAATTATAAGGTCATCTTGTGACTACGGAAAAGCTTTGGGTTCGGTGAAGATATGGGCAGGCCTTAACGCCTTAAATAACAGCAGAGTCGACGAAAGATTCACAACTCTTCTTGAATACACATATAAAACTGCAACATCACAAATAATGCCTGAAGATAAAACAAAATCAAAATTAAAAGAGGAAAAAGACAAGGCGACTCAAGATCCCCAAAGCTGTTCACGTTGACTCTCAACGTTAAAGTGGAAAAATAAAGGAGGACGGTGAACGATTAAATCAGTTAAGGTCGCTAACACAAAGGAAGAATTACAAGAAATGCTGATGGAATTAAATAACAAGTCTCGAGAAATAGGTCTAAAAATAAACTTCAGCAAAATCAAATATTTGAAAAACCAGAATGAATATAACAGCCAGGAACTATTAATATAAGACAAAGGAAGAGGAAAGGTACAAACATTCATATATTTACGACAAAAAATCGAAATATCAAAAAATAATTTAACGGCTGACTGGGATAGAAGAGTCTCGTTAGCTTGGTCTGCGTTCGGAAGGTTACAATCTACATTTCAATTGGGCATCTCAAATATAATAAAAGCCAGAGTGTTCGATCAATATGTACTGCCCGTATTAACATATCGCACTGAAAGGTGGGCTTCAAATAAAAGTATAATAAATAAACTCCAGGTAACCCAACAATGGAGAGGAGAATGCTAAATATTAGACTCCAAGATCGTATTCCTAACATCAAGATACGAAGAAGATGAAAATTGACAGATGCAATACAACGAGTAGTTTCATTCCGAAGCAGCAAACGACGAATAAAACGTATATTTTTTAATCACTGTAATACAAAATAGCCGTATAAATAAATAAAATATCTGGGTGTTGCTTTCCTATATTTTTCTTGCAGTTTACGTACTTATACTAGTTCAGCCGTAGCAAACCACATGTTGCGCTGCTCCTCGTTATAACCCATACGTTGCTAATATTTTAGTTAGCAAACGACATTTATCTTTTATGTCTTGTTAAGGGCTCCATGTAGAGGCTTAAACATAATTGTACTGTGAGCGTTTGGTTTGGCAATAGATGGTATATAATATTTTGATCAGGGGACAAGAATTTTAGGTACAAAATTACTTCGTTTGAACATTTATTTATAATTTAATTAATTTTAATATTCTGTTTCGGTTTTAATAACGGAGGATTGTTTCTTACATTTTGATATGGAACGTTTCTTAACCCAAGGCTGCAGTATTTAATGTTCGTTATTGAATCATAGGAATTCAAATGTAGTTTGTCTTATAAGTGTATTAATCAAAGATTTGATTAATTAAGATCATTTATTTCGATTTTGTTTTATTGCAGTGATAAAAAAATATATTACCAATTGGTCTACCTTGCGGTGTAATTAAACTAAAATAAAAGGTAAACAATATTTCTTACGGAAATGTAGTGATTATTATGGAGTGTGAAAAGTTTGAGCTTTAGATAGAAATTTGTTGATAAATGATTTTTGGTTGCTGAAAATTTTTTTTCAAAACACTATGCTTTTTTTAAACTAAAGAAAGTAAAATTTCTCTAATTTGTTATAAAATAAATTAATAACCTGATAATTTTATGCGTAACCACACTCCAAAAATCCAGATTGTTTTTTATATGTTTATTGACTATAACCATTAGCATACATGCTTAAAAGCTGTAAATCATGGGGGGTCTATTCTCTCATTAGCGATTGCGAAATACAACTGATAGTTATTGTTTCACAGTGTCATTTAATACGAGAGTTTATTATATATATATATATATATA
This sequence comes from Pachyrhynchus sulphureomaculatus, assembly GCA_019049505.1. NCBI lineage: Eukaryota > Metazoa > Arthropoda > Insecta > Coleoptera > Curculionidae > Pachyrhynchus > Pachyrhynchus sulphureomaculatus. The sequence continues at coordinate 24,225,356 of CM032455.1, read as the reverse complement.
TATATATATATATATATATATATATATATATATATATATTATATATATATTATATATATATATATATATATATATATATATATATATATATATATATATATATATATATATATATATATATATATATATATATATATATATATATATATTAAGCCACCAGTTGGGTGAGGCATATCGCAAAGATGACTGATAACAGATAGACACGCCATATAGTTGACTGGAGGCCTAGAAAACACAAAAGATGCAGAGGTAGAACACAGGCAAGATCGACGGACTACATAAAAAGATTAGCGGGACACGATTGGATTCAAAAAGCAAACAACAGAGCTCATTGGGGACAACTTGGGGAGGCTTACATCCGACTATGTATGGAATAAGCTAATGATGATAATGATGAAATGCAAATTTTGATTTAAATTTTTGTGTACAACACCCCATATATCACAGAAAACATTCATCTTAACAACTTGTTGTGTGGTCTTAATCTGTTGATTCTAAAAATTACATTTTAATCGAAATTCTGTGAATATCGTCCACTAGTGTGAAAATGATGAGTCAACTGACTTTTTTTTGTTCAGTTAACCCATGGCTTTATCCATACGTACATAGTTAAAAAGAGTACCGTACAATCGTACAACCTTTACGTGATGTTTTTTAAATTACCCTTAGTACACTTAACAGCGAGCTTCGTGTCTAAATCAAAAGATTTAAAGTCACTTGTCAATTACCTGGAATAAGATAATGAAAGTTATGGTAATTTTACCATGGGAAGACCTTATTGTAAATTATACGATGATTCAAATTTTACCTGTAATAGAAATTCGAATATTTTGCGGAAAAAAAGGTCTTTATTATTTTTTTAGCTTCTTTTTTATTTGGGGCGATGAGATTTTTATGTCTTATTATTTGAACGACCAAGATCAAAAATAAAGATTTGAAGGTTTTTTCGAGAATTTTTGACTATAAATAATCCGATTTGCTAAACGTTTTACTTTCTTCGCTTAGGCAAGTAATCTAGACCAAGGCTGCCCTGTTTACGCGATCACGTATCTAAACTGGCCTAAAAACTGGCCGACTGGATAGCATGCGAATCAATCGGTCAGATCTATAGTACTGTTATACTTCAAATTTTAAAAAATTTCTCCATGTTATTAAAAGTCCAATTTAATGAGGTTCATAATTTTAGCTAACACAGAAGATAGTAAATAACATGTTTATATGAAACACCTGAATGTTTTCCAAATTTTTACCACATGTAACATGCTATTAAAATTAACAAATATAAGTAACAACGCCGGTACGTATCCACTGTAAGTTTTACTACCAGACCACGTGCCATCACTCTGTTTTTTAATGGTGTTGCACGGAAGCGTAATAAGGTAATTTTTTGCATAAGACAGGTTTGTAATTCTGTGCACTGTTTTCTATTAGTCCTTATCACATTTTAATACTCTACCAGTTTTATTAGAAAATGTTCCCCTTATTTTAAGAAGGTATATGTGATATCAGCACGACGGAGCACCACCTTATACAACTACTATTTGAATGAACGATTTCAACGAAGATGGATAGAGGTTCGCCGCCCAGTTATTCAATGGGCATCTAAGTTACCAGACCTCACGCCGTTAGTTTTTTCTTGTGGGGGACTCTTAAAGATATTGTCTACAAAACTAGGACAAATGATATTGAGATATCAGATGCGTGCAATAGTATATCTGGAAAAAATATTTACCGAGCCACTCATCAAGCGTTAATAAAAAGAATGATAAAAGGCATGATAGAAGAAGGAAGACATATAGAAAATTTCTTTTAAGGTTTTTTTTTATTTTTAAGTTCACACTAGTCAACTACTACTTACTGTCAAACACATTTTTGAAGCGCAACACTTCTCTGATACTCATGGAAAGTCTCACATTCCTTCCAATCTAAAATCGATCATCCAATCCTACAACACCATTCACAGACAAATTGGTGAATCCATAAAGGAAATAAATTTCATAGTATAAATTCCCAAAATATTTCGGGCGCTAAATGAGCCTTACAGTCGATGCGCCCTACCCCCTTAAATTCTCTTTCTCTCTCTTACCACATTTTATCTACTGGTAGAATGTTTTTGATAATACACCCTCTGTCCAAATAGAAACCATACTTTCTAAAGATATAATTGGTCATATAACTTATTTCAATTATATACACTTCTTCAATTTCGTTGCAGGATTTGTTAAGGTCAATTAATTCATTAAATGAAAGTTTTTGGATTTTATTGATGCTCGTGGCCATTACCGCTTGAACATTTTTCGTGGTGTCGTATTGCTTTTCTTTTATCGGCAAACGAAATTGAGACAAAAGTAGGGAGTCACAGGGTGCCAAATCAGGTGATTATGGCGAAAAATCCAACACAAAATCTTGGTTTTTGCTCAATAACTATCTATTAAAATGTCGTTGCACAGCTGATTTTAGAATCTCCAGTTCATTTTCAATCATTTTCTCTTTTCATTTCGGGTCTCGTGACCATCTGTACACTTTTTTTTATGGTTCTCTCACACGTGCTACAGGGATGTCCCTAAAGCGCTCCAGGAGCGGCATGTATGCGGAAAAGGCGATTCATGTTGTTCTTGAATCGCTGTAAATTGTACTCGGTGAGAAACACAGCCCTGGGCAAATTATTCCAAATGTATGATGTTCTCCATATGAAAGACTGCTTGAAAAGCGTTGTACGCGGAGTAACAAGCTGAACCATATATCACGGATGTGAAGTATTAGCGCGACGTTTATTTCTAACATGCACTGCTCCGGGAGGAATTAAGTGGACTACATCCTTCGAACACTTTCCATGAAAATACTTGTAGAACAGACTCAAGTCGCCAATCGTTCTTCGATGTTCCAGCGAATCAAGGCCGCCGGTCAGTTCCGGGTCTCCAATCAGATGAACAACCCTTCTATGAACAGAATCCGACAAACGTAGTGTGTGTTTGGGAGCGGAGCCCCAAACAAGGGAGCAGTATACCCTGTTGGTTGAATTTGAGCTTTGTAAAGAATCAATAGTTGTTGTGGAGTATAAAGCTTTCTGGTTCGAAATAATATTCCCAACTTTTGAGAAGCTCTCCTTGCTACGCCCGCAACATGTTCATGCCAGAACATATTTGCTCCCAAATTAACGCCCAACAAATTGAGCGACGATGCTAGGGGAATGGAGTGCCCCGACATGACTATGTCGGGTTCAGCAACGTTAACTTTTTTAGAAAAAACTGACTTGACTTGACTATACCATAGGCATTTATCACCATATGGTTTATGAAACATTCAACGTGTTTCCACTGTCACTCTTACCACTATAATTAGGCATTTAATAGAGCAAATGTCATAAAATCGTTAACAGAATGCTGTTGAAGGTTACTACTTTTAACAACAAAAAGATACAATAGCTTTAACTACTATTTTTTCCATTTTACGGTTGGTTTGTCGGTCTCCCTGTCTGTCTATCGGAGGATATAACTCGAACAAAATCGATCTCAAATTTGGCAGTAGGTGAGATAAGAAAATATGACAGGGGATGAGTCCCAAAATGGGAGAAATTGGTTGGTTCAGCATGAGAGAAAGAATAATGTTTCACAGTCTATTATTATATAATAAAATACTTTTTCAAAAATGTCCTCTTTACTTATACCAAAAAATAAAGTTCAGATACGATGCTCATGCCTTGGATCTCAGGCACAAACATACAATCACTATACAGTCTCTCAATACAGCTCTGTATAAAAGATCATTTAATTATCAAATTTTTCAAAAATAATATCTAAAATGTGCCACCCCTCAATTTTTTAAAAACAAAATACTTCTTTTAATAAAATTAATCTTCGCGAGCACGAAATAGTATTTAACAAAATTAAAACATTCCGGGGCCTCTGTGCCACCCTGTTGAATATCAAATTCTTTATGAATGTTCCACAAACAGAACTAATTGGTACACTTTCTGTATATTATGGTTGATAAATAATTGTTACTTTTCTGTCGTAAGTTCAGTATGATTGTATAATAAATAAGTAGGTTAAGTAAGGAGGCCCAGCTTCGACTGCGCCTTTTGTATACTGTATGATCACAATAAAGGTATTATTGTTGTTGTTATTATTATTGTTATATATTATTATATTTGTTATATGTCCTTTTGAGGGCTCTTAGAATTGAAGAATCGAAAAATTATCCCTCATCGCGCTCAGAAAACGCGAGAGACCATCGAAAGGTTGGGTTGGCAGATGTTGGATTTTTATCTGTTAGCACCGCTCAAAAAGTTTTTACGTAGCACTAAGTTCGAAAAGAACGAAGCGGTCGAAAAGCTGTACACTACAGGCTTAGACAGCAAGGTGAACAATTCTACACTACAGGAATTCAGAAGCTCACAGAGCAATGGAAAAGGTACCTAAATGTTAATAGAGACTACGTTGAAAAGTAATGTAGATTTCATTGGCATTGAATAATTTTTCTAATTTTTTTCAATATTTTTCCTTAAACTGTTTTTTTCTAATTTGTTTTGCAAAAAAGTTATGCAGCAAAAACCCTCTAAAATATTATTTTGTGGTCATCGCGGTTGCAATGGTTTATTGCTACGTTTGGCGGTTTTCAAACAATTTATCTAGTACGCGGCTATCATACTTTAATCTGACAGCTTTTGTTTGCACGCCTATTCAATTCAATAGAATTAAACTAAGTAAACAGCGTGTTAATAGCTTCTGGTTGAAGTGGTTTCCCCCCTGAATAAGTAGATATGATTCTTATTTAAGAGTAAGCCAGAATAAAATTTCGGGAAACCGTTTTAGACAATATCCAAAACGTTATCCCGGTAGGTATATCCCGGATCACACTATGTTTTGTCGATTAGAACGAAATTTGAGGAGCAATGTGGAGGCATTTACTGAGCAGAAAGGTATTTCTAAACGAAAAATTGTTTTAACAGATGAAAAAAGTAGCCAAAATTATGCAATATTTTCAAAACCATCCAAATAATTCAATCAGACAAGCAAGCAGGCAATTGAATGTATCTTATGGGGCTATTCAGAAATCTCTTGAAGCTAACAAACAACATGAGTATAAAATGCATAATGTTCAGTTATTAACACAATTTGAATCAAAACGTAGCAGAAATAATGATTAAATATGACGAAGAACGTTATTTTCTGAATCATATATTATAAACAGTCACCAACAGCAAATCTAAAAGAAAAAAATATCATTACTGGGCTGACGAGAATCCATACAACGTTACTACTCAGTATATATCACCACTATACCAAACACTTTATTTTTGCACTCGACGCGCGTTTCGCTAACTATGTTAGCTTCTTCAAGAGCGATGATTGACTAAAGCTAGACTATAAATCTACCCTATTTATATTTAGCCTAACCCTTGAATTAGTTAGGCGGAACTAATGGCATGGGTGAGGCCATCAGTTCCGGTCAAGTAACCACTAGAGGAGACTATAAGGAATAGGCCCTCTGTCTTTATTTAAACTACTTTTACATTTTATAATTTCCATACTTTCGTATGCGTTCAACAATCTCCTATCCGATACATTTTTAATTAGTCTTAGATTATCTGTTACAATATGATCAGCTTCATGGGCATGTTCGGCAATGCTAGATTTTTCTGTTCTGCTGTATTTTAAGTGTACTAAATGTTCTTTAAATCGTGTTTTAATTGACCTTTTAGTTTGCCCAACATACTTTTTGTCACAATCATTACAACTAATTTCATAAATTCGACTTTTCTCACAATTAGGAATCTTATCTTTGGGATTTCCTAAGATATTCCTCAAATTATCTGTTGACTTATAGACTAAGGTGAGGCCTACCTTATTAAATATCTTATTGAGTCCCCTGCTATATTTTTGGGGTTATAGGGTATGGAGACCTACTTGGTGTTATTTTCTTCGCATGTAAAAAAGGTGGAATTCTGAATATTTAACCTGAACTTATGTCTGTTTATTAGCTTGTTTACTACGTCATCGTCATAATCATTAACTCTAGTTATATTTCTAATACCATTCCTTTCATTATTGAAGTTTACTCTATTCAGAGGAAAAGTGACCAAACGATGAACTAAAAAATGTAATGGGGCTAAGTTGTGTTGTTTGTAATGAAATGAATCATTAGGAATATATCTATCTGTTACTGTGTCTTTCCGATAGATATCAAATTCTAACCTATTATTATTTTTAATTATTAAAATATCTAGAAAAGGCAGTTGTCCTTTGTTATCAACTTCGTAAGTGAATTTAATGGAATCATACCGGCTATTTAATTTGGAAACAAAATCATCAATATTTGCTTTCTTTGTATCAAAAATCGCGAAAATATCATCCACATACCTATACCATACCCTTGGGAAATATTCAAATTCTTGACTGGCTCACCTTAGTCTATAAGTCATCAGACAATCTGAGGAATATCTTAGAAAATCCCAAAGATAAGAGTCCTAATTGTGAGAAAAGTGCAATTTATGAATTTAGTTGTAATAGTTGTGACAAAAAGTATGTTGAGCAAATTAAAAGGTCAAATGAAACACGATTTAAAGAACATTTAGCACACTTAAAATACAGTAGAACAGATTGCATTGCTGAACATGCCCTTGAAGCTGATCATATTGTAACATTAGATAATCTAAGATTAATTAAAAATGTGTCTGATAGGAGATTGTTGAACGCATACGAAAGTATGCCTCGTCCATGCCCTTAGTTCCGCCTGAGTAATTTAAGGGTTAGGCTAAGTATAAATAGGGTAGATTTGCAGTTTAGTTTTAGTCAATCATCGCTCCTGATAAAGCTAACATGGTTAGCGAAACGCGCGTCGAGCGCAAAAATAAAGTGTTTGGTGTAGTGGTGATATATACTGAGTAGTGTCTTTGTGCGAAAGATTCCACATTCCGAACTTAGCATACAACATTAATCAAATTCAGAATCAAGGCCATTATGGCTGTAATGTATGGTGTGGGATAATTGTGAGACTTTTGGTTAGACCATACTTTTTTGAGGGAACACTAACTGGAACCAGATACCTTAATTTCTTGGAATTCTCTACCAGTTTTATTAGAAAATATTCCCCTGATTTTAAGAAGGCATATGTGGTATCAACACGACGGAGCACCATCTCATACAATTGCTGCTGTTAGAGAGTATTAGAATGAGCGGTTTCAACGAAGATTGATAGGGGTTTGCAGCTCAGTTATTCAACGGCCAGCTAAGTCACCAGATCGCACTGTCAGATTTTTTCTTGTAGGGAACAAAAATATCAGATGCGTGCAATAGTATATTTGAAGAAATTATTTAAAAAAACACTCATATAGGCAAATAGAAAACTTCTTTTGTTGTTTTTTTTTTATTTTTTAGGTTTCAAACATTTAATTTTATAAATATATAATAAGTTATGTAATGTTAAAAGGTATATAATTTTTTTGTGGTTTTAATAAAAATAATGTATTCATATTTTTTATTGTTCAAAGATATTTTATTAAAGGAAAAACCTCAACAACATAGTAACGAATATTATTATAATTACTGTCAGATGTGAAAACCGCTAAACGTGGCATACTATACATGGTAACCGCGATGACCAAAAAATAATATTTTGGACGGTTTTTGCTGCATAAATTTTTCGCAAAAAAAATTAGAAAAGAAAAACAGTTTAAGGAAAAAATGTTGAAAGAAATTAGGGCTTTCCAATGTCGTTTTACAAAATGTATGTCGATGGAAATAAAAGTTGTTTGGCGTCGCAGTACTCAGCGCCGTTTTCACTCTCAAATGTATACTCCTTGACATGCACTATACCATTCTACATTTAAAGAACAAATACATTTCGAACAATTTTCCGTAAATCGAGGCCGGGCGTCTAAAAATGATCACTCTGTACATGTAGTATATTTTTATATTGCATTTCTATGTTAAACTTTGGGCATTAAAATTACCTTCAAATTTTATCGGTAAGTTGCCAAAACCGGAAAAAAAAACTATAACTTACTTATCTACTTCCTCTTCTGATTAGGTCAGAGACCTGTTCTATTTCGTTCTTCAGCCTCTTGTGATTCGGATGTCCAGCTGTCTCTCCATCTCTTTGGTGGTCGTCCTTCTGGTCTTGCTTCATGTGGTTTTTTGTTCATATATATTTTTATTATTCTCGTATCTTCCATCCTTTGTACATATTCACGCCACTCTCTTCCTCTCCTTCTTCCCCATCTGACTATGTCTTCTACCTTGCATTGTTCTCTTATGGTGCTGTTACTCACTCAGTCTAATAAACTTTTTCCTGTTATTGCTCTCAGTATTTTAATTTCATTTGTTCTTAGTATCTGTTTGGTTTTGTTTGTGTCTGCCCGTGTTTCTATGCTATAAGCCAGTATTGGTCTAACACAAGTTCTATATATTCTTGTTTTTGCTTCTACACTTAGATCTTTGTTTTTTTCCAAACTACATCTCTGGGGGCCCCTGATATTGCTGCTGCTTTATTTGTTTCTTGTTTCACTTCTTCTAACATATAACCGTAGCGAGTAATTAGCACTCCAAGATATGGGAATTTCATTACTTACTCTAAATTTCCCATTTATTTCTAATTTACACCTTACTGGTTTTTGAGCTGTTGTGATGCATTTTGTTTTGTCGGTATTGACTTCCATGTTGTATCTTTCTGCTACTTGTTTGAATTCATAGAGCAGTCTTTGTAGGCCATGTTCCAATTGTGATATTAGGATAATATCATCTGCATATCCCAGTATCTTTATTTGTTTATCTCCTAGTTCGTATCCATGCGCATTCCAAAATACATAGGCCAAAACCTTCCCAGTCGACTGTGTCTTTGGTCGCTTCAGGCGGCTTTCACAGGCTGCTGTCCACTCAGTTGACTGCCGATTTGATTCCGGTGTGTAGTGGTGGATCCATGTTTCCTCCATTGTCACATATCGCATGAAAAAAATCCTTTTTATTGCGCTTAAACAGGTCCAAACCGCTCAGAATCATCGACACGTTGTTGTTTTTGGTCCACTGTTAGCAAACGCGGTACCCATTTCGAACAGAGCTTTCTCATGCTCATGCAAAATATGACCAATACGTTCTTTTGATATCTTTAGGATGTCAGCTATCTCACGCAATTTCACTTTACGGTCATCCAAAACAATTTTGTGGAATTTTTGATGTTTTCCGGTGTAACCACCTCATTTGGGCGTTCAGAACCTTCAGCATCATTTGTATCTGTACGACCGCGTTTAAATTCAGCCTGCTAGTAAATGATCACTGCAGAGTTCCCGTAACATTTATCAAGCCATTGTTTTGCTTGAACGGTATTTTTTCCCATAAAAAAACAGTGATTAATCAACACACGAAATTCGATTTTTTCATTGTTTTGAAAATATCAAAAGTAGGGTCACTAAAACCACAGTAAACATACTATACAGTAGCGAAACTCAAGAATAACCGCATAGGAAAATCAGGTTCGTTGTCAAAAGGTCACGCGGCAATCCGCCATGTTAAAATTGGACCAACGCGAGATTTGAAATACAAATAAAGTTGTGCAAAGTTTTATCATTCAAACTCATAGATATAGAAATGACAAACACAAAAAGAATGGAGCACTTTGCTAGAAAAGAAATGAATACAGATGAAAAACTTGATAGGAAGGTATTTGATGGAATTCTTCATATTTAACTTCAGTTTTTAATAACCTTATCCAAAAATTCAAAAGTCTATCAAAGTTAAACGTCACTGTTTGAGGTTAATGTTTTATTTACATCATTTTTCAAGTAAATTTGTGATTAAAGATGTTTTTTAAGGACTAAATTAATTTAATTTTAACATACGTGATACCTAATGCTGTTTTTCTTGTACCGTGAAATAAATACATATTGTCATTACTAAGATGTCAACATCTTCTAAAATAAGAGCAGTTTTTTCTAAACAGTGTTGTGTTGTTTGGTGTGATAAATCTCTTGTTAATTAAAAAACACTGTATCTACTTTTTTGGTACTTATTTTTTCTTAAACTACAAAACTATATTGTGTAACTTCAAGAAAGGTTAATATAATATTATTAATGAATTATGAACGTATATGTATACACCTCTACTTTCTATATGAATGATTCTTAGAGGTTCTATACCTTTTTGTGTTCTGTTATCCGTATTGCTTTTGGATAACGTAATTAACGCTTCCTTTAATTTACAATGAATTAATATTTAGATCAAAGAGTCAATACAGTAATTGCCTAATTATATTTACATACAATACTTAGTTATGACCAAGCTGACTTGTCAATTACCACTATGTTAGGAATGTGGAATCTTTGGCACAATGACACTAGTCAGTATATATCACCACTACACCAAACACTTCATTTTTGCACTCGACACGCGTGTCGCTAACCATATTAGCTTCATTAGGAGAAATGATTGACTCATATATAGTATTGTCAATTACAGTTTAAAAGAAAAATAACTATATTTAATTTATAGTATAGGTATACAACAATAGAAATAAGGTCTTTATAGGAGGAATATTAATAACAGGTAACTAAATCTTCAAAATTTTAATAGTAACCATAATTACCATCAAAATGGACTTCAATTAAGTGTACTGTCCATTTAACGAACTTATTTTGAGAATATTTTACCCTCTGGCACACATCGTCTGACAAAATCATATTACAAAAATTTCTTTGGAATCACATTAAAATTTTTCTTATTTTAATAGCATATTTGATTCAATAATCGATTTATATCAGATATTTCAATAATCCCATTCCCCAGTGGTTTTGTGATCTCAACACGACACTTAATATTTAAACTTTCAAACCCAGCTTATAAGAAAATAAAATATACTGTCTAAAATTTGAAAATAATAAATATATTGTTATAGGTTCTGTATTCCTTACAATATATTCACAGAAACTTTTGAAAGATTGGCATGCAAAAGGAGCAATGTAATTTATAGAGAAAAATAGAAAAAAAAGTCACTTTCAGAGTATTAATTGTACTTGCAATTAAACAGTGTTAAATTTATTAGGTTTATTATTAGAAAAGGTGTGTCAAACAATTAATACAGATGAAGTTATTGAAAACAAGAAGCCTCTTGAGAATACACCTTTTAGAAAAAAATGTTTTATTTATAATTTACACAAATATAAATAGATTTAAATAACTGAATACTAATTTACACAAAAATAAATCTTTCTAAAAACTAGAATTTGGAGGATTATTTATTAATCATAAAAAAATTACACAGGCACACAAAAAAAGTTTTTCACTACCGAACAGACCGCTATACCTATATGTATTTTTGGGCGCTGAAACCGAATCTGAGGTCAAAATTGAGCAATCACGTCAGGATTTTTAAATAACCAGCCGAACTAAGTTTAGAAATAAATTTCAAGCCTTAATGACCAAATCACTCTACCAATACGAACGTTTTATTAAATCAATCAAGGTTCCCTGGAAGGCCGTCTCTTGAGCAAATACGCCTAAAAAAAATGTACATTAGTAATGATAATATTGTTTCATGCATATGTATTTTTTCAAAAATGCATTTAGGATAGTGAAAAGTTGTCTTGTTAAAGCAAGCAATAGAGGTTTATTAAAATAATCAACAACTTTAATCGCATACCATGATTTCTATGAAATCATTGTTTCAACTTAAAACAGAGGAACTGCAAAAAAAAATCATTAATGCAGCAACTTAAACTTTGATGGATAATACTGTTGATGATTACATGTGATGCAAATAAAACATAATTAAATTTAGTTATGATTTAGAATAATGGTCTTAGCGCGCCCTGATTGAGTTAGAAATTTCTTATTTGCAAATTTTAGAGCATAAAAAAGTGTGACTCGAGCAAATAATTTGCAAAAGTAGTGGTCACTGATCATTTTATACCTCCGTAACAAAATTTTTTATTTTAAAAGCAGTCAACATACGGAACACTAATTTGCGCAAGTTCAACTTGCACTTGACTGTTTTTTTTTTCAAAGATTACAGTAAAAAAGCGTCCAGTTTTTCCAAATATTTGTAAGTTGTAATAATTGATGTACAATACCTGAATTATTTTGCATTCCATTCATCGCTTCACTGCCTGTTTCAATAGGTAACTCATTTGCAGAAACTCCAATATCAATGTCAGTTAATAATTAATCTACATGGTTTTCTAAAATATCCAACTCTGATCCTATATTAACATCTGGATACGCATGGTCGAATAAACGATTTTTCAAATTATTTTTAAACATTTTCTGAGAAAAATGTGAGGCGCATATTTTATATTTTTTGCACAAATTTTCAACTGGACAATTAATGACGCGTTTAGTTGCTGCAAGCCAAATCTTTGCCCTTAAACCAAAATAAACCAATTTATCCGCGTACGATTTCTTACGCAATTGATATTCTTTAATTAAATCAGTTACCTTTCAACATCTTTGGGGAAGAAGGAGAAACTAATGCCCCGCGTACAGTTTGAATTATTTTTGCAATTCTCAACGGCACAACAATAATCTGCTTTCCCCATGAATATAAATTGTTTCTCAACCTTTTCGATTCTCTTCACTTACAAACGTTTTTAATTCTCTTTTTCTATAAACTCTCTCTTCCTTCTGTCTTTATATTCATATAAACTGCAGTCACATCAAGAAACGATGGTCAATACATTTCCAAAGACACATTCCGAGATCGGATGTAAACACTGAGCGGCCATTTTGTAAAAGGACCCGTCGACGCACGCGTCTTCAAAATCTCGTCACTAAATTGGAGCTCAGTTTCGCTACTGTAGTATGTTTACTGTGCTAAAACCACTTTAACCTGTAAACTAATCGTCGAAATGTCATGAAATTTTAACACATATCGTTTCCTAAAAATCATATGGATATTTTGAAAAGGGCGACATCTATGTGTCAGACCAAAAACTTTTCAGCCTACATATTTTTGAGGTATTTTACGCGTAATCTGAAGATTACGTCAGTATGTTGCTACTGAGGTGAGGGTGTCTATGTCTCCATTTAATCCACGCGGCTCTACTATATATGGCGGTCTTCTCTTCAGCGGAATCTAGCTGTAGTGTTTCAATTGAGAAAATCATATGTGTGTATAATAAAACCGTAATATCCCCAGTATGCAAATTAATTTATACCCAGTATTAAATACCGCAGTGCGTCAGCAGTACCCCGCGTTTTAATTATTATCTAATAAAAGCATTATCTTATTTTACTACATCCCATAGTAAACACCGGCATCCAGTGCATTGCCGATCACGACCGACCGCGACGCGTGCATCACCTTCCTCCAAAAATCCCGTCCCAAAAGAAAAAGCAAAACAACCGAACATCGAGCGGCAGTAGCCGACCGACCGTCTGTTTGGTAGTCAGTTATTTCTAGTAAAGCTTTACGAAATAAGCTCGCTTGCTCGCTCGATCCCTACATCTCGCACGTACTTCGTTTGTCCATTCTTCGACTGTTTCGATCTCCTTGCATTTTGACGTTCACTTGTTTTGGACTTGATCGCGATACATTCTGTACTTACGTAAGCGCGGGAATCTGCGATGCGACAGTTGTTTGTTTTGTAATTATTTAACAGGTGGCCGTGCTGAAAGTTTTTTGTTTTTAAATTGACTGGTTTTTAGTGGGCAGTCGGGGGAAAAAAACGAACGTTTTTTAAGTGGAAAAGGGAGGTCCGTCGAGTTTTTTGGACGCCCAGATTCTTTAGTGATTAATAGAGGACAACTACTGTACCAGAATAAGTTATCGGTGACTAATTTATTATTAGTGTTCAAAAACATTAACATGAAGAACAGTTGACCATTATATATTATGGATCATATTTGTGACTCACGGTGTTCTACGAAATGGTATTATATAAATAATTAAATTTGTTTTAATTAATAGGACTGTCTTGGATACTGTAGTGATGATTCTGGAAAATATGTGTAAGACGACCATCCAGGAGCGGTTTTGGTTTTTTAAACAGGTACCTTATTTTTTTTAAAAATTTGTTTTTAAATCTTCAAAATTGGAATGTTAGTTACTTGGCCATGGAATCCCGAGAACAACACAGAAGGTATCGTCAAAAAATTCCACTTTTATGTATATAATTTGGGGGCTACAATGAACTACTATATAAAAAAATAATGCCGCCCCCACCCTTGGAGGCAACGCCCGCTACTATTCCTTTGTGGCATGAATCTTATGAACCTATGGTTCTGGAATTTAATTTTTCGTTCAAAATGATCTACAGGTCTTCCAACCAATTTGGATATATTTTTTTTTAAATACTTGTAACTAAATTTCCAAAAAAAATCATTCGAAGCCGATTTTTGAATTGTGGCCAATTTTTGGTTATTTTTGGTAATTACTTCGAACTTTGCAATATTCGAATGGACAAACCAAAGAAATTTGTGTTTCTCGATCCACATAATCTGAAATTTATTGTTTCAAGACCTAAAGCCATTTTGCGGCCATTATTTGGACATATTTTGACCACATTTATCATGATTTTAGCCAGAAATGATGATAAATGTGGTCAAAATATGTCCAAATAATGGCCGAAAAATTACTATGTTGATTTACCTTGCGACCTTCAGGTTTTCAAACAACAAATTTCAGATTATGTGGATTTAAAAACATAAATTGGTTTGGTTCATTCATTCAAATATGCAATATGCAAACTTCAAAAAAATTACTCAAAAGTGCTAGAAAAATAACCAGAAATTGGCCATAATTCAAAAGTCGGCTTCGAGAGATTTTTTGGAAATTTAGTTACGAGTATTTAAAAAAAAATTATCCAAATCGGTTGGAAATTAAGACCTGTAGATAATTTGGACGAAAAATTAAATTCCTGGGACACAGTGTTCCGTGCCCTCTAAGGGCGGAGACATTGACCGCGGAATTTGACAGCTTATTGACAACATTTATGCTATTCAGGACTACTTCTTCTTCTTCAACAACAAAAGGTCAAATCGCATAAACTCGATGCTTTCACTTTTTGAAAATATTTTCTCTATTTGATTATGAGAGACGAAGAGGTCTGCAGAAATTTTCCCGGAAGAATTATGCTGTTTGGTGAGGTGAAAAGAGTATTCGTTTTTATGTTTTACTTTAGAAAATTTTTCAAACTTTAAATAATCTTTCCTGCATTAGTGTGGAAAATAGATTTTTCCGCGCGATTTCGGTATGCTCTGAGGTTAGAAAAATTAACAAAGAAAAAGAAAATTAAAACAATAATCTTGGCATAGGGTTAGCAGGGTAACGAAGTCTTTTGTCAATATATCTTATTCGTTATGAAAGAACCCCGCACTTATTTTATGGAAATTGGATCTCGGTCAAATCGGCTGATAATGTAATATATTATGCTTCAAACCATTCTGATCAAGAGTCTCCATGGACACAAAGTTCAAAGAAGGATCGATTAGGAATTATCGAGCATGGATTTAGTAAAAAAAACCGCTGAGAAAATGCTATTTTTGCTTGTTTTAAGGACTTATTTTGACTTGAATGTGATTTTACGAAAAATTCCAACGGGATTATGTTTTTTGGATTGCTAGTTATGAATATAATAATTATTTTGACCCATTTTGCTCTTGCTTTCGAATATTGACCATTTGGGCCATCTCCGGAGTCTTTTATTGATTTAATTCGTCTAGAACAGCGTTTATTTTTGGCCATATTATTATTTCTTAACAATTTCCCTAGAGTTGTTGAAAATAAAGTATAACTTTTATACGTTCTAGTCTAATTAAATCCAGAAAAGGGCCAAAAGTTGGCAAAAAATAAACGCTATTGGAAAGTAAGATCAAATTGGTCCAAAATAGTTATTTTAGTCGTAATTATTAACTCAAAAAACATAAAATTCCGTTAGAATTTTTTGCAAAAAATATGTTCTAGACGAATTCAATAAAAAAGACTCCAGAAATGGCCAAAATGACCAATATTCGAAAGTAGGAGCGAAATTGGTAAAAATAATTATTATATTCATAATTAGTAACCTAAAAAACATGTAACCCCGTTGGAATTTTTCGTTAAATCATGTCATAATCATAGTCACAATAAGTCCTTAAAAAACGCAAAAATTGTATTTCCTTAGCGTTTTTTTTTATTAATTTCACGCTAAATAATTTCTAATCTATCCATTTTTGGACTTTGTGTCAAGAATGGCTTGAATCATAATATAAATTTTTAGCCGATTTGACCAGGATCCAATTTTCATAAGAATAGTGCGGAGTTGTTTCAACTTTCTATGTCAAATAGTTTCGGAGAAAATCGGGTGTCATAGATAGATAGACAGACGGACAGATACCGAAGTGATCTTATAAGTGTTCCTTATGGAACACTAAAAACAAATTTTTTCAAGGTCATCGAATGGAGTTTCCAAAAATATATATGTTGTAATACTTGCGCAAACTTTTATTTATATTATTTTTAAAAAATTGCCAAAAATGACTATCCCCCACCCTACCTCTAAGAGTACTAATCAAAAAATTTCAAAAAAATTGTGGAATATTCTTCATAAGGTGTAGATTGAACAAAAGTTATCATGAGTGAATTACGTTTGATAATTTATCTGGAATATAATTTTTTTTTTGGAATGAGTCCATAATAATCTGTCCACCTATTTGAAAAGCATGGGGCTTTTACAAATGATAAAAGATATAAGTTCAACTAGAGACAGAATCTTGGTAGACAATGTGTTTTGCAATTTTCCTATTGTATATAGAAGTTCACGTAAAAAGTCACATACAAGTTTGCATCCAAATCCTAGATATTGATTTTTGAAAACTCATTTGGGGGTGTGTTTTGTAAAGTCACTAATCACTTTATACCTCCGCAACAAAAAATTTTATTTTCAAAGCAATTACAGGATGAAGTCCGACTTGCACTTGGCCGGTTTTTTTTTTCTCTATATATATATATATATATATATATATATATATATATATATATATATATATATATATATATTCAAATATCATTACATAGACCTAAATCATTGTGACAAAACAACACATGGACACAAATTTCGTGGTAATTAGGTGGACACACACGTGTTTAAAACAGTAAAAAAACGGTTAAAGTACTTTCCTAGCAAATAAGTAGTTTTTAAAATAAGTACTGAATTTAACTTACTCAAGATAAAGGGTTACTTAATCCAAGCTCGAGATTTTTAAGATAGGTACTTTTTGACACGGTATTAATCTCAAAAAAAATGTAAAGCATCTAAAATCTTCTATTTTTCTCTATTGACTACATCTGTTAAAATTGGAAACAATGAAAAAATAACACAATTTTTATATTCTTCGTCCTCGAAAAGGATAGAACACGATATATATGAACCAATCCCGCTAACCCGCCCTTAACGGATGAACCTCTATATGTTTGACAGTAAATAATTGAAAAGAATGAAAAAAAATAACACAATTTTCAGATTTCTCGATTCCAAGCAACCCCTCAAACCTTCTACCTCACCTCTTTACCCTTTATATAAAATAAAAATAAAAAAATAAAAATATATTTATTCCTGCCAACAAATCATAGTTGTTACACTTTAAACTTAAACTTAATGCTACAAGAACCAATACAGGACAAGACAATTTCCCTAGTAGTAAAAACCAAATTACAAGGCAATAATACATTTTAAGCGATGCACAATTTTCTTAAAGAAGAATGTGCGTGCATCACCATAATCTACTATTAGTGCTTATTACAAATGTACTAGAACCATTTTACTTTAAATACATACTTAATTTATTTATTATAAACAATATATGAAAATTTGTCCATTGCCTAGAACTAAAAACCTGAAAAAACGATCATAATATTATTAAACCTATACAATATTTACGATCCCTACCCTTTTCACTTCCTTTCCTTAAAATTTAAAATATTGAAAAAATAACATAGTTTCAGATTTCTCAACTGAAGAAATCCTGAAAAGGACATGTAATAGGACATATACGAAACAACACCTCTAATCTCTTTCCCTATCTCTTTAATCCCTTATTTCTATGTTATCTTAACGAAAAACTTGGAAAAACTACTATATTACTGTTATAATCATACAAACCCACCCACTTCTTTCACCCCATCCCCTGAAGTGATATCGCCCAAAAATGCTAGGTTCGTCAGGTATTATTTACGTATCGAGTTTGAAATTGATATACTACTTCACTTCATAGTTATAGGGTCAATAGATCGACATACAGACAAACTGATGGAAGGAAATGACTATGTTTTTTTAGACTCCTAAAATGTGAAGAAAAGCAAAAAAATCTCGGAGAGAGATTTTTTTCACGAATACCACACCATTCTTTTGCAAGGAAGGTAAAAGTCTTTACTAAAATCAGTAACAGCATAATGTTATTTTTCTGAAATTAATCTCAAGACGTCGCGTCGCCGTTGTGTTGTACCTTGTACTTGCCTCGCAAATCCCTTTTAAAACAAAACATTAAATTGACTTTCCCGAACCAAACAATAACCTAATGCAAACGTTACAATTCCACATTATAAATGCTAGGTAGTTTATGTGCAATATTAATCATAAAAATAATTTTGGCAGTTACGAAAGAAAAATAATTTGATGTGCTGAGATTCCTAGACTTCAAGGACTCTGAGAAGGACATATAACGCGTTCTATTGGGAGCAACGCCTATTATCCTACCTCTAGCCATCCTTATTTGTTAGACTATAATAATCATTCTTAAAATTTCTTCATTATCTGGAGCATACATGTGGACTCTTTTCCTACATTTACTAAATTTATAATGCCAACAGACAGATAGATCGACAAACAAAACAGTTCGACCGAAATTGGATTTGAGTTTTTGTCGTCGAAGAAACGTGAAGAAATTTTTTGAGGCTGTTTTTTTCACAAATACCATATCTCCGCTAGCGAGTGTATTAAAAACTCATCCAATCCATATTTAAAAAAATCATTTTTAATGTAAAAATATTGGGTTATAAATGTTCTTCGAGTTATTTTGTAACATTTTATTTGGAGAATACAACAGTCAATAAGACGCGAAACCCCATTTTTGTTTTAAGTTAAATTTATACGGAATTATTATGGTTTAAATGAGTGTTAATTCTATATTTGTATGTATGTACCTGTTTTTATACTAAAGGTAGTTATCTAATATCATTTATTGAATAAACTAGGCTAGACCCTATAGCTATTATTACATGAGTTGATCTAACATAAGTATAATTTTGGGTTTTAAGATATTTACATGTCAATAACCCAGTTAACTGAGCCCAGGTAAAGGTTTTATAGCAATGAGATAAAAACTTCAGATATCTGAGACTTATATTTCGTAAATTATTACTAACTTAATACTTATCCTGGGGGAGAGGATCTGATGATCTTGGGTAGCGAGTCCTGTCGTCAGAGGTTTGTAAGCATTTCTGACCTTGGGGTTGGGATGATGTATGGTTTCGCTTAGGAACTAGAGCTGAGCGCTGCTCATAAATTCCCGGATCGTTGTCATTTGGAGTTAATGGCGAATTTGGATATTGCTAACGAACCATGGAACTTTGACGATGCGGCGGAGGACCTCGTTTTGTACGGTCTAAAGGTGGTTCTTAGGAACGTAACATTTGGCACCATTCCGGTGCCATACCGCCCCTGATGTTCATTTTGGAAATTGACAATTTATTTCTTATTGTAAATTTACTGGACTTGTTAAGGGGGTAGAGCTTGCGTGGCAGGTGGTTGGGCTTTCATGGTGGTGGTCGCGACGTGGTCCTTCCATAAGAGCCACTAAAGGTAGTAATATTTATATGACAAATAGAAATTTACACAGCCAAATTAATATGAAAAGTAACTTTCCGATCGTTTCCGCGTAGAGAAATAAAAATACTTTAATTATCTTTACCTTTAGTTTTTAACTTAGATTAACTTTGGAAATACCGTAATCAAATTTGACTTTTAAATTTAGTTTTTCGATGACCTAAACAGGTAGGTAGGTATTTATTACGAATCTGCAAATTCTCGGTAAAAACTCAATTCTTAACGTAACGTACTATCACGACCTGTGATTCATTCTATTCAATTAAAAGTATTCAATGATTTCTTTGATTTTTTTTTATGTAGCACTGAAATAAAGAAAAAATCGGATATGTAATGCTGAGTCGCTCTTTTACGTTGCAAAAAACTACTACTTTTGAAAAGTTTTTTTGAAACAGTCTCACTTAACATTCTTTATTAATTTTCAAGCACGTAAATACCGAAATAATAAAAGTAATCTAAAGAAGGCATATCGAATATTTTTTTGTTATTTATTCTCTAAAATTTCTTTTTTTCTTGAACCTTCTCGATATATATACGATTTTGTGCTTTTTTGTGTTTCTTAGAATCTTGGTTCTACTTAATAAAACAACTTATTTTATTTTATTTCGTCTTTACTGACGTTTCACCCCCATTTTTTTTTTTTTTTTGGATATTTTCAAAGTATCTAATAAACTCAGTATTTTTTACACAGGTCGTTCTTGATCGAAATATTGAATGGTTACTAAGCAAGTAAGCAAGCCAAGTTTTGTTGTACGAAGGTGTGTGTAGACGCCATGGACGCGTTTTTCTTAAAATTCGGGAAAGTGTTACAGATTTAAAAAAAAACTGTTAAAAAATTCTGGATAATGTTACAAAATTCAACCAATTGTTTAAAAATTTGGGAAATTATTGCAAAATGTAAAAAATAGTTAACAAATTCCAGTAAATGATGCAAAATGGGAAAAATACTTTAAAAATTCTGTAAATTGTTGTTGTTTACAACTTCGGGAAATTGTTGCTAATAGTGAAAAATGCTTTAAAATTTCAATAAAATGTTACTAAATTGGAAAAATAATTTTAAAATTCTGGAAATTGTTGCACAATGTAGCAAATTGATTAAAAATTCATAAAAAGTTTCATAAAATAACTCACGTTTTTCTAAAAATAGTTCATTATTTTGGAGCGGCGATTTTGTTTTTCGAAATTTTAACTTTATATTCGCATTCAGCGACCCCAAAAACCCATGTATACAGAGTCTCATAAAAGTGACTCATCTTTTTCCCAAAATAATCCTTCATTTCGAAGCCGCCATTTTGTTGTTTGAAATTGGAACTTCATATTCGTAATCAGCGACCCCAAAACCCCATGTGTACAGAGTTTCATAAAAATAAGTCACGGTTTTCCAAAAATAGTCCGCCATTTTGGAGTCGCCATTTTATTTTTTGAAATTTGAACTTCATATTCGTAATCAGCGACCCCAAAAACCCATGTATATAGAGTTTCATAAAAATAACTCACCTTTTTCTAAAAAGAGTCCGCCAATTTGGAGCCGCCATTTTGTTTTTTGAAAATTTTACCTCATATTCTTGATCAGTGATTCGAAAACTCCGACATACCTAGTTTTGTCGAAATCGAATAATACCTTCATATTTTGGTCTGCGTTTCGGAACATTTTTGTTCTGTGAGGCGTCCGAGAGGATTGGGAAATAAGACTTTATAACATTTTTTAAAATTTTGAAATTGAGAGAAAAAATAGTGAATGTTTCTTTACTTGATCCAAACGATAATAAAGGATTTTCATAACACCCTGTATATGTTTATTTACTTGTATATATGTTTAAATATTTACTTCAAGTAGACGTAATTCTTTTGAATGCATTGTAATAGAAAATTTCAAATTTTTATCAGAATAAAGTATTTTTTGAATTGAGCAGTAAGAGCAGTATTCCATTGTTAGTCAAATTTGGTACAGGATTAAAAGTTGTGTAGTCTACGGCTTTCTAGTACGAAATAATATTCCCAGCTTTTAAGAAGCTCTCTGTGATACGCATGCAACATGCTCATGGCAAAACCTATTTACTCCCAAATGAACGCCCAGCAAGTTGAGTGCTATAGGAATGAAGTGTCCCTGATGACTATGGCGGGATGAAGTGCCCAAGAATAACTATGTCGAGATTTGCAACGTTAACTTTTTCAGAAAAAAAACGAAGATATTGTATTTCTATAAAAATTTTTACAACTTTATATGTTTGTAAAAGGATCATGTTAAAATTAGTATTTTTTAGTGTTCGGTACGGAACACTTATAAGATGACTTCGGTGTCTGTCCGTCTGTCTGTCACACCCGATTTTCTCCGAAATTATTTGTCATAGAAAGTTGAAATTTGGTAATAATATAGGAATTGATGGCCTCATCAGAGCCATGTAGTTTTGAAAGTTAAATTTTGACTTAAGGGGTTAATTTTGGGGAGTGAAATCGGAAGTGAAAAAATTTTTTTTTACTAGGTCACCGAGTGTGGTGTCAGATGAAAGCTTGTGAAAACACGAGTAAAAAATATATATATAATGTAATACTTGCTCGCACTTTTCTTTGTATTATTTTTAAAAAATCGCGAAAAATCGCTGTCCACCCGTCTTATCTCGAAAAGTACTTATCAAAAAATTTTGAAAAAATTCTGGAATATTCTCCACGGGGTGTAGATTGAACGAAAATTATCACGAGCGTATTACCGTTAATAATCTATCTGGTTGTAAAAAAAAAATAAAAATTTCAAGGTCATCAGTTTTCAGCAAAGATTGGAAACAAATTTTGTTGAAAACTCATTTGGGGTGTTTTGTGAAGTCACTGATCATTTTATACTTCCGTAACAAAATTTTTTATTTTAAAAGCAATCAACGTACGGAACACTAATTGCGCAAGTTCAACTTGCACTTGACCGGTTATTAGTACTTATTTTAGTGAAAATTTGAAGTTATTTAACTACTTAAACTCTCAAATGAAACAAAATTTATTTACATTATCACAGTCCAATAGAAACTTTGCTAGTTTGACCTTTTAAGTCATTGACTATTTTCCTTGTTTCTTTTTATTTATTAATTTATTTTTTAAGTTATCTATTAACTTCATAACATATAAATACTTTTTTCTACAGCTGTCCTTGCCGTTTAATTTCGGTAATTGTCTTTTTTGAATTGTGACATTGTAACATTGGAACTTGCCCGCACGTTGTGGTGTCACTTTGTAATGTGTTAAATTGCCCGATTTTTGAGGCGTTATTTTGTACCGTGTATATTAATTGGTCGCTTTTTGCGGCGTCATTTTGTACCCTGTGAAAATTGTTTTTCCCACGCTTGGGCACAATTTTCTTGCAACCTCTTTTTAATTTCTGATAATGAATTGAGTGAATAATGATTTTAAAAGAACTAAAGAAATTAAACAAACACTAGCTCAGTTTTCCTTGGTAGAGAGATATGGGTAAGAGATAATTTTTGTACGTCTTTTTGGAATTATTTTCTATTTTTAAAAAACCTCAGCTGCACGAATTTTTGGGCACCATTCATTTTAAAATAGAAAGGATCTAACTTCAGCTAAAAAAATGAAAAAAATACTGAAAGGGTGTACAGTTGTTATATAAAAAAATCAGTTTGGTACAGCCGTCCTTATCCTGAAAAGAAAGATAGGTATTCAGTGAGACACTAGCTTTAATCAACAAAAAGAAAATTTATTCATGATTTTAAAATAAAAGTTCTAACCTTTGTGGTTTTAAGGATCACAAAAAAAATTCTAGCCTAACAGGTAGTTATTATTATTAGAGTCCCTAAATCAGACATTTAAATTCTAAAACCTGACTACCCCCGAAAGCGAGGAATCGTGATTTTCACTTCACCTTTTATCAGTTCAAATTGCTATTAAGACACTTACTTCGGGAATAGGTCTATTGATGAATGTTCTGGTAACTTACGGTTTTTATTTGGGCTTCTAGGCCTTCGATGGAACACAAAACCGATTTTACACTTTGTAGGAAACACTTAGAGCCCACTACGGCTTTACGTTAGAAAAAAAAAAGCTCGTGCTTTACTTGGCTCTCATAATTGTTGCTATGAGCCTCTACTGCGGCTCGGTCGAAGTAAGCCTCGCTGCGGCTCGATGGAAAATTAGCCTACATGGCGGCTCGGTCGAAACAACCTACTTGGCGGCTCGGTGGAAATTAGCCTCTCTTCCCTTTTTTTTTTTTTTTTTTTTTTTTTTTTTACAGGGAGAAATCCGCCTTATGGATTCTAAAGCAATCTGCCTCACCTTAGGGGTGGCCCAGAGTGCTCCAGATATGTGGGGCTCACCAGCCTCGTGAGAGGGGGTATACCCACCAAAACTCCTTGTGAGCTGGGCTAGGCCCTTTACCCCTTTTACATCAAAAGGTTTTACTATGTCTAGGGTGTTCCTCTCTTCCTGTCCACCGGACTCTTAAATAAACCGCGGGCACTCTCTCGGTAATATGGCTACGCCCGGAACCAAAAAAACCGGATACAAAACATTTAACCAATCCGGCGTATCGAGAGATTCGGTCGCAACCCGCACAGCACACTATATACCGAACGGCTTGGAATTTCTGATTAATATACCGTTCGATACAAAAATGAAAAGAAGTACAATTTAAAGTGAAAATCAGTAACATTACATGGTCTTAAAATCTAAGAAAAAAATGAATGTTACAACATCTTTAATAAAAAAAAAAATTGTATAAAAAAATCTAAAAAATTTAATAATTATTAAAAAAAAATAAAAAATACAAAAGAAAACTTAAGTTATTGGACGTCTATTGGCCTAACATAAAGATTTTTTTTGTTATTTGTAGGCAAACAACTTAAACTTAATTAACAATTATTCCGAGTATTCTAATAATTCCCGTCATGATTTTAATATGAAATACTTATATCAATTAAGTACATGGTAATTAAAATCTAAAACACATGTTGACACGTTGATTTATATAATCATACCTCGTACTTTTCTTTCAGAAAGCACGTTAACTGACTCATGATACCAAAGCACATTTCGAGTTTTAGTTCAAAAATAAAACTGGTTTCCTATAATTTTTTATTTATTATGTAAAAATGATAATTTATAATAACCTTTCACTCGTGTTCTTTTATTCTTTTATTGGTAACTGGGAGAGGCTCTACGATTTACAGCATTTAAGTTTTATCATGTACGTTTTCTACGATCTAGTCAAAATTCTCCAGCATAAGGCAATTTTTTGTGACTGTTGATGTATAAAATCACTGCATATTATTCTTCCAATATATCATTATTAAACTAATTATAATGGATGTCTTCATGACATATATGGTTACTGATTATCAGTGGACTACCTCTCTAACCAGCTTATTTGCAGAGTTGGGCAAGAGTTTTAAGCGTCGAAGTTGTAGCATTTTAAAAAAATTTTCAGTTTCATTCATCTCTCTCTGTTTCTCTCTCTCTCTTCCTCTCCCGTACCTCCTCCCTCCTTCTCCCTCCCTCTACCTTCCTCTCCAGTGCTTCAGGAGGTTAAGGTGTGGTGGGGAGTCGGCTGGTGATGATTCTGCAGCTTCCTGCTGTGGCTGTGATGGCGGTGGTGCATAGCGGTGGAGGACGGTGGGGTCTTAGGGGACGCCTGCTCCTAATGTCCTAAGCTCAGAGGTAGGGTTATTTACTTTGCCTTGGAATGTCCTGTTGAAGAGGAAGGACTGAACCAATTTGGGAGGGTAGCCATGGCGAATAAGCTTAAAGATGAAGTCTTCTTGTCAGATATGGTCGAGGGGTTTTAAAACGTCTAAGAGAACAACTGCAACATAATAGCGTTTGTTTAAGCTGTTGATGATTTGTTAGGCAAGGTTGGAAGTGTGGTGAGTGATGTCGTGTTTCGGTTGAAATCAGTATTGTTGGTTGGAGATGACGTGGAGTTGGGTTAAAAATTTTGATAGTATTAAGTTAAAACTAAGTATTGGTATAAATATGTTTTTTTCGGGGTGTAAGAAGCGGTATATACCAAATATTTATTAAAAATTGTTAGAAGAAAAGATAAGCACAGCGAGAATATAAAAGCCTTTATGGGAGACAAAGAAAAATCTTTAGTTTAACTACATTTGCAAGAATATGTAACCATATGTTAACTGAAATAACAGTGAAATAAAAAAATTAGTAATAGAAATAATTTAAAACTACCAGAGACCGAGCATAAAAAGTATAAAATTGAAATTTGTTCTTTTGATCCGAAATATGGTACTATATTAAATAGACAGTTCAGGTACAAACTAACGTTGTTAAAGTTTATTATTTTTATTATTGTTATAAAAGATATATTAGAAATTAATTTCTGGCGCTCATAGCCGGTATTTATTTATTTAAATGTGGAATCGGTTTCAATTTTTTACTACTTCTGAAACATCATGTATAATTAATATTTAATTATAGTTAATAAAGGTTTTGAAATACTTAGAGTAGTCACACAATACCTTCTTTTTTTACCGGTAGGTATTACAGTTATATTTAAAGTTCTAATCTTTTAGATACACAAACACATCCTATATGATTACGCTCTGTATTAATATTTTATAACAATGTTTACAGAAAACTTATGAAGCTTCCGTCTTTCGCTATATGATATACGACATATGTTAGCCAGTGGTGTACATACACTACCGGTCATGGAAGTATAGCCACCAAATAAAAAATGAATTTACACATTTTAATGTAAGAAAAACATTTACATAATATATTGCTATACAATACGTAAAAGACGAACAAAAAATATCAACACTAAAAAATTAACTTTTAATTTAAACATTATTTTCATCAAAAAGAACCGCCCTTTGCATCTAATATCGCTTTTACTATTTTCGGAATTCTTTCGATTAATTTTTTTAATTTATCAAGTGGTAACTTTCCCCAAGCACCTTGAAGAAGACCCCAAAGATGATTATTGGACGTAGGACGCGCCTTTCTGACGGTTCAGTCCAGCTCATTCCCTAGCAACCGAATGAGGCTGAGGTCTGGACTCTGTGGTGATCATGCCATCATTTTGAACCTTTTTTGTTCTTCTTGGTTTGCTAGATAGTCCTTAGAAAGCTTTGAAGTATGGTTAGGTTCGTTTTCATACATCATCACGAATCCCTTTCCGATTAATCGCAACCCAGATGGTATGGCGTTTTCCGTTAAATTCCGTTACTTCAGCCAAAGATAAGCACCTCCACACTAAAACAGACCCATGTCCATGCTAATTTATTTCATTTCTTTAAACCAAATTGCCTAATATATATATATATATATATATATATATATATATATATATATATATATATATATACGTATGTATATATATATATATATATATATATATATATATATATATATATTATATATATATATATATATTACCAGGTGTACAACTATGAAATGCGGATTTGAGACAACAGATGGTGCACCAATGCAGTTTGTGCTATAAAGATTTGACACTGCGCCAATTAGTTGTGTCATCAACAAGTGTCAGACGCGCACGAGTGATAAATTGGGAAAAGTGTGTGCATTGTGTTGCGTTGTTGTGTTCAATATGTCGAAATTTATACCGAACAAAGAGCATTCGCGGACAGCATTAATTTTTTGTTTTCATTTGAAGAAAACTGCTGTTGAATCATACTGATTACTTCGAGAAGCTTATGATGAACATGCCCCATCGCAAGATACGTGTGAACGAAGGTTTCGGCGTTTCAAACGTAGTGACTTCGATGTTGCAGACAAGGAACGTGGAAAACCGCCAAAAAAAAATGAAGATGTGGAATTGTAAGCATTGTTGGACGAAGATGATATTCAAACACAAAAACAATTCGCCGAGCAATTGGGCGTTAGTCAACAAGCTGTTTCCAATCGGCTATGAGAGATGGGAAAGGTTCAGAAGACCGGTAGATGGGTACCACATGAGTTGAACGACAGGCAAATGGAAAAAGCACAAAAACACCATGCTCACTCGGTACAAAAGGAAGTCGTTTTTTGTATCGTATAGTTACAGGGGATGAAAAGTGGATTTATTTTGAGAATCCCAAGCGCAAAAAATCATGGATAGACCCAGGCGCACCATCCACATCGATCGCAAGACCGAATCGCTTTGGCAGAAAGACGATGCTCTGTGTTTGGTGGGACCAGAGGGGCGTGGTCTATTATGACCTGTGAAAACCTTGGGAAACGGTTAATACTGAACGTTACCAACAACAATTGACTGATTTGAACCGTTCGTTGCTTGAAAAAAGGCCAGAATACCGAAAGAGGCAACACAATGTCATTTTTTCTTCATAACAATGCTCCATCATATACGGCAAAACCAGTTCGCGACACGTTGGAAGCACTCAGCTGGGAAGTTCTACCCCATGCGGCTTACTCACCAGACTTGGCTCCTTCCGATTACCATTTGTTTGCATCGATGGGTCACGCACTTGCTGAGCAGCGCTTTGGTTCGTACGAAGATGTGAAAAATGGCTCGATGAATGATTTGCAGCAAAAGGGGAAGATTTTTACTGGCGTGGTATTCACTAATTGCCCGAAAGATGGGAAAAATGTATAACAAGCGATGGAGCATACTCTGAATAAAGCACTTTTTATCATTCTTCCGAATTTAACATGTTTTTTAATGTTTTTTTTAGAAAAAAAATCCGCATATAATACTTGTACACCTGGTAAAATATAATAGGATAAAGTTGTACATATGAAATGAAAGGTCACTTTCTGACGCAAAAATTCGTATATTGTTGTTTGTCTCCTCTTTTTCTTTAAAATGGCGTCCACAAATCGTATTTCTAATTTGGAAAGAAGCTCTAAAGACTGCATCTCCGTGATCTTCGGCTAAACTTTTAAGCTGCTTGGTTAGGGTAATAGCTTCACCATAATTTGAGATAGCATCTGTTGGTACTGAAACAATACAGTCGTGTATCATTTTTTCAGTCTTAGACCGATGCACGAAGATTCTCCGTCTCTGAAAATTTGAAATTTCGATTCGTGGGTCCATAATATGTTTTTCCACTATTCAGTTATCCGGGAACAATGGTTTTGCGCCTACTGAAGCCGTTTGGCCTTATTGCCACGCCGTAATAACGGTTTTTTGGTCGTAATACGATCATGAAAATTACCTTTCTGAAGACGCTGCTTTATTGTACTAACATGTTGTTTTATCTCGTCTAATGATTTGATCTTCTGCATTGGATGTTACTCGTGATGGCCCAGGCCGATGGCGATCCATAGGACGTCCTGTCTCTCTGTAGAATTGTAATGTAAGATTCACTATCACACTTAATCTTTGCAGGATGTTACGTATTAATAGCCTTTCTCGACGTAAAGTAATAATGACTGAACGACTTTCTATGAAGAGAGGCCATTGTATGTGAAAATTCAAAACGAGACGTGAAAAGAATAACACAAGTGAGCAGAACAGGGTCCGATGAAAAATTGGCGAGCTCGAAAGTCGGAGCGCCGGACGTTTAAAAATTACACGAATTAAAATTTCCCGCCATTTCATAAAAATTTCCCAGACTTATCAGTGCACCCTCGTATTAATAAAAATCTTGAGGTTTTAAATTTTAGATTCCCATAAGAAAAGTTTCTTTACAATCGAACTTTATCTATTAAAATACCTGCCAGCATTTTTTTTTAATAAATACAAATTCGATTAATTGGGTGACTAAGTCCTTTTCATTTTTTGTTTCAGGTAAGCTGAAATTTCCCGTAGCTGACAAAATATCTTAAATTTTGGTAAGTACCTTGGCCAAGAGTTATGTCGAAGCACTTTCTCCCGCTTCTTGGGTATCATTTCAGTCATTATTCCTCCCTCTAGCTTTCCGTGTATATTTTTATTCATTTTCAACATAAGTTAGAATCAGGAGATTCTGCTCCTTCTTTTACAGTTGTGAAAAGCTGAGCTGTCACGTAGGAGAACGAGCATTTTCGACCAAGAATAAAAACCGCAACGATGGAACAGGTACTCAATTACCTTCTCCAAATCGTAAAGGACGGCCATCGATTAATTTGAGGGATAACATGAACTGTTAGCATCTGTGCTGAGCACAAAACAGTTTAAATGAACCTCATTTGTTCACTGTTGATTAACATTTAAAGCAGTGGATTCGTGAAGTATGTATTTCGACTGTTTTAAGCTGAACGAAAATAATTTTCTTCGACTGACGAAACCTGGTTTCATCACTGCTTTCTAGAGACAAAACAACAGTGAAAACAGTGGACTGCAAAGGACAAGCCTTTTCCAAAGCAGCTTCACCTACTGAGAAGGTGATAGGAAAGAGTTTTTTTGGGATTTTCATGGGATAATACTTATCAACTACTCGGAAAAAGGCAATATCACTGGAGATAGTTATTCTAAACTGTTACAACGCTTAATTTAGAAAATTAAGGTAAAACGCCTGCAATTGTTCATAAAGAAAGTAGTTTTTCATTATGATAGTCCGGCATACAAATCAGCAACGTCAAAGATGAAATTACACGAATTCGACTACGAATTTAATTCCTTATTCACCATAATATCCAAATATAGCTCCGTTTGTGTTTTTTTCTCTTCCAAATTTGAAAAATGCCTATCTACGAATAAATTTCTACCATTTGCTACAGAGTTTCAACCCCTTTTTGTATCCTCTGACTTTCTATTGAGATGACACTAACTATCTTTTCGTCTAGTAAATAGTTGCTCCCTTATTTTGTCCTCTAATTTTTTTTTTCGCTTCGCTTTCACTTCTTTTTGGGTTTCCAACCGTCTTGCAAAAAAAACCTTTACGTTACGTTAACAGTGTTAAGACGATATCACTATAGTGGATATCCGGATAAAAGAGGACCTTACATGTATTTTACTCAGTACCTTACATTCAGCAATGTCCCACTATGAGTGAGAAGTCCTGATAATAACGGTAGCATACCTGCCAATTCGCTGGGTTTAAAGTTTTTTCGTCCTTCATTCGGGTGGTGTAGCATTAGAGATGGATTCGTTGAACCGGGTCGCTGGATGATTCGGTTCATGTTTTCGTTGTTGAGATTTTAATAAATTTAAACGATTTAAATTTTTAAAAATATCCATTTTTTTGGTACCGAACCATTCAACAAAAGCCCTCTTGATACTGTTACTTTTATTTATTAGTAATTTTTTAGTGTTCGGTACAGAACACTTATAAGATCACTTCGGTATCAGTCCATGTGTCTGTACTAATATAGGAATTGATGGACTCATCAGAGACGTGTAGTTATGAAAGTTAAATTTTGACTTAAAGGGTTAGTTTTGGGGGGTGAAATCGGAAGTGAAAATTTGTTTTTACCAGGTCATCGAGTGGGGTGTCAAATGAAAGCTTGTAAAAACACCAGTTCAAAAACATTCTTTTCTTCGTATTATTTTTAAAAAAAATCGCTAAAATTCGCTGCCTCCCCTTATTTAGAAAAGTATTGATCAAAAAATTTTGAAAAAATTCAGGAATTTTTTTTTACGGGGTATAGATTGAATGAAAATTCTCACGAGTACATAACCTTTAATAATTTATCTGGTATATAAAAGAAACAAACATTTCAAAGTCATTAGGGTTC
>CM032455.1:24101492-24188992 GCA_019049505.1 Pachyrhynchus sulphureomaculatus | reverse complement strand
ACTAAAACTGCACAACTCATAACTTAAATTGGTTAACTGCTCTTTTGTCAGTTCATATCTTTAATAGTTAAAATTCGACCCGATTTAAAAAGGATGTGGTAGTTAGAGCCCGTGGTATTCCGTAATTGCAAAAATTGCCAATAGGGTGTACCATTTAAAAACATACACGTTTGGTTTACCACACTTTTTGTACCACTCCGCAATAAGTTGTCTGTATGTTATAGGTTTTACTTTCTCATCACGACAGGTTTTGTAAAAAAGACAACCGTTTGAGATTGGTGATGCGGAAGTGCAAAGACAATTGTGGTTCGTACACGTTTGTTCTAGAGCGCCGAAGGTGTGTGGTGGTCATTATGTTTTTGTAATAATTATTTTGTTAAGAACCTTTTCCTTATTGTTAATCGATAGAATAAGTTAATTAGGTGGGTAATTAAAAAACACAGTATAATAGGTGTCCCATAAATAAACTGCACCATGGAAATGAAGCCTCAAGTAAACTGAATAAAAAATTGGGCAAAAGTTTCAAGATACTGGTTCGTAAATCTGGGGTAGGGCTACCAAGGATATCCAGTAATGATGCAAACGTGAAATACCTTGGAATGTCAGTTTGCGGGAATACCTACCGCTCAAGCAAGCGATCAAGTGATAACAGTGTACCAACATCTTATTCTCTGATAAGATACATTTCCACCTTGACGGTCATGTCAATAAACAGAATTATCGAAAACCTTTATATTCCCCTAAATAGACTGTTTATGCTGCAATGTCGGTACGTGCAATAATTGACCTGTATTTTGTGGAGGATGACAGAGGCTACACAACAACGTTTAATTCGGAACGGTATATGGTGATGGTTGAAAGTTCGGTACATCCGCTTCATAAAATTTTTACGGTTATACTTAGAGAATCTGGTTTCGGCAGGTTGGAGTAACACAACACATTTCAATCATTCTAGGAATTGTTCAAAAGAGGTGACATAAGTTGACTTCCACATAGCCCTTTTTTGACACCTATTCGATTTCCGCAATTGAGTCAAATTTCTTTCGCTGGAGCCCCTTTTCAAATTTATAAAGAGATATTTATTAATCGCTGGGTGCTAGATCTGGTAATTACGGCGGATGAAGAAGCAATTCATAATCCAATTGGTCCAATTTCACCATACATTTTATAGAGTTGTGAGCATCCATTAAGAGGACTTTTTTTCTTCGCTAAACCCAGCCTTCATCACCATTCTAACTGTCCATTAAATCAATGCAATAGTCTCTGGTGATTACTCGCCTCTTTTCAAGATAGTTGATCAGTATTATCTGAGATAGCTTTTTCATATGCAAATATTTATGCAAAATATGCCTCACGCATTTTGTTAATATCTTCACGTCAGCTATCTCTCTCATTTTCACTTTGTCATCTGGACTTCCGGCACTTGGTGCATAATCGGTGCTTGTACGATCGCAATTAGGTTTACTAAATCATCGACGGAACAGATGTGTCGTCACACTTCTCAAGCCATTCTTGGGTTCTGGCTGTATTTTTTTTCATCAAAAAGCAATGTTTAATCAACATACGAAATTCTTTTTGTTCCATCGTTTTGCAAGAATCAAGAGTAGCGTCACTCAAACAACAGTAACTTACAAACTAATAGACAAAATGTCATGAAAATTTTACAAAAATCTTCTGAATGTTGACACTAACTGAAAATTATATGTTTTTTAGTGTTCCGTACGGAACACTTATAAGATCACTTCGGTGTCTGTCTGTCCGTCTGTCTGTCTGTCTGTCTGTCTGTCCGTCTGTCACATCCGATTTTCTCCGAAACTATTTGTCATAGAAAGTTGAAATTTGGTAGTAATATAGGAATTGATGGCCTTATCAGAGCCATGTAGTTTTGAAAGTTAAATTTTGACTTAAGGGGTTAGTTTTGGGGGGTGAAATCGGAAGTGAAAAAAAAAAAATTTTACTAGGTAATCGAGTGTGGTGTCAAATGAAAGCTTGTGAAAACACGAGTAAAATATATATATATATATATATATATATATATATATATATATATATAATGTAATACTTGCGCGCACTTTTCTTTGTATTATTTTTAAAAAAAATCGCGAAAAATCTCTGTCCACCCGCCTTATCTCGGAAAGTACTTATCAAAAAAATTTTGAAAAAATTCTGGAATATTCTCCACGGGGTGCAGATTGAACGAAAATTATCACGAGTGCATTACCTGTAATAATTTATCTGGTATATAAAAAAAAACAGAAATTTCAAGGTCATCAATTTTCAGTAAAGATTGGAAATAAACTTTGTTGAAAACTTATTTGGGGTGTGTTTTGTGAAGTCACTGATCATTTTATATCACCGTAACATAAATTTTAACTTAAGGGATTCGTTTTGAGGGGTGAAATCGGAAGTGAAAAAAAATTTCTTTTACCAGGTCATCGAGTGTGGTGTTAAATGAAAGCTTGTGAAAACACGAGTAAAAAATATATATATAATGTAATACTTGCGCACACTTTTCTTCGTATTACTTGTAAAAAATCTTGAAAATCGCTGTCCCCTACCTTATCTCGAAAAGTACTGATCAAAAAATTTTGAAAAAATCCTGGAATATTCTCCACTGGGTATAGATTGAACGAAAATTATCATTACCTTTAATAATTTATCTGGTATATAAAAAAAAACAAAATTTCAAGGTCACCAGTTTTCAGTAAAGATTGGAAACAAACTTTGTTGAAAACTCATTTGGGGTGTGTTTTGTGAAGTCACTGATCATTTTATATCACCCTAACAAAATTTTTTATTTTAAAAACAATCAATGTACGGAACACTAATTGTGCAAGTTCAACTTGCACTTGACCGGTTTTTTTTTTGTTTGTACTGCCATCTCTTGGAAAGTCTGGAGACTTCTCACCCCATGTAGTAGAGTGCTAAAATCTTATTTAAAAGTTAATATCAAGCACTTTTTATCGGCGTTCACCAAGAAGCACACGGTTGCTGTAATAATTTTATAACAATACGTTTTGATGTTTCTTTTCTCTATATATTGTTAGCTTTTTACATCATTGATCCGGTGATTTTAGTTTTCAGTGCAATATCTCGTCCCGATATCGTTTTGTTTGTTTTCATGTACTTTAGAACTTTTTTTCTGTTTTTTTGGACTTTTTGGTCTTCTGCTTCGTGGTTTTTCTTTCAAAATTGGGTTAATTTTAACATATTCTATGGTATTTTTACAGTCCATTAATTAGACTTTATTTTTTGGCACTAAGAAACAATGATTTTTTAGGAGCAGCATAAATATCCAAAGTTTCTCACCTCATTTCTGGACACCTTAAAGTTATATTATTTGTTTTAATTTACTTACAAATTTACTGTACGAGACATTCCTTGTAATAAAAGTTTTGTCTATTTAGAGTCTGTCAAGTTAGAACCTGACCGGTCGTATTCTTGAAAAAATATGTTTCGAGAACATTTTTTGCCTTCAATTTATTCTTTGGTGTGTTAAAAACGGCGAATTGCCTTAGTATGTCCAATCGCCTCCTACATCAATAATCCCCTGGCATCTTTGAGGCATGCTGTCTACGAGATTTTCTGCATACTCTGCAAATTTTGCGAATTTCGCGAGACAACTGAGTCAAAGTCCTTAGAACCTTTCCTCTGAGCTTTCTCTTTCCAAGGGACCAAACGTTTTCAAAAGGGTTGGCGACCGGCGATTGTGAGGGTCACTCTAGTATCTTTTCGTGGGCCCAAGCGAGCCGCTTCGCGACGTGATTTTCGCCCAGCAAAGGTTTTTTCAACGTGCTTCGAAATATGATACCATCAGCACGAAGATGTCGTCGAATCGTCTCATAGGAGACATTCAAACCTGATTTTCTTAATTTTGCCGCTCCTTGATGCAGCGTCAATTTTGGGTCCCGTGAAAACAAAGACACGATTCGTTTTTAACGTTCCGTACGCGGAACACTTATAAGATCACTTTGATGTTTGTTCGTCTGTCTGTCACATCCGGTTTTCTCCGAAACTATTTTACGTAAAAAGTTGAAATTTGGTACTAATATCAGAGCCGTGTAGTTTTGAAAGTTAAACTTTGACTTAAGGAACTTAAGGGGTGAGTTTTTGGAGATGAAGTTGGAAGTGAAAAATAAATTTTTTTACCGGGTCATCGAGTGGGGTGTCAAGTGAAAGCTTATAAAAACACGAGTCCAAAAATATAATAATGTAATACCTGCGCGCACTTTTCTATGTATTATTTTTAGACAGTCGCGAAAAATCACACCTTATCTCGAAAAGTACCGATCAAAAAATTTTGAAAAAATTCTGGAATATTTTGCACAGGATGTAGATTGAACGAAAATTATCACGAGGGCATTACCTTTAATAATTTATCTAGTATATAAAAAAAACAGAAATTTTAAGGTCATCAGTTTTCAGAAAAGATCGGAAAAAAAACTTGGTTGAAAACTTATTTGGGGTGTGTTTTGTGAGATCATTATACCTCCATAATAAAAATTTTTATTCTAAAAGCAATCAACGTACGGAACACTAATTGTGCAAGTCCAACTTGCACTTGACCGGTTATTTTTTGACTTTCAGAGTGACTTTGGCAAGGCGTCGACATTTTTCGTCTCGTTAAAATTTACCCACTTCTTCACAAACGATAACGTCTTTTTAATATATTTAGCAACCGCGAAATGCGTCATTTTAGGCCCCTTTGGATGGGATCAAAGAAAGACTGCGTCGAACCGACGTGCAAACAAGTGACTCATTTTGGATTTTACGGGATTTCGACGAAAGTTCGAAATCGATTTATACTTTTACTAAAATGCGTCTCTACCTATTTTTTATTGAATCGCATTTACCAAAAATGAATTATCGCGTACTTGTTCTTACTTGACAGACTGTATCAATTTATTTGACTTTACTATAAATATTTTAAAATTAAAATTCTTTTTGGGACCCCTTGTATCATTAGAAAAACGTGATACAAAAAAAATATATTTACAAATACTTATTAAAGTAATTGGACTATTATTTCTACATGATTTTTTTTTCCAAATACAATAATCAGCATATTTCACATGTGAGCTATAAATATCCAGAGTGTGTATAAGTATGTTATTTAATTACCATATTGTAAAATAACAAAACCTCGAAGAATATTAACCTGTTACCTGTGAGAATAAAAAGCGTAAAACTTGCTAATAAACAGCCTTGACATACCATTTAAATATTGTAAAGATAATATCATTTTGTTTAAGTTTAATCTTTGTGAAAGGAAGGACTCACGCGACTTTGAAAAGGTTTATAGAAAAATCTTAAGAGATGGCTTGGAAACAGTGCTTGTACTAGTTATTAGATTATATTTCACACATATAAATCAAAGAGAGTATCAGTAAATTAGGAAAATGTTTACTTAAGATTTTTCGTCAAATTTCGAAAAATGCCCTTCTAACGGCTAGCCTTGAATCGATCGAAAATGCAAAGAAGCTGGTGCTTCTAGACATCTTGCTTTCCATTATTCACTGAGGTAGCCGTTACTTGATGGAAATTCATTGTAAATTAATACCGAAGTAAAACAATAGATGTTTTTAGAATTCCACTATATTTATAAACCGTAACAATTGTTTCGACATACAATGTCTTCATCAGACGGATGATAACTTTAAACTAATTTTAAATTAGAACATATTAGCCCATATATACCTTTAGGAGTAGTAAATTACAAGATTAAATTATAAAAATAATAAACACTTAATATTATTGTACAAAAGAAGTGGGTAATACCTGTCATTTGTGGGTTTTCACACAATTAAAATAAAGATAACAATAAATAAGTTGTACCATACTTAAATGATGGATTAATAATGGGTTATTCCGGATAAAGGTTTAATAATGGGGAATTGTTTGTTTCTATTTGTTGATTTAAGAGGAGATTTGAATTTTTGTATTTGTTTATTTCTAAGCTTTCTAAGTAATTTAATTTTTTGGATTTTTTGTCATAATGAAGTATTTTGAAATTATCGTCAAAGACGTGATTTGTTGAAATTAAATGTTCTGCATAATGGGATATGATATTTTGTTTGGTATAGCTTCTTTTGTGTTCGTTGATTCTTTTTTGAAAAGATCTGCCTGTTTGGCCTATGTAAAATTTTGGACAAGAACCACAATTGAGTTTATAAATTCCCGATTTTGCTTTTTTGTTACTTTTATTTTTATTATTTTTTATTATGTTAGAGAGTTTATTATTAGTTCTGAAAGCAATATTTAGACCTATTTTAGTTAATTCTTTAGAAATAAACTGTGTAATTTGTCCGGTGTAAGTGATAGTTTTATAACTTTCTTTATTCTTTTTTGGTTTAGGATATAACTTGTTGATTGCTAGTTGATATGTTTTTTTATTAATCATTCTGTCTAAGATATCTGGTTGGTATCCATTGTTAACCGCTATTTGTTTTATTATATTCATTTCTATAGAATAATTCTCTTCTGACATAGGTACATGTAAAAGTCGATGGATGAATGAATTAAAAGCTGCCATTTTGTGTGAATATGGATGATTTGAGTTATTATGTATTACTGTATCTGTATGTGATGGTTTATGGTAAATTGAAAAATTGTGTTTATTATTAATATTTTTAATTGTTAAATCTAAGAAGTTAATTGTTTTTTCTTGTTCAATTTCTATGGTAAATTTAATATTGGAATGGATAGTATTAATATGGTTGAGAAATTGTTGTAGTTGTCTATCTGTTCCAGAAAAACAAACTAATATATCGTCTACATACCTATGCCAGTATAGAAAATATTTACTAATTGGGTGTTTGAGAATTATGGATTCTAAATTATCCATGAAAATTTCGGCTAACAATGGACTTAACGGATTCCCCATTATTAAACCTTCCTTAGCCATATAAAAATATGTCATTAAATTCAAAGTAATTTTGATCTAAACAAACTAATAGACAATCTAGGATTTCTTGTTTGATTATTATATTAATTCTATTTTTAGTAAGTAGACCTTCTACTAAACTTATTACTTCATTAGGTGGTATACTCGGAAATAAATTTTGGACGTCAAAAGATATAAGTTTAGCGTTTTTTGGAATCTGTAAGTGTTGAATTTTATTGATAAGTTCGTAAGAATTAAGAATACTGTGTTGTGCTTGAAAGTTGCAATATTTTTGTATGATGTCTATTAGTTTGTTTGATAATTTAACAGAAGGAGCAGTAACAAAAGATACAACCGGTCTAATAGGGAGATTATTCTTATGGAGTTTAATTAGTGAATATAATTTAGGGGCCTGCGGATTCATTAGTATTAAATTTCTTTTTTCGAAATCATTAAAAAGTGAAAGGTCTTTAATAACATTTTTGGTAAGTTTTTGAAAATGTTCTGTTGGGTCAAATTTCAAAATGTTGAAATTATTGATATTAAGAAAATTGATTGTTTTTGAGATATACTGTTCTTTTGTTACCGCTACTATCGATTTACCTTTGTCTGCTCTAGTGAGAATGATGTCTTCGCTTTCTATTTTCCGACTTATTTTTCTTGCGGTGTTGTATTCACTGGAAGATTGGTTTCTACGTTGTTCTAGAGGTTGTGTTTTAATTTGTTTTGCTATAATATGTTTATCAGTGATGTTTAGGTTGTCCAGTGCAAGTTCGCATTCTACTCCTAGATATTCTCTACTACTATTGTCATCTCTAGGTTTTAAGTTATAAGAAAATCCTTTTTCCAGGAGATTGGTTTCTTCTGGTGAAAATGTGGTTTCCGTGAGATTAATAAAACGTTTATAAAACTGGTTGTTTAGATCAAAATTACTTTGAATTTAATGACATATTTTATATGGCTAAGGAAGGTTTAATAATGGGGAATCCGTTAAGTCCATTGTTAGCCGAAATTTTCATGGATAATTTAGAATCCATAATTCTCAAACACCCAATTAGTAAATATTTTCTATACTGGCATAGGTATGTAGACGATATATTAGTTTGTTTTTCTGGAACAGATAGACAACTACAACAATTTCTCAACCATATTAATACTATCCATTCCAATATTAAATTTACCATAGAAATTGAACAAGAAAAAACAATTAACTTCTTAGATTTAACAATTAAAAATATTAATAATAAACACAATTTTTCAATTTACCATAAACCATCACATACAGATACAGTAATACATAATAACTCAAATCATCCATATTCACACAAAATGGCAGCTTTTAATTCATTCATCCATCGACTTTTACATGTACCTATGTCAGAAGAGAATTATTCTATAGAAATGAATATAATAAAACAAATAGCGGTTAACAATGGATACCAACCAGATATCTTAGACAGAATGATTAATAAAAAAACATATCAACTAGCAATCAACAAGTTATATCCTAAACCAAAAAAGAATAAAGAAAGTTATAAAACTATCACTTACACCGGACAAATTACACAGTTTATTTCTAAAGAATTAACTAAAATAGGTCTAAATATTGCTTTCAGAACTAATAATAAACTCTCTAACATAATAAAAAAATAATAAAAATAAAAGTAACAAAAAAGCAAAATCGGGAATTTATAAACTCAATTGTGGTTCTTGTCCAAAATTTTACATAGGCCAAACAGGCAGATCTTTTCAAAAAAGAATCAACGAACACAAAAGAAGCTATACCAAACAAAATATCATATCCCATTATGCAGAACATTTAATTTCAACAAATCACGTCTTTGACGATAATTTCAAAATACTTCATTATGACAAAAAATCCAAAAAATTAAATTACTTAGAAAGCTTAGAAATAAACAAATACAAAAATTCAAATCTCCTCTTAAATCAACAAATAGAAACAAACAATTCCCCATTATTAAACCTTTATCCGGAATAACCCATTATTAATCCATCATTTAAGTATGGTACAACTTATTTATTGTTATCTTTATTTTAATTGTGTGAAAACCCACAAATGACAGGTATTACCCACTTCTTTTGTACAATAATATTAAGTGTTTATTATTTTTATAATTTAATCTTGTAATTTACTACTCCTAAAGGTATATATGGGCTAATATGTTCTAATTTAAAATTAGTTTAAAGTTATCATCCGTCTGATGAAGACATTGTATGTCGAAACAATTGTTACGGTTTATAAATATAGTGGAATTCTAAAAACATCTATTGTTTTACTTCGGTATTAATTTACAATGAATTTCCATCAAGTAACGGCTACCTCAGTGAATAATATAATCCAAGCTTCTTAGCCACATGGTATTTTAAACTCCTGTTGAGAGCTAGAATTTGCACACAAAACATCTGGTTCTTAAACAGTTGCATTAGATTGAATGTATTTCCCAAATATATTTATTTGAAGACCAACAACAACACCAAATCTGCTAGCAAAGGTCAACAACATGGAATGAAGAAATGGTTAAGAGAAGACGTAAAAATTCAGTACAATAAAAGAGATATCTACAATATTTACTTAAAAACGATTTATAGCGAACTTGCTCACAGACTCACAAACATAGAGTTTGATATTCACGATTCACACACAAGACAAAAAATCGAACCAATTATCCACAATAAATTTATAAAACAGAAAAAGAAACTTAATATATTGTTGAAATCCAGCAAAAATGGAACAAAAACTAGAAACACACAGTTCAGTGACCTTCAGTTTTATAAACGTTTTATTAATCTCACGGAAACCACATTTTCACCAGAAGAAACCAATCTCCTGGAAAAAGGATTTTCTTATAACTTAAAACCTAGAGATGACAATAGTAGTAGAGAATATCTAGGAGTAGAATGCGAACTTGCACTGGACAACCTAAACATCACTGATAAACATATTATAGCAAAACAAATTAAAACACAACCTCTAGAACAACGTAGAAACCAATCTTCCAGTGAATACAACACCGCAAGAAAAATAAGTCGGAAAATAGAAAGCGAAGACATCATTCTCACTAGAGCAGACAAAGGTAAATCGATAGTAGCGGTAACAAAAGAACAGTATATCTCAAAAACAATCAATTTTCTTAATATCAATAATTTCAACATTTTGAAATTTGACCCAACAGAACATTTTCAAAAACTTACCAAAAATGTTATTAAAGACCTTTCACTTTTTAATGATTTCGAAAAAAGAAATTTAATACTAATGAATCCGCAGGCCCCTAAATTATATTCACTAATTAAACTCCATAAGAATAATCTCCCTATTAGACCGGTTGTATCTTTTGTTACTGCTCCTTCTGTTAAATTATCAAACAAACTAATAGACATCATACAAAAATATTGCAACTTTCAAGCACAACACAGTATTCTTAATTCTTACGAACTTATCAATAAAATTCAACACTTACAGATTCCAAAAAACGCTAAACTTATATCTTTTGACGTCCAAAATTTATTTCCGAGTATACCACCTAATGAAGTAATAAGTTTAGTAGAAGGTCTACTTACTAAAAATAGAATTAATATAATAATCAAACAAGAAATCCTAGATTGTCTATTAGTTTGTTTAGATCAAAATTACTTTGAATTTAATGACATATTTTATATGGCTAAGGAAGGTTTAATAATGGGGAATCCGTTAAGTCCATTGTTAGCCGAAATTTTCATGGATAATTTAGAATCCATAATTCTCAAACACCCAATTAGTAAATATTTTCTATACTGGCATAGGTATGTAGACGATATATTAGTTTGTTTTTCTGGAACAGATAGACAACTACAACAATTTCTCAACCATATTAATACTATCCATTCCAATATTAAATTTACCATAGAAATTGAACAAGAAAAAACAATTAACTTCTTAGATTTAACAATTAAAAATATTAATAATAAACACAATTTTTCAATTTACCATAAACCATCACATACAGATACAGTAATACATAATAACTCAAATCATCCATATTCACACAAAATGGCAGCTTTTAATTCATTCATCCATCGACTTTTACATGTACCTATGTCAGAAGAGAATTATTCTATAGAAATGAATATAATAAAACAAATAGCGGTTAACAATGGATACCAACCAGATATCTTAGACAGAATGATTAATAAAAAAACATATCAACTAGCAATCAACAAGTTATATCCTAAACCAAAAAAGAATAAAGAAAGTTATAAAACTATCACTTACACCGGACAAATTACACAGTTTATTTCTAAAGAATTAACTAAAATAGGTCTAAATATTGCTTTCAGAACTAATAATAAACTCTCTAACATAATAAAAAATAATAAAAATAAAAGTAACAAAAAAGCAAAATCGGGAATTTATAAACTCAATTGTGGTTCTTGTCCAAAATTTTACATAGGCCAAACAGGCAGATCTTTTCAAAAAAGAATCAACGAACACAAAAGAAGCTATACCAAACAAAATATCATATCCCATTATGCAGAACATTTAATTTCAACAAATCACGTCTTTGACGATAATTTCAAAATACTTCATTATGACAAAAAATCCAAAAAATTAAATTACTTAGAAAGCTTAGAAATAAACAAATACAAAAATTCAAATCTCCTCTTAAATCAACAAATAGAAACAAACAATTCCCCATTATTAAACCTTTATCCGGAATAACCCATTATTAATCCATCATTTAAGTATGGTACAACTTATTTATTGTTATCTTTATTTTAATTGTGTGAAAACCCACAAATGACAGGTATTACCCACTTCTTTTGTACAATAATATTAAGTGTTTATTATTTTTATAATTTAATCTTGTAATTTACTACTCCTAAAGGTATATATGGGCTAATATGTTCTAATTTAAAATTAGTTTAAAGTTATCATCCGTCTGATGAAGACATTGTATGTCGAAACAATTGTTACGGTTTATAAATATAGTGGAATTCTAAAAAAAATAAAAACATCTATTGTTTTACTTCGGTATTAATCTTGCTTTCCGAATAGCGTGAAAATTCTAACCTCATAAATCGTAACATCTTTGTTCGTACCCGGAATAGATGCAAAGCCCAATCGACCAAACCAAGGAGACACGTAATCAAACAATTAAAAACAAATTGTTTGCCTGTCCTAACAAATATAGGCCCTTTGAGTCAGTTGCTACAGGTGTATGCATAAGTTTTTGCCGGTTTCATTACGAGATGGCACCAGCGAACAGTACGCAGTGTATGAATTTGATAGATACGTCAGTTTGTTCGTCTGACCTAACCAACATACACAAGTTGAGTCCGCCAAACATCAGTGATCATGTCGACTTTTGTGCCTGAAAAAGAACATTGGCGCGCGCATTGCTTTTCTTATTTAATCAAAAGAAAAATGCTGCGGAAAGTAATCGTTTGCTGGTAGAAACATAGGAGGAACACGTTCCATCGATTAGAACATGTGAGATATTGTTTCGACAATTTAAACGTGGTGATTTCAATGTGAAAGACAGTGCGCGCTCTGGTAGACCACAAAAGTACGAAGACGAGGAATTGCAGGCGTTACTGGATGATGACAACAGCAATTGGCAAAAGCATTAAATGTGTCACAAGAAACAATCAGCAGATGTTTACGAATAATGGGGAAGATCAATAAACTCGGTAAATGGATTCCACACGATTTGAATGAACGGCAAATGGAAAATCGTAAAGTCACTTGTGAAATACTGCTTCCAGGCCACGAAAGAAAATCATTTCAGCACCGAATTGTGACGGGTGACGAAAAATGGATTTATTTTGAAAACCCGAAGCGGAGAAAATCGTGGCTGTCACCTGGCGAAGCCGGTCCTTTAATACCAAGGCCAAATCGCTTCGGCAAGAAGACCATGCTTTGTGTTTGGTGGAACCAGAGCGGTATTGTGTATTATGATCGCTTGAAGCCCGGTGAAACTGTTAATGCACAACACTGTCGCCAACAAATGAATTTAAATCACGCATTGATCGAAAGACCACCGGAATGGGCCAGAAGACATGGCAAAGTGATTTTGTTACACGACAATGCACCGTCTCACACAGCAAAACCAGTGAAAGACACCTTGAAATCGCTTGGATGGGACATCCTTCCGCACCCGCCGTACTCTCCCGACCTGGCGCCATCTGACTATCACCTCTTCGCATTAATGGGGCACGCGCTTGCAGAGCAGCACTTCAGCAATTTCGAGGAAATTGGAAAATGGTTCGACGAATGGGTTGCCGCAAAAGACAAGCAGTTTTTCTGGCATGGTATTTATAATTTACCTGAAAGATGGGCGAAGTGTGTAGAAGCCAATGGCCAATATTTTGAATAAATAAAAAATTAATATCCCTTGAAAATTACCTGTTTTCTTTACCACAAAAACCGGCAAAAACTTATGCATACACCTGGTAAGGTCATTAGTCAAATTTTCACTAAATCCCCTATACCACCACTGACACGGCCAGACAATATCTAGGGTGTCTGAAAAGGTCTCGGCTTGACACATAGATGGCGTTAGAAACTGTGAAACCATAATTGTATTAGAAAGTTTCATCCTTTATATATGTAGATATAACATTTTATTTTGATCTGCCATTTCATTCGAATAGTAGCAGCTGTTTAATATTGACGTGTCATTGATTTTT
Source organism: Pachyrhynchus sulphureomaculatus (assembly GCA_019049505.1). Classification (NCBI taxonomy): domain Eukaryota; kingdom Metazoa; phylum Arthropoda; class Insecta; order Coleoptera; family Curculionidae; genus Pachyrhynchus; species Pachyrhynchus sulphureomaculatus. Next base: position 24,175,422 of record CM032455.1, on the reverse strand, counting down.
TTAAAATGGGAAAAACTGAATATCGTGCAGTGATTAAATTTTTTGTTTTGGGTGTTTTAACACCAACAGAAACTCATCCAAAAAAGTGTATAAGAATGCATCACCTTCACTTTCCACTGTGAAAAAAATGGGCTGCTCTTTTTAAATCTGCTCGTACAAGCCTCGAAGATGATCCACGCTAAGGTCGTCCAAAAACTGCTACAACACCACAAATCATTCAACAATTCCATGATATGGTGTTAGATGATCGACGAGAGAAAGTGCGTGAAATAGCTGACAATTGACCAAAAACGCATTCGAATGTGTATTTTTCAAGCGTGTTTGGATCATTTTAAGCAAAATAAAATGGATTTCAAGCATCATTTCATAACTGTTGATGAAACTTGGATCCACCACTATACACCAGAGTGAAAAAAAAACAGTCAAAACAGACAAAGACGATTCCATCAGCAGGGAAGGTTATGCCAACAAATTAAAACATCCATTTTTTAATCGGTTAAGTACTCGGGGCTTCATTATTTTCACTGTGTAAATTGTTGTTTTTGATAAACACTCACACACAAAAGACAGGCTTCGCTCCGCTGAAATGTTCCAAAACCATTAAATTTTTGAGAATCGGGGTTATGCTCTGTGCCCATCGTTCTCGTTGCATCACAGTAAATGACCAATTGAAGTAAATTAAATTAAAAGTTTGGTAGTCTTTAAAAGTTGCTATTTTCTTTGTTACTTACTTTTATTTTAGTGGGTACCGTAACTTGGTAAAACAATGCCCGAACTTAAGGGACACCCCGTTTCGATGTCAAATTTTATACCAAGAGAAAAATTATTTACGACAAGATAGTTGATATTTTAATCTAACACAAACTTAATAAATTTTATTTTAAGTATTTCATTATGAAATAAGTACTGAATTTCACTTCCTCGCATTAAAAAATAACTTAATCTGATCACAATAAGTCGATATTTTAAATAGTAGGTATTTTTTGGTAAGATATTATTAAAAAAAAAGGTGAGTGCAGGAAAGGCTTTAGAGATTTTTATAACCGAAACCTGACATTTTCTTCTACATACTGTTAAAATTGAAAATAATATAATATAACTTTTTGATTCCTCGATTTCTAGAACACTGAAAATGATATACAGTCAGTCAGGTAAGAACGTGTGGCCTATAACTTGTAGTCGGTAAAAGAAGTTCCTTTTTAGTGTTCCGTACGGAACACTTATAAGATCACTTCGGTGTCTGTCCGTCTGTCTGTCCGTCTGTCCGTCTGTCACACCCGATTTTCTCCGAAACTACTTGTCATAGAAAGTAGAAATTTGGTAGCAATATAGGAATTGATGGCCTCATCAGAGCCATGTAGTTTTGAAAATTAAATTTTGACTTAAGGGGTTAGTTTTGGAGGGTGAAATCGGAAATGAAAAAAAAAATTTGTTACTAGGTAATCGAGTGTGGTGTCAAATGAAAGCTTGTGAAAACACGAGTAAAAAATATATATATATATAATGTAATACTTGCGCTTACTTTTCCTTGTATTATTTTTAAAAAAAGCGCGAAAAATCGCTGTCCACCCGCCTTATCTCGGAAAGTACTTATCAAAAAATTTTGAAAAAATTCTGGAATATTCTCCACGGGGTGTAGATTGAACGAAAATTATCTCGAGTGCATTACCTGTAATAATTTATCTGTTATATAAAAAAAACAGAAATTTCAAGGTCATCAATTTTCAGTAAATATTGGAATAAACTTTGTTGAAAACTTATTTGGGGTGTGTTTTGTGAAGTAACTAATCTTTTTATATCACCGTAACAGAAATTTTGACTTAAGGGCTTCGTTTTGAGGGATGAAATCGGAAGTGAAAAAAAAATTTTTTTACTAGGTCATCGAGTATGGTGTCAAATGAAAGCTTGTGAAAACACGAGTAAAAAAATATATATATAATGTAATACTTGCGCACACTTTCTTCGTATTACTTTTAAAAAATCGTGAAAAATCGCTGTCCCCTACATTATCTCGAAAAGTACTGATCAAAAAATTTTGAAAAAATCCTGGAATATTCTCCACGGGGTATAGATTGAACGAAAATTATCATTACCTTTAATAATTTATCTGGTATAGAAAAAAAACAATATTTCAAGGTCACCAGTTTTGAGTAAAGATTGGAAACAAACTTTGTTGAAAACTAATTTGGGGTGTGTTTTGTGAAGTCACTGATCATTTTATACCACCCTAACAAAACTTTTTATTTCAAAAACAATTAACGTACGGAACACTAATTGTGCAAGTTCAACTTGCACTTGACCGGTTATTTTAAGGTTATTGTTGGCACCACTGCAAAGAATGCTTTGTGGAAAGAGATTCATTTCTAACCTTATTTATGGTTAAATAGTACATTATGGAACATGAATGCTGCATTCGCTTCGCGCTTCGAGGCTGTAATCCTATTTAATCATCCAAAAGGTCCAAAAATGACTCCTACAGTGGCTGATAAGTATATGGGCAAGTCGAGGGCATTCATTAGCAAGTGGGTAAAACGATACTCTTAGGTACGGGGTGAAGCCCCCTTGAAATTTTCAAAAAATCGATTTTTTTTGGTTAGATTTATTATTTATACTTTTAAAAATATTTCAAGCTTTACAAAATGAAATCGCATCTTGAAGGTAATATTAAAAAAATTATAGGCGCGGACGCGGTACTTTTTTTCTTTTGCGTTTTTCTCGAAGCTACTTTTTTCAGACTGGTGGACAAAATATCTCGAGATCTACTAAACTAATTTTGATAAAATTTATACCAAACAAAATCATTTCCCTGGCTAAAGAAAATTAAAAATTAAGTTAATGATAATTTTCCTTACAGATATGGAGTGATTGAAAAGGTCGTGCCCGATTTTCCTAGATGGCAGAAGCATGCACTTTTGACTGTGCTGATGTTTCTTTTATAACTATATTATTAACTGACAGTTATTTAAATGCTTCGTGAGTTAACATCTGACTGTGCCAGGGGGGGTTTCCGATGTTATTTTGGCCCTTTTTTTCGAAGAAATGCCCTTCCAACGGCAAGCCTTGGTTTGACCGAAAATGCAAAGAAGCTGTTGCTTCTAAACATCTTGCATACCGACAATGGCGTGAAAATCCTAACACCATAAATCGTAACACCTTTGTTCGTGCGAGGAACAAATGCAAAGAAATTATCGACGAAACCAAGGAGGGACACAATCAACGGATTAGAAACAAACTTCTCGCTTGTCCCATCAATTCAAGGTCCTTTTGGTTACCACCACTCACACGGCCAGATAATTCTATTGCAACGACACCTGCTGAGAAAGCGAACTTGTTGGCTGAACTGTTTGTCTCACATTCTACTGTTGATTTCCAAGGAAAGACACCACCTACTATTCCCATAGTGTAGGATGCCCAATATTGTCTTCAGACAGCGTAACATAAAACGTATTTTGATGAAGCTAGACAGCAAAAAGGCTTCTGGCGCTGACGGAATACCTGCCATAGTTCTCAAAAACTGTGCGAGGGAACTAACACCAGTTTTCTGTAGACTTTTCAAACTACCCTACAGAAAGGGAATATTTCCTTCATGCTGGAAATGTGCCACAGTTCAGCCGATACCTAAAAATGGCAAGAAGACCTTGCCAAATAACTACCGACCAATCGCACTGCTTCTAATAATATCGAAAGTCATCGAAAATGCAACAATCAGCATCTTCTAAAATATCTTGAAGGATTTAACATTATTAGCGATCACCAATATGCTTTCGTAAAAATAGATCAACAGGAGATCTTCTGACTTATGTAACACATGTTTGAAACAACGCAATTGAACATTTTGGAGAATCTCGAGCGGTTGCTCTTGACATATCCAAGGCATTCGACCGTGTTTGGCACGATGGGCTGTTAGCTAAGCTACGTTCTTATGGTATGTCTGAAAAGTTCTGTTTGTGGCTCTCATGTTTCCTCAGAGAGCGTTCTTTTCTTATACTAGTGGCGGTGGATGGATTTCTTTCTAACGCCTTCACTATCAACGCCAGTGTACCCCCAAGGCTCCATACTGTCTCCTACTCTCTTTCTCATTTATATTAACGATCTGCTGGAAAACCGAGAATCCAATCTACAGCTTTGCAGATGACAGTACACTTATCTCTTCATTCACTTTGAACCAAGTGGAATTTAACGCTACAAAAACCCAGGCGGCAGTTTTTTCGAAAAAAGTTAACGTTGCTGAACCCGAGATAGTTATGTCGGGGCACTCCATTCCTCTAATATCGTCACTCAATTTGTTGGGCGTTAATTTTGGAGCCAATATGTCCTGGCATGAACATGTTGCAGGCATAGCAAGGAGAACTTCTCAAAAGTTGGGAATATTATTTCGAACCAGAAAGCTTTACACTCCACAACAACTGTTAATTCCTTACAAAGCTCAAATTCGACCAACTATGGAATACTGCTCCCATGTTTGGGGCTCCGCTCTCAAACGTACACTGCATTTGTTGGATTCTATTCAGAGAAGAGCTGTTCGTCTGATTGGAGACCCGGAACTGACCGGCGGCCTTGATTCGTTGGAAGATCGAAGATCGGTTGGCGACTTGAGCCTATTCCACAAGTATTTTCGTGGAAAGTGTTCGAAGGATGTGGCCCGCTTAATTCCTCCCAGAGCGGTGCATGTTAGAAGTACACGTCGCGCTAATCCTTCACATCCGTACGAGGTTCAGCTTGTTACTCCTCGTACAATGCTTTTCATGCAATATTTTATATGGAGAACATCATCCCTTTGGAATAATTTGCCCAGGACTGTGTTTCCCACCGCGTACAATTTGCAGCGATTCAAGAACAACGTGAATCGCTTTCTCCGCATACGTGTCGCTTCTGTTTATTTGGATCGTGTTCCTGCTCTTAGGACAGTTTAAAAAGTGGTTTGGTCGATTTCGAAATGATGATTTCAATCTAAAGGATAAACTTCGGTCTGGGCGATCTTCCGGCATTGATAATGACTTTATCTATGACTTGGTGAATAATAATCCAAAGAGATTGCTGAGAGACTAAATGTTGACAATCCGACTGCATTACCTCATTTAAAGCAGCTTGGACACACTTCGAAACTGGATATATGGGTTCCGCACGTTTTGACAGAACGGAATAAACTGAACCGTGTTTCCACAGCCATTTCTCTCCTCGCCCCTCAACATATCAAGTTATAACTGAATGAAAAATGAGTTGCGTCTAACAACATAATAAGAAAAAGAAGCTGGAAGCATGGAAGTGAAACAGCAGAATCTATGGCAAAAGCTGAATTGCATCCAGTGAAAGTGTTGTTATTTATGTGTCTGGTGGTATTGCAGAGGAATAATTTTTTACCAGCTTCTACGTGACCAAACAATAACTGCGGAGAAGTGCTGTGAGCAACTCACCCAACTCAATGTTGAAATCCAAGCAAACGTCTAAATTTGGTCAGTCGAAAAGACATCATCTTTCACCATGACAATCAGATGTCGCTCAACAGACACTGCAAAAACTTAGAGAGTTAAAATGGGAAATCTTCCAGCACCCGTCGTATTCCCCTGACCTTGCCCCTTCACATTTTCATCTGTTTTCGTAATTTGAATGGCAAAAAATTTGATTCTATGGAAGAAGTCAAAATCTACCTTACGATTTTCTTTGAAGAGGAACCACGCAGTTTCTACAAGGAAGTTGTAAAACAATGGGAGACAGTTATAGAAAATGATGGAGAGTACATTACACTGTGCAACATTTTCGAGGTCATCGAATGTAAACTAAATTCTGACTTCAGTTTCTGGAAGTGCCCACCCAAACTAGCAAAACTCTATTGGGGTTTTGATAGTTTAGTTCGAATTTTTTTTTTTTTGCCATCGTCAATTTGTTTGCTCGAGCTTTGGTTTTACACGGCTATATCTCGTAAATTATTAGGAATTTCTCAATGCAATCTTCAGACGAAATGTTCTTCACACTAAAATACACAATTTTTGTGAACATGTTGAGGCCAGATTTTCACTCTTTCGGAGTCTTTTTAGTGCAGAAAACCCGAAAAAATGCCATTTTTTCACATTTTCGACTCACAAACCGTGCATATTTTAGCATAACTGTCTTCGACAAAAATGTTCTCTGCATAAACACGAGTAACTTTGCTGAACATTGCAATAACCTACAATCGATCCTTATAGTTCTTTTGGCCGTTATAAGGAATTTCACACACCAAAATTTCAGCTTTTTTCAGGTTTTACGTTCAAGAAACTGGTTTTTAAGCTCACTTTTGAATGTTTACTTACCATTAGCATCTATTTTTGGAAAAGAAATTGAAAAAAAAAATTTGTTTGTAAACAGCAATGTTCAGTAAAGTTACTCGTGTTGATGCAGAGAACATTTTTGTCGAAGACAGTTATGCTAAAATATGCACGGTTTGTGAGTTATGGTCGAAAATGTGAAAAAAAATGGAATTTGTTCGGGCTTTCTGCACTAAAAACACCCCGAAAGAGTGAAAATCTGGCCTCGACATGTTCACAAAAATTGTGTATTTTGGTGTGAAGAATATTTCGTCTGAAGATTACATTGAGAAATTCCCAATAATTTACGAGATTTAGCCGTGCAAAACCAAAGCTCGAGCAAACAAATTGATGATGGAAAAAAAAAATTCGAACTAAACTATCAAAACCCAAATAGGGTTTTGCTAGTTTAGGTAGACACTTCCAGAAACTGAAGTCAGAATTTAGTTTACATTTTATGTGTTGCACTGTGTTATTCATTAATAAATAGTATTTTTCATGAAAATGTAATGTATTTAATTTGGTTTCTAATCGGGGGCGAACTTTTGCAATATCGACCTATTTGTTGGGTTACAAATGATCATGACCTACAACTCCCATCCTCATAAAAAAGTGAGCTTTATTACCACTAAAACGATGAAATTTGACACATTTATTCGCTAGCACGAATAGTTGTTGTAAAAACTATAAAATAAGTAAAACAAATAACTAAATGTAGGTCAAATTAAGATGTGGAGCGGCAATAACAATTGCAATTTGTCAGTTACGATTTTCATTAGCGTACACCTCCACAATCAATAACAGACTTGCTTTAAATACCAGTTCAGTTCGGAGCATTTAAATTACAGAAATTGAACAAACTCACCTTGGTCGTGACACAATTTTATATGTATTTTCAGATCAATCGTAAAATCGTTTAAATCGTATTAACAGGTGTATAAGTTGTTCACGCTAATTTTACAACGAGGACAATAAGTCGGTAATGGTGGTGTCAGCCGCTTTAAGGGCCTGCCTCAGACATTTATATCGATTTAATAATTTTTTAACCTAAAGTCGTGCAAATGACTTAACTAAATTAATAAATTGGGTTACATTTTAATATATATATATATATATATATATATATATATATATATATATATATATATATATATATATATATATATTATACTACAGTAATACAGTATTTGCCCACCTAGAAATTTCAATGTAACTGCCAAAATTTAATACCTAATTAAACCCTTTTATTATATTAGATAAATTTAACTGTTCTTAACAAGTGTCTATTCTAAAATTGTTTAGATAAGCCTTTTTGGTGAAATCACAAATTAAAAACCAATTAGAACAAATTTCCAAGTTTTGTATAATAATCGTTTTGAGGCGATTTCTGAGAATTCCAGTCGAAGTAAGAATTCATTTCAAGTTTCTAGGGATTATAGAAATTCCTAGTGACATTTTATGATAAAAATTATGTTATAAATACCATTGCCTTTTTGGAAATTAACCATTCACAAACAGTACTTTGTCACTGATACAGGCTCAATTGTTTTGTGAAAATCCCAAAAACGAAAGAAGTTTCCGTTGAAAATCGAGCTCTGATAATTGCGAGACATCAAAATGGTCACTCGAGTCGACAAATCGAGAGTGATATGCGGATGCCAAAGAGAACGGTGGACTATATCGTAAAAAAAAATTCTGCGGGACATGGAATTTTCAACCAAAAAGTTCAGGAAGGCCTCGAAAAACGACTCCCACTAAAGCCAGAGCTATAACAATGTCCAACAGACGTAATCGCCGCCTAACCGCACCCGAAATCACAGCTCAACTAAACTTGGAGCGGCCCATCCCCATCAGCGTGACAACCGTGAAGCACAGGTTAGCAGAAGGTGGACTACACGGGAGAGTTGCAGCGAGGAAACCACTTCTTAGGTAAGTGAATAAACGTAAACGATTAGAACGTGCCCGAGAATATGAAAATTGGACATCAGAACAATGGAATTCCATCCTTTGGAGTGACAAATCTAAATTCGAAACGTGCTGCGGTCAGTTAGAGGGAGGATGTTGGAAGCCTGTCAGTTGCCTACAGTAAAACATGGTGGAGGTTCAGTAATGGTTTGGGGTTGTTTTGGCACATGCGAAAAGAACATCATTATGCAATTTTGCTAACTCAAATGCTTCCTTCTGGAAGAGATATTTTTCAGGAAAAATTTATTTTTCATCATGAACCTAAACATTCTGTTAAACAAATTAGAGAACTTTTGAACCAATGCAATCCGATGACGTCCTGGAAGATTGATAACTTGGCCTTCACAATCACCCGACTTGAACCCCATCGAATTTTTGTGGGAACATTTGGACAGGTGTGTTCTAAAACTTAATTCAGCATCAGAAAATCACTTGTGGGAACTTTTACAAGCAGAATGGGTTAAAATAACCGAAGAAACTCTGAAAAAACTACTGGACAGAATGCCGAACATCTGTAAAGCGATAATTAAAAACAAAGGTCACATAGATGAGAAAAATCCTGGAAAATCATGAATATTTTTCTGTTTTTCTAGACTGTAAATAATGTGAAAATAAATAATAATTCATTAAAATTAAAAAATATATATTATCTGGGTTTTTGTTGTCTTGGGACTGAAATAACTAGGTGGGCAAATACTTTCTGACAGTAGTATATATATATATATATATATATATATATATATATATATATATATATATATATATATAAAGTGATTGCAAAAGTTCGTGCTAGATTAGAAACCAAACTAAATAAAACATATTTTCATGAAAAATAGTATTTATTAATCAGTAATCTACTCTCTATCATTTTCTATAACTGTCTCTCATCTTTTACAAGTTTTTGAATTCCTTCTTTTTAGAAACTGCGTGGTTTCTCTTCAAAGAAAGTCGTAAGGTAGTTTTTGGCTTCTTCCATAGAATCAAGGAAGGTCAGAAAAATACGGCGGGTGCTGGAGGATTTCCCATTTCAACTCCCTAAGTTTTTGCAGTGTCTGTTGAGCGACACGTGGTCTAACGTTGTCATGGTGAGAGATGATGTCTTTTCAGTTGAACAAATTTGGACGTTTTGCTTGAATTTCAACATTGAGTTGGGTGAGTTGCTCACAGTACTCCTCCGCAGTTATTGTTTGGCTAGGTGGTAGAAGCTCATAAAAAATTATTCCTCTGTAATTCCACCAAACACATACCAACACTTTTATTGAATGCAATTCAGTCTCAAATTTTTAAATCTTAAAATGTCGCGACCAAATTTTACTACTGCAATTTGTATATTTCGGTATTCGCATGCTTTAAAATAAGTAACCAACAACTTGTTTCTTCATAAAAATTTCAAATTTTATAGTAAAAAATGCCTTTAGATTAGATGTCGGTTAGCTATTAGATGTGGCAAATACAGCATATAAATATTACTTTTTTTGTTTAATTAGACAAACAGTAATTATATATATATATATATATATATATATATATATATATATATATATATATATATATATATATATATTATATATATATATTTATATATATATATTTATATATATATATATATATATATATATATATATATATATATATATATATATATATATATATATATATATATATTTATAAATAAATAAATAAATAAATAAATAAACTTTTATTTCATGAGACCTGATACAAGGTATGGAAAAAGTCAAGTCACAAAATGTATACATCCTGTGAAAATAAGGATCTAAAAAGCTTTACAGTTGCACGTACTGCAGCTAACATACAAATATTCATGATATAAAGATCCAAAAAGTTACAATTACACGTACTCTAGCTTACATACAAACATTTATAATGTAAAGTCCTCAATCTGAAAAAAATCCTGAGTGCTATAAGGGACATTCTCAACTAACAATCTTGATATTAGTCTCTTATACATACTTAAATTTAAAGATTTAATACTAGTCGGCAGACTATTAAAAAGCTTTATGCCGCTGTAATAGGGACTCTTTTCAAATAGAGATAATGTGTGTTCTGGTATAACTAAATTTTTGTTATATCTTGTGTAGTAATTATGCATGTCGGCCATGGCTACAAATTTATTCAAATTACTCTTAACATAAATCAGAACCTCCAATATGTACATAGCAGGCAGAGTGAGTATAGCAAATTTTTTGAAAAGTTCACGGCATGAATGTCTTGATCTGACACCTGCAATATTTCGAACTGCTCTTTTTTGCATTCTAAATACTCTGACCATATTAGGGGAAACACCCCAAAATATTAAGCCATATTTCAATCGAGACACAAAGTGTGCATAGTAATAAGACATTATTGTATTAAAGTTAACGACACTGTTATCGTCTGCAAACATGGTTAAATTACTTTGGTCATTAACGATATTCGGTAAATCGTTTACAAAAATTGAAAAAAAGCAGCGGTCCGAGAATGGACCCCTGTGGAACACCCGTAGAAACTTTCATTCCATTCGACCTCACTCCATCAATATCCACAACTTGATCTCTACCTTTTAGATATGACTGTAACCAGTCACTCACATTACCTCTTAGTCCATATCTGTTCATCTTTGATATTAATAGATTATGATTGATCAAATCAAAAGCCTTACTTAGGTCCATGAAAAGTCCAAAGCACTTTTTACTATTATCCAGCTGCTCATAAAGCCTTTCAACCAACTGCAGTATTGCAGAAGATGTATTTCTGCCCTTCCTAAATCCATGTTGACAATCGGTAAGAATTCGAAATACTGTTAGGAAATTACTTATTTGTTCAAAAACAACCCTTTCCAGTACCTTAGAAATTGAACTTAATAAAGATATAGGCCGATAGTTTTCACACAACATACTATCGCCTTTTTTAAATAAAGGTATTATTCTAGCAGTTTTAAAACACATCTGGAAATGTTGCACGTTCCAGAGATATGTTTATTAAGTACGAAAGTGGTTTCACTATAAAGTCAGTAATGGACTTTAATACATTATTGGAAATCTCGTCAATTCCAAATGAATTTGATTTTTTTAAAGATCTTATTATCCTTAATATATCTTGTTCTAGGACAGGTGAGAAAAACATGGTACTGTTATTTATTGGAAAATTCAAGTATGCCTCATCAGCATTTCGATTCAACATAAATTTTTGAGGTGCGTTAACAAAATATGTATTGAAACCATTAGAAATTTGGAGTTTATCATCCGTTGCTTTACTATTAAATATCATACTAGAAATTCTGTTCGTATTGTTGCAAGATAATGTGTCTGTGATAATATTCCAGACGGCTTTACTTTTATTAGTAGAGGCGGTATATGACTTATCATTATATACTTTCTTAGCAGTCCCTATAACATTCTTGTATATTTTTTTTATATAATCTATAATGGTTTTTGATTATGACACTATTTGAATCAACGACCAACTTATAAATATATATATATATATATATATATATATATATATATATATATATATATATATATATATATATTTTTATATATATATATATATATATATATATATATATATATATATATATATATATATATATATATATATAGCCTTGGCCAAAAGTATTAGGCACCCTACAATTTACTCCATTTCTTATGTTTCAGGGTAAAAAAATTAAATTTGTATGTTTTGTAAAACCGTATATTGAGGTAAAATTATGAAATAAATTAATATTTGGTGTGTCCGCCCTTAGCTTTAATTACAGCAGCAATTCTTTGGGACATGCTGCGTACAAGCCTAGTACATTCAGTTGCACTTTTGGCATCCCACTCATCCATCAAAGCGCTTTTTAGCGCTGCTTTTGATGTTATGCTATACTCCCGTATCTTGCGCTTCAGAATACCCCAAAGATGCTCGATAGGGTTTAGATCTGGAGACTGTGAAGGCCAATCCAACAAGACAATGTTATTGTCTCTAAACCAGCGTATCGTAGCCGCTGATTTATGACAAGGTGCATTATCTTGCTGGAATTTGATGTCGTCTAAATTAGTGTCGCCAAAAATGCGCGTTAGCAAAGGCCTCAGTACAGTTTCTAGTACATTTATGTACTTTTGGCTGTTCATGCGGCCTTCACAAACGTGTTTTACAGTAGGTACCACGCAATCTGGATGGTATTCCTCGCCGACACGCCGCCCCACGAATGTCACACCTGATGTTCCGTATAGCTGTAAGAATAGAAAAAATACTCAATTAAAAAAATTACTTATTATTTTGACTAAAACGAATTAAATCAATAGTATTTGTATGTAGTTATTTGTTAAAATAAATCATATAAAAACTTACCTCAAAGTTGGTGCTTCAGACCCCACTCTAAGCGTTTCTTCCTATTGGTCTGAAAGCCAAGGCTTCTTTCTAGCTTTGCACCCTCTTAAACCAGCTTCTGTCAGTCTTCTCCTTGCCATTCGAGAACTAATCGGCATCCCAATCTCTTCCGACAGAGTTGCAGCGAGCTCAGACGATGTTTTTTTTTTCGATTTTTAATAGACTCGCGGATGAGTTTTCTGTCCTGTCGCTCATTAGTCTTACGTTTTCTGCCCGTTCTCAATCTGTTGGCATGGTAGCCAGTCTCCACAAACCTTTTAATAGCACATTGCACTGCGCACCGAGAACATTTCACTAACTTGGCTATTTCTACTTGGGACTTGCCTTGTTGATGTAGGGTTTGAATTATACTTCGTTTTTCGATACCAAGCTCACTTTTCTAAGCATTTCTCAAATATAAGAATGTCCAATTCACAAATAAAACACGCACGGAAGCTTCTTGACACTACAAGTAGTAAAAAGAGACTGATAAAACATTAAAAATATTTTTCAAAAAACCTCATTATCGCAATTTTGTGGGCCAGGTGCTTTATGGATCTGTAAAAGAGATTATCTATTGTTTAAGTTAGCTTTTGACAGCGCCGCGCCGCCTATAGTATTGTTAAAACAATTAGTCTTTTTTTTTTAATATTTTATGAGTTTCACGTGTTTATTAGGTGGCTAATACTTTTGGCCAAGGCTGTATATATATATATATATATATATATATATATATATATATATATATATATATATATATATATATATATATGTATATGTATATATGATGATTATCTGAGTTGTGTAGACTCGAAAAATTAAAAAGTCTGTGATTCAAATGAGACCAAATATTCTAAAGACATTTTATAATAGTGTTAGTTTATGATAAGGTATATCCTGTTCACAAATACCCGTAGAAAGTTAAACAATCATCATTTACATATCGAGAAATCATGTCGGGTTACGTATTACGTATTCCTGTAACGTAGCAATTCTACACGGTGCTCAATAATAAATTAATAAAAAGAAAAACATGACAACAACAAACAATGCTTTAAAATATGTGTATTTCTAGTGTCAGTGGCGTCGCGTCATGTTAAGCAAATTAACGTTGCTATTAAAGTATATACCAAGATGGTAAATACAGATTTTCTTCCCGAAGTACCATATCCGATACGGACGTAGGCGACCTTCTCGCTTTTGCCTGTGGTTCGTGCCTTTTTTTTTTAGTGTTTCCAGACAAAGGGGACCTACAGTTTAATGTCATTACTTTCTCGAGAGAAGCGACCGTCACGTTGTAATATATATGTTTTTTAAAGTTATTATTTCCCGAGCCGAGAATCGAACTCAGGGCTCCGGCGTAGAAAGCACGTTAACCTCGACGCTATGGCCGCGTCAACAGTTCACTAGAGTTTATATATATATATATATATATATATATATATATATATATATATATATATATATATATATATATAGGGTGGACCATTTAAAAGTTTAAATTTAAAAATGCAATAAAACAAAAACGGTTTGAAATTTTGCCAAATTTATTTTTTTGTTGTGAAGTACAATTGTTCCGGTTAGAGATGGAATATTATTTCATTCATATGGCTGCCGCGGCTGGCCTCACAGTACCCCATTCGATCGGACCAATTTTCAAGCACTTTTTTCGAGTGTATGGGGTCGTATCTCGGCAATGGCATCACGAATGTTGGCCTTCAAATGCTCAATTGTCTCTGGTTTGTCGGCATAACACTTGTCTTTAACGGCGCTCCACAGAAAATAGTCCAACGGTGTCAAATCGCAGCTTCTTGGCGGCCAATTGACATCACCATTTCGGCTAATTAAACGGCCGTTGCGTTTGACGCAATAAATCGATTGTGGCATGAGATGTGTGGCAAGTTGCACCATCCTGTTGAAACCAAACATCGTTCACATCAATACCATGAAGAGTGGGCACAAAAAAATCGGTTATCATGGTGCAATAGGTGTCTCCATTGACCGTAATGGTTGCGCCGTCCTCATTTTCAAAGAAATATGGGCCAATGATGCCTCCGCTCCACAAGCCGCACCAAACAGTCACTCGTAATGGGTGCATTGGCTTCTGTAAGACCACGTGTGGGTTTTCTGAGCCCCAAATACGGCAATTTTGCTTATTAACGTACCCACCAAGATGAAAATGAGCTTCATCCGAAAAGATGATTTTTTTGGCAAAATCGACATCATCGTGCAGTTTCTCGTTGGCCCATCTGGCGAAGCGAAAACGAAGCGGATGGTCATGCGGCTCCAACTCTTGAACCAATTGAACTTTGTAAGGCGTCATACCGAGATCTTTTCGCAAAATTCGACGTAAACTGGTGCGTGAAATGTTCAATTCTTGAGAACGATGACGAGTTGATGTTGATGGATTCTCACGCACACTCTCAGCCACAGCTTCGATATTTTCGGGTGTACGCACTGTACGAGCACGCTCACGTCTTGGCGCATCAACAGTGAAACCAGTTTCACGAACTTTAGCAATAAACTTGCGTATACCGGGCACTGTTGGTCCTTCTCTGCGACCAAATTTTGTACGACATTTTCGTGCAATTTCCGACCAATTGTCTTTGTTTTGGAAATAAATTTCCAATAAATCCCAACGTTGCTCAAGCGTAAATCGATTCGTTTCGTTCAGTGGAGATAATATACTGAATTTTGTGACAGAATAGAATGACATAAGTATTGCCAGATTCGAAATAACCGGTGGTTCAAATTTAAACCGATAGATGGCCCACCCTTTATATATGTATGTATATATACATTTATATATATATATATATATATATATATATATATATATATATATATATATATATATATAGGGTGTTATGAAAATAACTTCATATATTAAAACCGGTATGAATAGCAGTTACAAAAAATCGTCATAAATGAATCTTCTGTGTAACTACTGAGAAAATTTACTCTAAAACGTTATGGTTTTTCAGTATATACGCCAATGGTATTAAGTAGACACGCCAAATACAATTGACTTGGATTTTGTTAATAATCCAGTGTTGTTTTGCGTAATATCAAAATATTGTAACACACTGAAACAATTTTAAAAAATTGTGTCGAACTGTACATAATACTAATTTACGGCACAAATAACTTTCTCATTCGACAAAATTTCTTCCCCCCAAGCCAATTTTTGAGATCTTCTGCGTTTCCAATAGTGTTGGTGTCCGGCGATTGTGAGGGCCCCTCTGGTATTTTATCATGGACCCAAGCGAGCCGCTTCGCGACGTGATTTTCGCCCAGCAAAGAATTTCTTCAACGTACTTCGGTATTTGACATCATGAGCACGAAGATGTTGTCGAATGGTCTCATGGGACATATTCAAACCCAATTTTCTTAATTTTGCCGCTTCTTGACGCAGCGTCAATTTCGTCCCGTGAAACAAAGACACATATTCGTTTTTCGACTTTCGGAGTGACTTTGCCTACTGAGCCACGTTTTAGCAAGTCGTCGACACTTTTCATCTCTTTAAAATGATTTACCCACTTCTTCACAAACGGCATCGACGTTTTTAATATATTTAGCAGCCGCGGAATGTGTTATTTTAGGTCCCCAAGTGACTCATTTTAAATTTTACGTGATTTCGACGAAAGTTCGGAATTGACTGGTACTTTTACTAAAATGCTTCGTAGACAAAGGTCCCTTCTACAGATTTTTTGTTGAATCGCTAAAATCGCATCTACCAAAAATGAATTATCGCGGACACGTTTTTACTTGACTCATTACAATAAAATATTTTAGACTATAAGAGAAATACCATACTAAACCTGAAACTGATACAGGTGAATTTTGTTTTATTTATTTCAATAAACAAAATTTTGTTATAAATCATGAGTCGCCACTGCTAACGACATTTTTAAACATTCTTTAAGTACAGACGGTCTGTTGAAAAGAAGCGCGATCGAATAATTAGCTATTCATATGACAGTCCCATGTGCATGTCACTGAATTAGTAATACTCTTCATAGTTTGTGACGTACATATGAAATTAGAAAGAAAATGGAGGTGTATATGGGTTTTATTGAATATTTTCTGTAATAATCATCATATATAATAATTACACATACACAATTGGACAATGGTTGCATTTAAAATTTTTAGACGTTGGAAATAGTTTTTATTATCATTTACGTAAATACACATTGCTGTTAAAACGACAAAGGAAACTGCGCGCGTTAATCTTTACTGAGATGATACATTTCGATTCAATTTGTCTCTTCTCGTAGTATAACCTCTCATAAAATGGTTTGCTCTGTGATATTCTGTAACGATAAAAATTCAGGGTGTCATTATAAAATATCGGCAGTATAAATAATAATCCTATTTTTATTCCTCATATAAAATATTGCCATTCTTGTCTGTCGATAAAAGGACTATTTACACTAGGCCACTATCATCCCTACAATATATTTCGTCTCTACAGGTAGAAAACTTACATGATCTAAACTATACAAGTTTCTTTGTATTCAACCTTTTGTCATATCCCTATATCTGCATAAAGATGTCAATGTTGAAGCTGCTAAACTTTAAGAGCCCATTGCCGACATAAAAATGTCAACTAGATTAACATTTGTGCGTGACTCTGTTTTACACCGTCCGACCAATAACTTTTCGGACTGATGCTGTATATCATAAACGAGTGACGTCCTCTGTAACGTTAATTTTAAAACTCTATCCTTTTCTGATTTTCGTTTTAAATTTTAACGTATAATATTGACAGGTGACTAAAATACGCAGTCGCAAAATGTCACTATAAATATTACAATATAGAACAAAGAATTTGTTTTGTGTTGTGAATTTCACGCAAAACTTGACACGAATGCCACCAAAATATTCCAATTGATGTAGAAAGTACATATGTGGCAACGTTTGCTTGTCAAGAGGACACGTTTTCGAATCTTATTATCGTTCTTTTAATGGAATAGATTAGCGTGAAGACGAGAATGACATGGGAAGACCAATATTAATTTAAACACCAGAAATGATTCAGAGTCATGAATCCCTGGTAGATGATCGCAATGCATCATTAAAAATGGCGGAAGAGGCGTTAAACAGCAGGGACAGAAGTCGATTAATTCTGGAAAAGGATTTAGGAACAATAAGGATTTGCGCACTATTTATGTGTATTTGTATTATTCATTCGAAATTTGTTCCATCTGGCCAAACAATCAATGACAGGTATTATTTAGAAGTGTTAAAACATGTAATGAGTAGAATTTGTCGTGTTCGCCCAGTATATCGTGATCTTTACAGCTAGCGCTTCTTTGACGATAATACGTCTTAATTTACTCGTTATTGGTTACTTATTGCCTCGAAATCACGTCGTGTGTTGAACAGTTAACCTAATTCACCTGATCTAGCACCTTGGGACTTTTCACTATCCCAAAAATAAATCTTAATTTAAAATTAAGTTTAAAAAGTTATTCTTTTTCAGGAACATAGATGCTATTCAATAGGCTTTTGCAAGTGCTTTACTAGCAATCCTACAAGATAAGCTAGAAAATGTATATATATATGTATATATATATATATATATATATATATATATATATATATATATATATATATATATATATATATATATATATATATATATGTATATATATATATATATATATATATATATATATATATATATATATATATATATATATATATATATATTAAAAATACAATCTTAATTGGGGAACTCGGCAAATTAGGGCGTGATAGGAGATCACACAATTTTCATTAAGCCGCCAATATTTCGGTCCTGGATGACCTTCTTCAGGGCAGAACTGAAAAGAAGAACAGAGCGTATTCACTGATAGTGTCTGGGACAACTTTAAATTAATGATGTATAATAAATAAAATTAGTGTGGAACAAGAATAAGATATTAGTCATAATAAGTTAAAAAACTCACATGAGAAGTGCAAAGATTTCGTTAGCCTGAATGGCCGTAGGTTATACATAAAAAAGTTGTTACATATAAAAGTTGGTTAATCCATAAAATATACAAAATACACATTAAAACACTGTAGACAAAATTCTAAAAAAACAAATTTAACACATGGATGTAATTGGGAACCTTGGATGTTGAGAACATCGTTAGTTATTTCACTTGTGACCACCACATATGGCCACCGCCATTTAGGAACAAATGACAAGAACGACAGGAGACAGCTACCCGACAGCTATATATATATATATATATATATATATATATATATATATATATATATACGAGGCTGGTTTGAAAAGTCCGTGCAAAAATAAAAACTACTTATGTGTTTGGGGTAAACCTTTTTTATTTTTCGACATAGTCTCCTTTTAGGCTTATACACTTCGTCCAACGATGTTCTAGTTTGTTGATCCCTTCCGAATAATAGGATTTATCCAAGTCTGCAAAATATCCATTAGTGTCTGCAATCACCTCCTCGTTTGAATAAAATCTTTGTCCCGCCAGCCATTTCTTCAAATTGGGGAACAAATAGTAGTCCGAGGGAGCCAAGTCTGGAGAATAGGGGGATGTGAAACGAGTTGGAATCCTATCTTGCAGCTCGGTATTCAAACGGTCCAATAACGATGAATAATATTCACCTGTAATAGTTTTTTACCCTTTTCCAGATAGTCGATGAGGATTATCCCTTGCGAATCCCAAAAGACAGTCGCCATACCCTTTCCGGCCGAAGGAACGGTCTTCGCCTTTTTTGGTGCAGATTCCCCCTTGGTAACCTATTGTTTAGATTGTTGTTTGATCTCAGGAGTATAGTAATGTATCCATGTTTCATCCACAGTGAGGAAACGGCGCTTAAAGTCCTCCGGATTTTTCTGGAACAGCTGCAAACCATCCTTGCAACACTTCACACGATTCCGTTTTTGGTCAAGCGTGAGCAATCGCGGCACCCATCTTGCGGATAGCTTTCTCATGTCCAAATGTTTATGCAAAATATTATGTACCCGTTCAGTCGAGATGCCCACAGCACTAGCAATCTCACGCACCTTAACTCTTCTGTCATCCATCACCATATCTTGGATTTGATCAATGATTTCTGGAGTCGTAACCTCCACAGGCCGTCCAGAACGTTCAGCGTCACTTGTGCCCATATGGCCAGTCCGAAAATTTTGAAACCACTTATAAACTGTTCTAATCGAAGGTGCAGAGTCACCATAATGTTTATCAAGCTTCTCTTTAGTCTCCTGAGGCGTTTTGCCTTTCATAAAGTAATGTTTAATCACCACACGAAATTCTTTTTCGTCCATTTCTTGAAAATCACTCGACTTCCTTGATTCACACGAATGCCAAACACAAAGAAATAGACCAATATGGCTGAAACTTGGTGTGCGTTCATTCAAGAGATGCTACTAACTAAACATGACCTCGATACGCGCCGGTGGTGCCATCTCTCGGACTTTGCACGGACTTTTCAAACCAGCCTCGTATATATATATATATATATATATATATATATATATATATATATATATATATATAATATATACATATACATATAAATATATACATATACATATATATATATATATATATATATATATATATATATATATATATATATATATATAACCAAGAAGGATTTAACTTAGGGATGGCCTAGAGTAAAAAAAGGTCTTAGTAACTAGTTTTATTCTAATATCGAGCTTTCGATGCCAAATCGTACATCATCGTCAGGACCTGGATGGACGAAATATATTAATTATTCCCAACATATATTGGAAACAAAGATGTGTTCGCACAGAAAATGATAATACAAATTATATTAACATAAAAAGGAGGGCTTTTATCTCCACTCCTTTTTGACGTGTATGCGTACATAATTAAGTCACCGTTAGAGGAATGCTCAAAAGGCGCCAAAATCAATGGAAGTGTAGTCAACAATCTAAGATACGCAGATGACACCGTGGTTCTGGCAGAGTCTGAGGAAGATTTACAAACGCTGATAAATGTCCTGTCAGAATCAAGTGCCGGGTTGGGATTAAGAATAAACTCCACAAAAACCATAACTCTTGTTTTTAGTCGAGACCGCAGACCAATGCTCAAATACCCATCGACGTTAATATCATCCAAAAATGTTCATAGTTACATAAACCTAGGTAAAGAAGTCAACACCCAGTTAGATAAAAGAAATTAAGAGCCGGCTTCATTAACATTTTATGGGTGCACTTATGGTACCTAGAATACATGTTTAATCTGGCGTTAAGGACGTTAACATTTCCGGAGAGCTGGAAGGAAACCAGGGTGTGCCCTATTTTCAAGTCCGGTGAACGTAGCGAGGTAAACAATTATCGACCTATTTCTATTCTGAACAATTTTTCGAAGCTATTTGAAATAATTCTATATACTTGAATTTATACTCAGGTTAGAGGTATTCTGTCAACCCATCAACATGGATTTATTGATGGTAGATCCACTGTAACAAACTTGGGAGTTTATACAAACTTTACAGAGAACATATTAGACGCAGGAGGGCAGGTTGACGTAATATACACGGACTTTTCTAAAGCCTTTGATAGAATATCTCATTTCGTTTTGCTGCAGAAGCTTTGGCGTATGGGTTTTGGTGTGGATGCGTGTAGTTTGTTTTCTTCATATTTGGGGGCCGCTCTCAGTCAGTACACTATAATGGATATATTTCCGATTCCTATACCGCAACCTCGGGCGTGCCATACGGATCCAATCTTGGTCCTCTACAATTTTTGCTATATATTAATGACCTCTGTGATACTCTCAATTGTGGAGGCTGCTTTTCGCTGATGATCTCAAGCTATATGTGCCCGTCTCATGTATTCAGGACTGTAAAGTGCTTCAAACTGAGCTTTGCGTGCTTGAGAATTGGTGTAAGCACAATAAATTAGACTTAAATATTTCTAAATGTAAAATTATGTCGGCCACGAGGAAAAACCATATAATAACATATGAATATTCACTAGGAACGTCAACTCTCGAGCGCACCAACAGTGTAAGGGACTTGGAAGTAGTATTCGATAACAAAATGAATTTTTCTAATCACATTAATAACGTAACGCTGGAAGCCAATCGTCTATATGGTTTTATAGTGCGCAACTATAGAAGCTTTAATAGTGAACGATCTTTAATACTGCTATATGAGTCTTATGTGAGATCCAAACTGGAGTATGCCTCTCTTATTTGTAGCCCATATTATTTATGCTACAAACTAATGCTAGAATGAGTTTAAAAAAGATTTCTAAAATATTTATCATATAAGGTGTCTATCCAATGAGAGGAATAGAGTACTCTTTGTTATTGCAGAGATTTAATTTTCAATCACTTGAGGTTCGCAGAGAGTGTTCGTCTATAATTTTCTTGTATAGATTGTTGCACGGAGTCATCGGCTGTCCTCAGCTGCTATCGGAGGTGGCTATATTGGTGCCTAGAATTAATTCACGAAAGTAGCAACTTTTGTTTGTTCACGTGCTAGGGCTAATCTCAGGTTAATTGAACCAATCAGTGTTATGTGCAATAAACTTAGTTTAATTAGTAATGAATGTGACATTTTTTCAGACACCGAAAATAAGATTCGGTCAATATGTTTAGATCATTTCACTTGATAGGACATTTATAAAAATTCTTATAGAAGCTTGTTTTGTTTGTTGGATGTATGTAACTAATATTTGTTTTATTTCTCTTTTATTCTAATTTGTACGGCACTGATTTATTTAATTTCTTTATTCATTTTTATTTCTTTCTTTCTTCTTCTTTTTTTTTGTTGTTTTTGCCTATTTTTGTTGTTACTTTGGTACGTTAGTTTTAAGAGAAAATTTCATTCATATTCTTTCTTGTTTTCCCTGTGAATGGTTCTTACTGTTGGGAATAAAGCTATTATTATTATTATTAACATGCGAAAGTTCTTGTGTCTCTTCAAGTTATCCATCCATACAAGATTACGAACATTAAAATGCTACATTTGGCCACTACTACTCTACAGGTGCGAAGAATGACCCTTAAATTTGAAAACAAAAAAGCTCCAGACGTTCGAAATGTGTACCGTTAACTATATCTGAACATCAACAGTCTACATTAGTATAAGGGAAGACCCTAACGACACTAATGGAGTTTGGATTACGCGAATAAATTTGACTCCCGTTTCACGATATAATTGTGGTTGAGATGTTGCATGATCCGCATAAAAATTTGAAATTTTTGGACCCTTAAATTCAACAAACTGATATGTTATTGCAGCTGTTCGCCTCGTAACGAATATTTCTTATCTTCGCATCTGATATTCTATGAAAGAATTTTATAAAATTCTTTTAAACATTATAATGTGCAGGTGTTTAGATGTGTAAATATAATTGGGATGATGCAACGAGATTTTTTCTTAATAATTACAAGGTTTGTATGGTAATCTTTAATTTATCGTTATTGTTGAGTTAAACTAGATGTAAAATATACTACGAAGTAGGGGAATTCGGAGTAAAATAAATTCGGAGTAAATAAAATCGGGAAGGTTAATAATTATTGAAGACGCCTCTTCGTAGATTAAGACATAAATTTACTTCTTGATCAGTTGCTTTTTAAAACAGATTCTCTTCCGTTTTACGAGAAATGCATGTTAGGTTTTGTCTTTGATCATCTACAGCATACAGAAAAAAGATAATGGTGCATTTCACTACAGTTATTAAGTGGACATAAAGTAAAATGCATTGCAAATATAAACCAGTGTTAGCTTAGTAGTTTATAACAGTGGCAGACTTTTTTCTGAAATCGGTTATCTTTCTATAAATAGGTTGCATTTGTAAGTTAAACTTGTTTGCAGATTGGCAAAACTACAGTTACAGATGTATTGTACATCTTCAGCCAAAAATCTGTCATATTAAACACGGTCGAATGCTCTAGATATATGACACAAAGCACAATCGTTCTAGATTGTGCATGTTTCACTGCATTATTCCAAAGTTGTGTGACCTAGATTCGAACATCTTCTGTCGAACTTTTCCAAAAACCATATCGGTGGTCACTAACACAGTGCAACACATAAATTGTAAACTAAATTCCGACTTCAGTTTCGGGATGTGCCCACTCAAACTAGCAACACCCTATTTGGGTTTTGATAGTTTAGTTCGAATTTTTTTTTTTTGCCATCATCAATTTTTTTGCTCGAGCTTTGGTTTTGCACGGCTATATCTCGTAAATTATGGGGAATTTCTCAATGCATTCTTCAGACGAAATGTTCTTCACACCAAAATTTACAATTTTTGTGAACATGTCGAGGCCAGATTTTCACTCTTTCGGGTGTGTTTTTAGTGCAGAAAGTCCGAAAAAATGCCATTTTTTCACATTTTCGATCATAACTCACAAACCGTGCATATTTTAACATAACTGTCTTCAACAAAAATGTTCTCTGCATCAATACGAGTAACTTTGCTGAACATTGCAATAACCTATAATCGATCGTTATAGTTCTTTTGGCCGTTGTAAGGAATTTCGCCACCAAATAGTACATTTCACACCAAAATTTCAGCTTTCATCAGCAAATGTATCTTTTTTTTGTGTTAAAGTTTATTTCGCAAATTTTTATCCATTTTATAGAGCCATTGAAAATTCAAAATTTAAAAAAAGGCAAAAAACGTGTTTTCAATCGATTTTCATAGCCGCCCGAGAAGTCAATGGTTTTGACCTCTTCGATGGAACGAATTCATCGTCTGAATCTGTATCATCACCATCTGAGCTCGCGCTGGATAAAATATTTAAGGGCATATCTCTTTCGGTGTGTCCTTCATCTTCTTCTTCGGTGCCTTCATCTTCGTGTTGGCATATCTTTTGACTCCACCAACATACTTCTGCAAGCAATGCATCCAGCTGTTTTCTTTTGTATCATTTTTCCATTGGCATGGTGACCTGATGGAATCGCTCCCCTTGTTCGTCTGATTCGCTGGGCAATTGTTGTAAGAACTCATCAAGGTGATCGTGCATAAAATGCAATTTTAATGTCATGGACGAATTTATTTTATGAAAATAAGAGAGCATTGTTTTCACCAATCTCTTCATTTCGTCTAGCTGTACACGATTCTTCCCTAAAACGCCCTCGATTACAGCTTTTATTGCGTCCCAGGCTCGCCGGTAATTGTGTGTCAGCACGTTTGAAAACTTTTCGCTTTTCATTAATTTTCGAATATCCGGCCCAATGAGTACACCTGTTTAAAGTGAAAAAAGCATTAACGAAAAATTAATAGCAATGCGAAGAGTGAAGTGAACAAACATAGATATGAAAATATGTAAATAGACGACAATACCATTTTTAATTTTGTCAGTGCTGAGTTTTGGAAAGATGTCCTGTAAACAGTCATAGACTTCTTCAGCATCTTGGATGAATTTCGAAACAATTCCCAATTTTATATGGAGTGGTTGCAGCAATATATCATCGATATTCTTCATTCATTCATTAAACAAATTTTCGTTTTCGGTAGTTCTTTTTATCCAGTCATGACACAGATAATGGTCGATTTTGCTTCGCGAATCCCCATTACAAAGGAAGCAATAGAATTTTGGAAAAAAAAATTGGTGTGAAATTCCTTACAACGGCCAAAAGAAGTATAAGGATCGATTGTAGGTTATTGCAATGTTCAGCAAAGTTACTCGTGTTTATGCAGAGAACATTTTTTGTCGAATACAGTTATGCTAAAATATGCACGGTTTGTGAGTTATGGTCGAAAATGTGAAAAAATGGCATTTTTTCGGGCTTCCTGCACTAAAAATACCCCGAAAGAGTGAAAATCTGGCCTCGACATGTTCACAAAAATTGTGTATTTTAGTGTGAAGAACATTTTGTCTGAAGATTACATTGAGAAATTCCCAATAATTTACGAGATATAGCCGTGCAAAACCAAAGCTCGAGCAAAAAAATTAATGATGTCAAAAAAAAATTCGAACTAAACTATCAAAACCCAAATAGGGTTTTGCTAGTTTGGGTGGGCACTTCCAGAAACTGAAGTCAGAATTTAGTTTACATTCGATGACCTCGAAAATGTTGCACAGTGTAATAAAAAGACATTGTTGCAGAGGCTGCAAGAGTTGTTGATTGATGTTCGATATCATCATCATTAGCTTATTCCATCCATAGTCAGATGGAAGCCTCGCCAAATTGTCTCCATTGACTTTGTTGTTTACTTTTTGCATCCAGTCGTGTCCTGCTAATCTTTTTATGTTGTCCGTCCATCTTGTCTGTGGTCTACCTCAGCGTCTTTTGTGTTCTCTAGGCCTCCATTTAACTATCCGGCATATCCATCTGTTATCAATTAATCCTTGCCATATGCTTTGCCCAATTCCATCTGTCACTTTTGATCTTCTTCGAATCTCGATGTTAGGAATACGATCTTGGAGTCTAGTATTTAGCGTTCTCCTCTCCGTTGCTCTTTGAGTTATCTGGAGTTTATTTATTATAATTTTATTTAAAGCCCATGTTTCAGGGCCATATCTTAATATCGGTTGTATATATTGATCGGGTTCTCTCTACCCCTTTTTCGTAGTCAACCGTTGCTATCCACAAGGTGACCTTATATTCTTTTGCTTTTTCCACTATTAATCTAATTGTTTGAAGATTGTCCAAAGTGCTTTATCTCCGTCTAAATCCCGCTGTGTTCACGTGGTTGATAACTGTCTAATTTGTTCGTTAATTTATATGTTATAATTCTAGTTAGTATTTTGTATAGTGCCGATAACAGGCTGATGGATCTGTAATTCTCCAATTTAAATCTGGCCCTCTTTCATCATTTCTATAATTATTTCATCGTCCCCTGGTTCTTCGTTGTTGTGCATATGTTGTAGGGCGTTCATTATTTCACCCGTTGTTACATCAGGAATTTCTTCAGATCTCACATTTCATACTATATTTCTTTCTACTTTCCCAGGCGGTGGCGATATTTTCGTGTCATATAGTTTTTGATAATATTTCTCTGTAGCTTCCTTTATCTCTTTAATTTGTGCGATCTCTTGGTTATCGTTATTTTCAAGTTTTATTATTTGATGTCTCCCTTCATTCATTTATTTGTTTAAGTGTTTCAAACTTTTCCCTCTTTTAGAATTTCTTCTATTTTCGATTTCCTGTATTCTCTGACGTCTTCTCTGATCTTTTTCTTTATTTTTTTGTTTATTTCTGCCAATTCGAATCTGTCATTTGTAGGATCATTTCTTAATAGTCTTCTCTGTTTCATGAGATTGTCTTTTTTCGATGTTGCTATTTGTTTTGTAGTCATGAGTAGGTTGTTGGTTATTTGTGCGTTTAGTTCATCAAGTTCTGTTTGGTAGCTATGTGTTTTATATGATTTTCCAGTGCTTGTCGATATTCGTGTGTGTTTTGCTTTATTATTTATGTTGGTGTCTTTATTTTTGTATGCGTTATCAATCTACGTCTCTCCTGCTTCAGATTTAATCTTATTTTTACTCTAAGCATCCGATGGTCACTGCTAATGCTTATCGTGTTCAGGGCGATCTGGTCGATTACAATATTCTTGTCATTTGATAGTAATATAATTAGTTTCATTTCTTGTTATACCATCTGGGCTATGCCATGTCTATCGTCTATGTTTTGGTTTTGGAAAAATGTGTTCATAACTTACAAGTTACTTTCGTTTACAAAATTTGATAACATTTCTCCTCTGCTGTTCCTCCTACCCAAACCAAACTTCCCGAGACTCTTCTCATTTGTATTCGCTGGTTTCCCTATTTTGGCATTGAAGTCGCCTATTATTATGATATAACATATCTTGTTTGATGGTGTAGCAATGCTTTGTTTATATCTTCGTAGAATTGGTCAATTTCTTCATCCTCGCTGTCTGATGTCGGTGCATATACCTGAATGATCTTACATTTGCAACTTCTGGTCATCTGTATGTGTACTGAAATCACTGTTTCCGATATGGCTTTGAACTGAACACTATTTTCTGCTATTTTTATGTATACCGATTCCTCTAATTTTTTTATTTTCATTGGATCTATAGAAAAATTTATGCAAGAGTTATTGATTGATGTTCAATATGTCTTAAAATAATTCGACTGGTTGGTAGTTGTTTGAAATATTATTTTGCCACTTTGTCAGCAGGAATGAAATAATAATTTTTTTACAGGAAGTAAGAAACTAAAAAGCTGATATTAGTTCATTGGCACAGTGGTATTGTTCAGACGATAACTAATCATTTATTATACTCCTGTTAGAAATCAATTTATAGTATAACGTATTCATTACGTCCTGAATCTATTCTTCTTTTAGCATTAAACATGGTATTTTTTGCTTGTCTGCCTACAATCTATTGTTATAAATTCGTTTTTTTGTGTAACATCAAAGTACAACATGACTAATATTCACAAATGATTGTTTCAGAAAATGAATTGCCCAACATTTATAACAGAATTTACAACAATAAATAGTTTTGAATGAACTGACGTGAAAAAATGTTGCAAAACCGTTCTTCTTTTGTCGTTAAATTTGAATTAAATGCTATTGTGATCTTGTTTTTTGAACAATAAAGTGGTAACCCACGTAAAATGTCAATAGCACAATGAAACATACGGGCGTTTCCAAAAGTACAGGTACGACCGTCATAAAAGATATATAGCGTATTTTTTGTATCATTTTTAAGTGCTTGTTCCACAACGACTAAGACCTTAAGCCACTGTAATGTTTTGAAAAAAATCTATTTTTTTATTTTTTTAATCGATGCTTTAGCGTCTCAGAAATATAATAGAAATTGTTTTATGCTGAAAAAAAATTTTTAAAAATATGTTTAAACCCTCGGTCCAGAAAGTCATACCGTATCGGAATGTATGAAATTGCGTATTTCGCGCGCTTCGGATTTTCCACTATCATAGTAAAAATGAGACCTGCATTTACGAAGTGCTTTTGGAACGTGATAAGAGAGGGCACCTGTAATAATCTTATACTCAGGTTTTTCACCATAGTGTTGGTATAGCCGTTGAAACCACGAGGTTTACAGTACGTTCGACGCATGCGCTGCAAATACGAGTACACGCTGTAAAAAGAGATATTGCAATTTTTTTTAGAATTCAGTTTTATTTTTATAACAAGTGAATTATCTGTGAAAATAGAGTTTATCGTGGCAAAAAAGGCACGAAAAGCTCCACGTGGGCCACAAGAGGGAGCAACGTTTCAAAGAGGTGGCCGCTGAATAGATCCGAGGTGGAGACGGAGCCGAAGGGAGTCAGCACTTCTGCGAAAAAAATTAAAATCATCCGACAAATACCTCCAAATCCACGAGAAGGACAGAAGACGAAGAAAATATCAATTTAGAAGGCCAATTATATGGTGCCGGGATCGCAGACTAATGGTAAAATTTCTTTATTATAGCAATTTTCAATTTTAAATGCTAGAAATCAGTACTACTTAGTATATATCACCACTACACCAAACACTTTATTTTTGCATTTCGCTGACCATGTTAGCCTTATCAGGAGCGATGATTGACTAAAGCTAAACTACAAATCTACCCTATTTATACTTAGCCTAACCCTTAAATTACTCAAGCGGAACTAATGACATAGGCAAGGCCATCAGTTCCGGTCAAGTAACCAGTAGAGGGGACTATAAGGAAGAGGCTCTCTGTCTTTATTTAAACTACTTTTACATTTTATAATTTCCATACTTTCGCATGCGTTCACCAATCACCTATCAGATACTTTTTTAATTAATCTTGGATTATCTAATGTTACAATATGATTAGCTTCAAGGGCATGTTCGGCAATGCTAGACTTTTCTGTTTTACTGTATTTTAAGTGTGCTAAATGTTCTGTAAATCGTGTTTTAATTGACCTTTTAGTTTGCCCAACATACTTTTTGTCACAATCATTACAACTAATTTCATAAATTCCACTTTTCTCACAATTAGGAATCTTTTCTTTGGGATTTCCTAAGATATTCCTCAGATTGTCTGATGACTTATAGACTAAGGTGAGGCCTACCTTATTAAATACCTTATTGAGTCCCTTGCTATATTTCGGATTATATGGTATGGAGACATACTTGGTGTTATTTTCTTCGCGTGTAAAAAAAGGTGGAATTCTGAATATTAAACCTAAACTTATGTCTATTTATTAGCTTATTTATTAAGTCATCGTCATAACTATTAACTCTAGTTATATTTCTAATACGATTCCTTTCTTTATTAAAGTTTACTCTATTCAGAGGGAATTAAAAAATGTAATGAGGCTAATTTATGTTGTTTGCAATGAAATGAATCATAGCATAGCAAGGGACTCAATAAGGTATTTAATAAGGTAGGCCTCACCTTAGTCTATAAGTCATCAGACAATCTGAGGAATATCTTAGGAAATCCCAAAGATAAGATTCCTAATTGTGAGAAAAGTAGAATTTATGAAATTAGTTGTAATGATTTGTGGCAAAAAGTATGTTGGGCAAACTAAGAGGTCAATTAAAACACGATTTAAAGAACATTTAGCACACTTAAAATACAGTAGAACAGAAAAGTCTAGCATTGCCGAACATGTCCTTGAAGCTGATCATACTGTAACATTAGATAATCTAAGGTTAATAAAAAATGTATCTGGTAGGAGATTGTTGAACGCATACGAAAGTATGGAAATCATAAAGTGTAAAAGTAGTTTAAATAAAGACAGAGGGCCTATTCCTTATAGTCCCCTCTACTGGTTACTTGACCGGAACTGATGGCCTTGCCTATGTCATTAGTTCCGCTTGAGTAATTCAAGGCTTAGGCTAAGTATAAATAGGGTAGATTTGTAGTTTAGCTTTAGTCAATCATCGCTCCTGATGAAGCTAACATGGTTAGCGAAACGCGCGTCGAGTGCAAAAATAAAATGTTTGGTATAGTGGTGATATATACTGAGTAGTATCATTGTGCCAAAGATTCCACATTCCCAACTTAGTAGAAATCAGTAGTTGAAACAGTTTTTATCTGACTGATTTAAAATTTTAACTGTAGCTTCTGTATTAGATTCTGAAGAGAAGTCTTCTTAGTGTGCCTTGTTTTCTAAGGACGTTGGCGATCACATTTGCCATGTTTGTCCACTGTCGTAAGTTTTTCAACCAGGAGTTGCGACGCCTTCCTAGTCCTCGCTTACCGATTATTTTTCCTTCAGTTATAAGTTCCAGGAGCTCATACTTTTGGCTTCTCACAATATGGCCAAATTAAGTGCTTTTTCTTTCTTTCACAGCTGGAATCAACTCGTTTTTTTCCAATCCGATCAAGTATTTCCACGTTTGTGGTATGCGCTGTCCAAGAAACACGCAGCATTCATCCATTCTTTGTTGTGTTGTCTCTATGATTGTTGTAGCTTCTATACCGTATAACGTGACCGAGAACACGTAGCATCTTAGCACTCTTGTTCTTGTTTTTAAGTTTAGTTAGCAGTTACATAGTATGCTGCGCATTTTATTAAAGGAGCTTCGTGCTTTTTCAATTCTTGAGCGTATTTCAATAGAGTGGTCCCAATCTTCACTAATTACGCTTCCTAAGTACGTTATTTTTGTTACCCTTTCAAGTGTTTGTTGATGTACTTTAATATTTATGTTTGTATTAGGATTCTTACTGACCACCATTGTTTTGTTCGTATTCAGTTTCATTCCATATTCCTCACATGCATCAACAACTCCATTCATGAGTCTTTGTAGGCCTTCTTCACTGTCCTCTAGAATGACAGTATCATCAGCGAAGCGGAGGTTATTTACACACACATCATTAATTGTAATTCCATCTTTTTTGTCAGAAAGTGCTTTATTGAAGATTTCCTACGAATAGATATTGAATAACAGGGGTGACAAAATACAATCCTGTCGTACGCTTTTCTTTATTTCTATTTCTTTGGACACGCGATTCTCAACTTTTATTTTGGCAGTCTGGTTCCAGTATAAACTTAATATTATTAATCAATGTTACACGATTGTAGTAATTCCATTATTTTCTCATGATTTGCCATATCAAAGGCTTTTTGGAAATCTATGAAGCATAAATAAACATCAGAGTTCGCATCCCTACATCTTTTAATCAGAACATGGATGGAGAATAGTGCGTTCCTCGTTCCTAGTCCGTTCCTAAAGCCGAACTGTGTTTGTCCAGTACGTTCATCTAGTTTTTTGTATACTCTTTGATGGATTATTTTAAGGAAGACTTTCAAGATGTGGTTCATTAGACTTATATATCCGATATTCCTCGCACATTCTAGGGTTATTCTTTTTTGGCAATGGTATAAAAATTTATGTCAACCAATCATGAGGTACATCACCTGTATTGTATACGCTGTTGACGAAGTCCTGAATAATGTCCATATGTTTTTCAAGAAATATTTTAATGATTTCTGTAGGTATATTATCTTCTCTTACTGCCTTTTTGTTTTTAAGCTGATTTGCTGTGTTTATTTAGGGGGGGTCTGTTGTATTAAGCTTATTTATATTATGTTGTCTAGTTGTATGACTTTACATTTTTCCTATATATTCTTCCCATCTATCTATTCTTTCTTGTATGTTCAGTAGTAGTTTACCTTCTTTACCCTCTATTACTTGTGGTTGCCTTTGTAACCTTAGTCCAACAGCTTCTTTGATTTTCTTAGGTAAATTAAATGTGTCGTATTTCTTTTTTAATGCTTCTATTTCTGTGCATTGTTCATTTAACCACATGTCTTTAGCCTCCTTTATCTTTCTTTTTATTAGATTGTGGATTTCTTTGTATTTTTTTTATTGTTCTTATTAGTGTTCCGTACGGAACACTTATAAGATCACTTCGGTGTCTGTCTGTCTGTCTGTCACACCCGATTTTCTCCGAAACTATTTGACATAGAAAGGTGAAATTTGGTAATAATATAGGAATTGATGGCCTCATCAGAGCCATGTAGTTTTGAGAATTAAATTTTGACTTAAGGGGTTAGTTTTGGGGGGTGAAGTCGGAAGTGAAAAAAAAAATTTGTTTACTAGGTCATCGAGTGTGGTGTCAAATGAAAGCTTGTGAAAACACGAGTAAAAAATATATATATAATATTATACTTGCGCGCACTTTTCTTTGTATTATTTTTAAAAATTCGCGAAAAAAATCGCTGTCCCGGGCCTTATCTCGAAAAGTACTTATCAAAAAATTTTGAAAAAATTCTGGAATATTCTCCACGGGGTGTAGATTGAACGAAAATTATCACGAGTGCATTACCTTTAATAATTTATATGGTATATAAAAAAAACAAAAATTTCAAGGTCATCAGATTTCAGTAATGATTGGAAACAAACTTTGTTGAAAACTCATTTGGGGTGTATTAAATGTGTGTAAATAAATTTTTATTTTAAAAGCAATCAACGTACGGAACACTAATTGCGCAAGTTCAACTTGCACTTGACCGGTTTTATTTTCTGCTTACTTCCATCATATTCAATATTTCCTCCGTCATCCATGATTATTTCTTTTTGGTTGTATTTTGTTTCTCTGACGTGGTGCCATTTTTCTTCCGGTGTCTGATGAGTTCCCAGCTTGTTTGTATTCAGACTTCTACCAATCTCCTCATGAATCCTCTTCTTTATGACTTTTTCTTTGAGTTTGTCGATGTTAATATTTGTTGTTGTTTGTTCATGTTTTAACTTTTTTAGTTTAATCTTGATAGTGGCAAGCAGCAACTTATGGTCTGTAGGTATATCTGCTCCAGGATAGGTTTTGGCACATGTGACTAATTTTCATTGTCTTCTGTTGATGGTTATATAGTGTATTTGATTTCGGATGACTTTTTTATCTTTTCTATCTGCAGGGGCTTTCCACGTATATAGCCGTCGGGGTGGCAATTTAAAATAAGTGTTCATAATAGAGAGGTGCTTTTCTCTGCAGAACTGGATCAGTCTCTGACCTCTATCATTACGTTTACTCAAGCCATAATTCCCTACAATATCCTCTTCTTTTTCATCTCCTACTTTGACATTGAAATCTCCCATTATTATGTTTATCTCATTTTTTTTAGTGTGTTATAGAGTCTTGTTTAAGAAGAGAAGTACGCAGTACTTGGGATTTTTACGAAATATTAAAAGTTATTTCTGTCAATTTTTTCCCGAAAATCGAGATTTTTTTTAAAAACTTGCCATTTTTTGAAAAATCAATATTTTAAAAATACCCTACGTACTTCTCTAGTTATTTACGTATAAATTAAGTGGATTTTTTTTTGATTACAGGATAAAATTTACTTAAGATATGCTGCAATCCGCGGAGATCACTAGTGGAGAAAGCAAATGAATATAAGGTCTCATTGTGGATAGCAATGGTTGACCACAAAAAAAACACTTGATTCGGTAGACATATACGAGGCTGGTTTGAAAAGTCCGTGCAAAAAACTACTTATGTGTTTGGGGGTAAACCTTTTTTATTTTTCGACCTAGTCTCCTTTTAGGCCTATACACTTCGTCCAACGATGTTTCTAGTTTGTTGATCCCTTCCGAATAATAGGATTTGTTCAAGTCTGCAAAATATCCATTAGTGTCTGCAATCACCTCCTCATTTGAATAAAATCTTTGTCCCGCCAGCCATTTCTTCAAATTGGGGAACAAATAGTAGTCCGAGGGAGCCAAGTCTGGAGAATAGGGGGGATGTGAAACGAGTTGGAATCCTATTTCCATTAATTTTGCGACCACAACTGCTGAGGTGTGTGTTGGTGCGTTGTCGTGATGGAAAAGGACTTTCTTGTGGGCCAATCGCGGGCGTTTTTCTTGTAGCTCGGTTTTCAAACGGCCCAATAACGATGAATAATATTCACCTGTAAAAGTTTTACCCTTTTCCAGATAGTCGATGAGGATTATCCCTTGCTAATCCCAAAAGACAGTCGCCATAACCTTTCCGGCCGAAGGAACGGTCTTCGCCTTTTTTGGTGCAGATTCCCCCTTGGTAACCCATTGTTTAGATTGTTGTTTGGTCTCAGGAGTATAGTAATGTATCCATGTTTCATCCACAGTGACGAAACGACGCTTAAAGTCCTCCGGATTCTTTTGGAACAGCTCCAAACCATCCTTGCAACACTTCACACGATTTCGTTTTTGGTCAAGCGTGAGCAATCGCGGCACCCATCTTGCGGATAGCTTTCTCATGTCCAAATGTTTATGCAAAATATTATGTACCCGTTCAGTCGAGATGCCCACAGCACTAGCAATCTCACCCACCTTAACTCTTCTGTTATTCATCACCATATCATCGATTTGATCAATGATTTCTGGAGTCGTAACCTCCACAGGCCGTCCAGAACGTTCAGCGTCACTTGTGCCCATATGGCCAGTCCGATAAGTTTGAAACCACTTATAAACTGTTCTAATCGAAGGTGCAGAGTCACCATAATGTTTATCAAGCTTCTCTTTAGTCTCCTGAGGCGTTTTGCCTTTCATAAAGTAATGTTTAATCACCACACGAAATTCTTTTTCGTCCATTTCTTGAAAATCACTCGACTTCCTTGATTCACACGAATGCCAAACACAAAGAAATAGACCAATATGGCTGAAACTTGGTGTGCGTTCATTCAAGAGATGCTACTAACTAAACATGACCTGGATACGCGCCGGTGGTGCCATCTCTCGGACTTTGCACGGACTTTTCAAACCAACCTCGTAACGCCTTAATTAACAGCAGAGTCGACGATACACATTTCTTCTTGAATGCATATATAAAAATGCCACATCACACATAATGCTTGAAGAAAAAACGAATAAAATCAAAATTAAAAGAGGAATTAGATAAGGCGACTTATTATCACTAAAGTTGTTTACGTTGACTCTAGAAGACATGTTCAGATCTCTAATGTGGGAAAATAAAGGAATACTAATAGACGGTGAACAATTAAATTGCTTAAGATTCGCAGATGATGTCATTCTGATCGCCAACACAAAAGAAGAATTACCATAAATGCTGATAAAATTAAATAACTCTCGAGAAATAAGTCTAAAAATAAACTTCATCAAAATCAAATATTTGAACTAGAAACTGAAGATAACAGCCAGAAACTATTAATAGAAGGTGAAAGGACAAAAAATCGAAATATTACAGGTTGAGAAGAGTCTCGTTAGCTTGGTCTGCGTTGAGAATGTTACAATCCACATTTAAATTGGACATCTCAAATACAATAAAAGCCAGAGTGTTCGATCAATATGTACTGCCGGTATTAACATTCCAGCTAACCCAAAGGGCAATGGAGAGTAGAAAGCTAAATATTAGACTCGAGATCGTATCAAGACACGAAGAAGATCAGAAGTGACAGATATAATACAATGAATATGTATATTAAGGTGTAATTGGGCTTGGCATATCGCGAGAATGAATAATAACAGATGGACACGCCGTATGGTTAAATGGAGGCACAGAGAACATAAAAGATGCAGAGGTAGACCACAGACAAGATGGACGGATGACATAAGGAGATTAGCGAGACACGATTGGATGCAAAAGGCAAACAATAGAACTCAGTGGAGACAACTTGGGGAAGCTTACATCCGACTATGGGTGGAATAAGCGCATGATGATGATGATGATATAAGGGATGTACCTACTGCTATCTGTCGGCGCCAATGGATACTATTTCGCTTTCTTGCTATATAGCATTAGCCCTTTAGATTGCACCACGTATAATTTACAATAATTATTTAAAATATAACAGATTAACAAGATCCCCGCAAATTTACACGTAGTCTTTTTTTCCATAATTCACCTTAATTGTTGTTCTTAATTAGTTTAAGGCATAATTTTTTAATGAGTCGCCATAGTATAACATCTGATGTGTTGTGTCTTGTTAAACTAGATATGTAGGTAAATGCTTTAAGTTAACCAGAAAAAAAATGTTGCAATTGTTTAGATTTATTGCAATGACCGCAAAAATTTGTATCAAAAATATATTGTAAATATCAACATGTACAGAAGTGACACGTATCAAAGTACAAAGATCTTAGAACTAAGTCATGGTTATTACCTAGCAAAAAATGATTAGTATGTTAATGAAATTATTAAATAAATTAAGTAATAAAGATACACCGTGTACAAAAAAAACATAGGTATTCTATTGTATTATTTTAATTGAAATGCGAAAATTCCTAAATTTTCGATCAAGTATTAATTAGTAAAGTTGAATGGTAATTATTTATAGCGTTTAAGTAAACTTAAATTTCTTATTAGGTAAATAAATGCCTGTCACTGCCCATTGTAAGCAACTCAAGCCAAAGCTAGACGCGAAAAATAATTGAAATAGTCCTTTTTAATGCTCCGTACGAAAAACTTACAAGATCACTTAGGTATATATCTGTGTGTCTGTCTGTTCGTCGGTTTGCTCTGCATTTACGATTCCAACTGGAACTACATCTAATAAAGGCAGATCGAAGAAATACAAAAAAATATAGTTTCAGTTCTTGTGCTCTGATAGATGACGAGATAGTGTCAACAAATTAACATTAACGCCAAATTGTTGAGATTGTAATAAATTTAAACGATTTAAATTTTTTAAAATATCCATTTTTTTGGTACCGAACCATTCAACAAAAGTCCTCTTGATACTGTTACTTTTATTTATTAATAATTTTTTAGTGTTCGGTACAGAACACTTATAAGATTACTTCGGTGTCTGTCCATGTGTCTGTCTGTCTGTCATACCAGATTTTCTCCGAAACTATTTGACATGCAAAGTTGAAATATAGGAATTGATGGCCTAATCAGACCCGTATAGTTTTGAAAGTTAAATTTTGACTTAAGGGGTTAGTTTTGGGGGGTAAAATCGGAGGTAAAAAAAATACGAGGTACCGAGTGGGGTGTCAAATAAAAGCTTGTAAAAACACGAATTTAAAAATATATGTAATACGCACACTTTTCTTTGTATTATTTTTATAAAATTGCGAAAAATCGCTGGAGCCCCCCTTATCTCGCAA
This sequence comes from Pachyrhynchus sulphureomaculatus, assembly GCA_019049505.1. Lineage (NCBI taxonomy): Eukaryota > Metazoa > Arthropoda > Insecta > Coleoptera > Curculionidae > Pachyrhynchus > Pachyrhynchus sulphureomaculatus. The sequence goes on along the minus strand of CM032455.1, from coordinate 24,137,911 downwards.
AGTACTGAACAAGAAGTTTTGAAAAAATTCTGGAATATTCTCCACAGGGTCTAGATTGAACGAAAACTGTCACGAGTGCATTACCTTTAATAATTTATCTGGTATAAAAAAAAACGCAAAAATTTCAGTTTTCAGTAAACATAGGAAAAACACCTTATTGAAAACTCATTTGGGGTGTGTTTTGTGAAGTTATTGATCATTTTATACCTCCGTAACAAAAATTTTTATTTTAAGGGGTTACATACACCTGGGTGCTGCAAAAAGTATGTACCATGTCCCAAAAAGTTTTATACAAATGGAGAAAAAGTTTATCTTACATATTACAAAAAAATTTCTGCATCACATGAAAATCCATAATCAAACATCAAAAGTTTAAAATATTTGATAGTATACAGGGAAAATAAAAAATTATGATTTATAATGAAGAGTAAAGTGTGTTTAAATTTAAATACAGAGCAAAATATTAATTGAAAATGTTAATAGGAACTAAAAAATTATGCTCACGTTTAGATTCGCGTCAGTAATTTTCGGGTTATTTACTAAATAAAGGAAAACGAAATTAATTAAAAACTAGTGCACTGATTTTGATTGTATTATATTTTTGTTAAAAATTTTATAACTTTTTTATCTGCTTTGCAACAATTACATCCATAATAAATTTGTGCTAATTTCATTTTATTTTGAAATTGCAACATTACTTAATTACTACGTACATAACATAACAACTAAACATATGGATTAATTCTAACGTTATTGTACAAGTGCTTCAATGTATCCACCGTCCCGTTCTAAACAGGTGATTATTCTTCGAGAAAAATCATTTATTACATCTCTAATTACGTCAGGAGTTATAGCTTCACATGTTTCCCTAATGACGCTCTCAAGATGATCAACATCTTGAAATTACCTTTTAAGATAAACTTTTTCTTTTAAATAGCTCCCTATAAAAAAATGGGGGTAATGTCCGGAGACCTTGGGGGCCAAGTAAACTGTACATATCTCCCTATTTCTCTACCGTTAAAAATGTGGAGGAGAAAAACTCGAACATTTCTCGTACTCTGACTTGATGCACCATCATGTTGGTACCATATACGTTGTCTTTCAATTATTGGTAAGTTATTAAAAACTCAGAGAATTCATTATTTAAAATTTCTAGGTAATATTTAGCATTCATATTATTTCGAAAAAGGAATGGCTCAACTATTCTACCTTTAAAAATTTCACACCATACATTGATTTTAAACGAGTATTGATCTCGAGTTTGGATATTGAAGTTAGGATTAACATCGCTCCACCAGCGATAGTTTTGAGAACTTACTGTCCCACTAGACGTAAATATCGCTTCGTCAGAGAAAAGTATTTGTCTTGCCATAAACCTGTTATCTTCCAACTCTCCTTGAAACCAAGCACAAAGTTCAAAATCTTCTGCTTTTAAAGTGTGGGCAAATTGGGGTTTGTATGGTTTAAATTTATTTGATCTTAAAATTCTCGCGACTGTAGTTTTACTCACATTCAATAATACAGACTGACGTTAGCTTTGAAGTTTATTGACAGTTGTTAGGTTATCGACGAAACCAAGGAGGCACACAATCAGCGAATTAGAAACAAACTTCTCGCTTGTCCCAACAATTCCAGGTCCTTTTGGTCAGTCGCTAAGGCAGTTGGTCAAAATTTCACCAAATCCACCATACCACCGCTCACATGTCTAGATAGTTCTATTGCAACGACACCTGTTGAGAAAGCAAACTTGTTGGCCGAACTGTTTGCTTCACATTCTACTGTCGATTTCCAAGGAAAAACACCACCTACTATTCCCATAGTGCAGTCAAGGATGCCCGATGTTGTCTTCAGGCAGCGTATTTTAATGAAGCTAGACACCAAAAAAGCTTCTGGCGCTGACGGAATACCTGCCATAGTTCTCAAAAACTGTGCAAGGGAACTAACACCAGTTTTCTGTAGACTTTTCAACCTATCTTACAGAAATGGAATATTTCCTTCCTGCTGGAAATGTGCCACAGTTCAGCCGATACCTAAAAAAGGCAAGAACACCTTGCCAAACAACTACCGACCAGTAGCACTGCTTTCAATAATATCGAAAGTCATGGAAAAGGCTGTCAATCAGCATCTTCTAAAATACCTTGAAGGATACAACATTATTAGCGATCACCAATATGGCTTTCGTAAACATAGATCAACAGGCTTATATAACACATATTTGGAACAACGCAATTGAACACTTCGGAGAATCTCGAGCGGTTGCTCTTGACATATCCAAGGCATTCGACCATGTTTGGCACGATGGACTGTTGACTAAGCTACGCTCTTATGGTATGTCTAACAATTTCTGTTTGTGGCTCTCATGTTTCCTCAGAGAGCGTTCTTTACGAGTCGCAGTCGACGGATTTCTTTCTAATACCTTTATTGTTAACGCCGGTGTACCCCAAGGCTCCATACTGTCTCCTACTCTCTTTCTTATTTACATTAACGATCTGCTGGAAAAGACCGGGAATCCAATCTACAGCTTTGCAGATGACAGTACGCTTGTCTCTTCATTCACTTTGAACGCTCGGACATCGGCTGCTCAGGCGAATATCCGCAGACAGCAGGAAGTCATTCAACTTAACAAAGACCTGGAAGAAATTCTATCTTGGGGTGACAGTAACCAAGTGGAATTTAACGCTACAAAAACCCAGGCGGCAGTTTTATCCAAAAAAGTTAACGTTGCTGAACCCGACATCGTTATGTCGGGGCACTCCACTCCCCTAGCATCGTCACTCAATTTGTTTGGCGTTAATTTGGGAGCAAATATGTCCTGGCATGAACATGTTGCAGGCATAGCAAGGGGAGCTTCTCAAAAGTTGGGAATATTATTTCGAACCAGAAAGCTTTACACTCCACAACAACTATTCATTCTTTACAAAGATCAAATTCGACCAACTATGGAATACTGTGGGACCAAATACCATGATGAGGCACCTGGATACAAAAAATTCCGGAGGTAAAATAGCCCCCCGTTCGGATCTCCGGGTGGGGGCTGGTTCAGGGGCGTCGACATGCAAAGAACAGAATTTCAAAATGGATTTTTGCAACATACGAGGTTTAAATTCGAACATAAATTCAGTGCACCAACACCTGCAATCAAATAAACCTCATGTACTCGCTCTCTGTGAAACTAAGGTCAGTTCATCGACCGGCACAGTAAACTATCTTTATCCTGGGTACGATTTCTATTCCCGATTTAGGCGTAACTTTGGAATCTGTCTTTATGTCAGAAGCGACCTCTCTTGCCAACGAGAAGAGGCTCTGGAGCCCCCAAACTTTGATGTTATGTGGTTAAAAATAACGACTCAACCAACCACAAGGTTCGTTTGTATCCTCTATCGACCACCAAGTGATACAAACTTTAGAACACTTTTCGCTTCTCTTGCAGACACCATAGATCATTTACAAATTAACTATCCAAATGCCGAAATTGCCATCCTGGGCGACTTTAATGTCCACAACATCAACTGGCTTAAATATTCAAATACTACCGACGAACAAGGTCGTGAAGCCGAATCATTTTCAATCAGTTGTGGCTTGACTCAGCTTATTGATGAACCAACACGGATCCCTGATCGAGACGGAGAGTTCGCCAGTCTTCTTGATCTGTTTTTAACCACTAATCCGGAGATTTACACGGTCAGCGTAAATCCACCGTTAGGTTCTTCCGACCATAAACTACTTTCGACATCGAGTATTCTACCAATCAGTGACAGAGAGGCGCCCAAACCGCGCAAGATTTGGCACTACAAATCTGCTAAATGGGAAGATCTCATGGAATATTTTCGAACTTTCCCTTGGTTGGACGTTTGTTTTCGATCCGACGACCCATCTGACTGCGCCAGGGAGGTTTCCGATGTAATTTTGGCCGGTATGGATGCTTACATCCCTTTTTCGAAGAAATGCCCTTCCAACGGAAAGCCTTGGTTTGACCTAAAATGCAAAGAAGCTGTTGCTTCTAAACATCTTGCATACCGACAGTGGCGTGAAGATCCTAACACCATAAATCGTAACATCTTTGTTCGTGCCAGGAACAGATGCAAAGAAATTATCGACGAAACCAAGGAGGTACACAATCAACGGATTAGAAACAAACTTCTCGCTTGTCCCGGCAATTCCAGGTCCTTTTGGTCAGTCGCTAAGGCAGTTAGTCAAAATTTCACCAAATCCACCATACCACCACTCACACGGCCAGATAATTCTATTGCAACGACACCTGTTGAGAAAGCGAACTTGTTGGCTGAACTCTTTGCTTCACATTCTACTGTCGATTTCCAAGGAAAAACACCACTTACTATTCCCATAGTGCAGTCAAGGATGCCCGATATTGTCTTCAGACAGCGTATCATAAAACGTATTTTGATGAAGCTAGATACCAAAAAGGCTTCGGGCGCTGACGGAATACCTGCCATAGTTCTCAAGAACTGTGCGAGGGAACTAACACCAGTTTTCTGTAGACTTTTCAACCTATCCTACAGAAAGGGAATATTTCCTTCCTGCTGGAAATGTGCCACAGTTCAGCCGATACCTAAAAAAGGGAAGAAGACCTTGCCAAATAACTACCGACCAATCGCACTACTCTCAATAATATCGAAAGTCATGGAAAAGGCTATCAATCAGCATCTTCTAAAATATCTTGAAGGATTCAACATTATTAGTGATCACCAATATGGCTTTCGTAAAAATAGATCAACAGGAGATCTTCTGACTTATGTAACACATGTTTGGAACAACGCAATTGAACACTTTGGAGAATCTCGAGCGGTTGCTCTTGACATATCCAAGGCATTTGACCGTGTTTGGCACGATGGCCTGTTGGCTAAGCTACGTTCTTATGGTATGTCTGAAAAGTTCTGTTTGTGGCTCTCATGTTTCCTCAGAGAGCGTTCTTTACGAGTGGCAGTTGACGGATTTCTTTCTAACACCTTCACTATCAACGCCGGTGTGCCCCAAGGTTCCATACTGTCTCCTACTCTCTTCCTCATTTATATTAACGATCTGCTGGAAAAGACCGAGAATCCAATCTACAGCTTTGCAGATGATAGTACACTTATCTCTTCATTCACTTTGAACGCTCGGACATCGACTACTCAGACGAATATCCGCAGACAGCAGGAAGTCATTCGACTCAACAAAGACCTGGAAGAAATTCTATCTTGGGGTGACAGTAACCAAGTGGAATTTAACGCTACAAAAAAAACCCAGGCGGCAGTTTTTTCTACGTTTTTTAACGTTGCAGAACCCGACATAGTTATGTCGGGGCACTCCATCCCTCTAACATCGTCACTCAATCTGTTAGGCGTTAATTTGGGAGCAAATATGTCCTGGCATGAACATGTTGCAGGCATAACACATGGGCTGAAAAGTCCCGGGCCTAACAAAGAAAACACGGTTTTTTTGGTTCAAAATTAGGTTTATTCATCAACGTAATCTCCATCAAGAGCAACGCAATCATTCCAGCGCCGCTCTAACAATGGCCAAACACTGCTCAGAATCATCAACACGTTCTTGTTTTTGATAAACAGTGAGCAAACGCGGCACCCACTTTGAACAGAGCTTTCTCATAGTCAAATGCTCATGCAATATAAAGCCAACACGTTCTTTTGATATCTTTACGATGTCAGCTAACTCACGCAACTTCACTTTTCGATCATTCGAAACGATTTTATGGATTTTTTTGATGTTTTCTGGTGTTACCGCCTCATTTGGACGTCCACTGCGTTCTGCATCATCGGTGTCTCTACGACCACGTTTGAAGTCAGCAAACCAACGTTTTATTGTTGTTTCTGATGGAGCGAAGTCCCCATAACACTTTTCAAGCCATTGCTTCGCTTGAACGGTATTTTTTCCCATCAAGAAGCAGTGTAAAATTAAAACACGAAATTGTTTTTGATCCATTGTTTTGAAAGTAACAAAAGTAGCGTCACTCTTAGCACAAAAACTCACAAACTAATGAATAGAATATCATGAAATTTTAACAGCTGTCTTTTGAAGGTTAGTATTAACTGAAAAAAAGGTGACTGCAATAAAACTAGCGCCATCTATGTGTTAGGCCCGGGACTTTTCAGCCCATGTGTTAGCAAGAAGAGCTTCTCAAAAGTTGGGAATATTGTTTCGAACCAGAAAGCTTTATACTCCACAACAACTGTTAATTCTTTACAAAGCTCAAATTCGACCAACTATGGAATACTGCTCCCATGTTTGGAGCTCCGCTCCCAAACATACACTGCATTTGTTGGATTCTATCCAGAGAAGAGCTGTTCGTCTGATTGGACACCCGGAATTGACCGACGGCCTTGATTCGCTGGAACATCGAAGAACGGTTGGCGACTTGAGCCTATTCTACAAGTACTTTCATGGAAAGTGTTCGAAAGATGTGGCCCGTTTGATTCCTCCCAGAGCGGTGCATATTAGAAGTACACGTCGCGCTGATGCTTCACATCCGTATGAGGTTCAGTTTGTTACTCCTCGTACAACGCTTTTCAAGCAGTCTTTTATATGGAGAACATCATACCTTTGGAATGGTTTACCCAGGACTGTGTTTCCCATCGAGTACAATCTACAGCGATTCAAGAACAACGTGAATCGTTTTCTCCGCACACGTGTCGCTCCTGTAGCGCTTTAGGGACTTCCCTGTAGCACGTGTGCTAGACCCATAAAAAAAAAAAACTGCTCCCATGTTTGGGGCTCCGCTCCCAAACTTACACTGCATTTGTTGGATTCTGTTCAGAGAAGGGCTGTTCGTCTGATTGGAGACCCAGAACTGACCGGCTGCCTTGATTCGCTGGAACATCGAAAAACGGTTGGCAACTTGAGTCTATTCTACAAGAATTTTCATGGAGAGTGTTCGAAGGATGTAACCCGCTTAATTCCTCCCAGAGCGTTGCATGTTAGAAGTACACGTCGCGCTGATACTTCACATCCGTATGAGGTTCAGCTTGTTACACCTCGTACAACGCTTTTTAAGCAGTCTTTTATATGGAGAACATTATCCCTTTGGAATGGCTTACCCAGGACTGTGTTTCTCACCGAGTACAATATACAGCTATTCAAGAACAACGTGAATCGCTTTTTCCGCACCCGTGTCGCTCCTGTGGCGCTTTAGGGACTTCCCTGCAGCACGTGTGCTAGACCCATAAAAAAAAATTGTTCATTTATTTTCAGCCTAAAATTTGTAGTGATTTCGTTTTCTTTTATTCAATAAATAATTCAAGAATTACTGATGTGTTTGCTGGAGTTTTTTTTTGAATTTTTAACTAGGAAGGCCACAAATCTAAACGTGAGCATAATTTTTTAGTTTCTGTTAACATTTTCAATTAATAATTTGCTCTGTATTTAAATTTAAACACACTTTGCTTTTCATTATAAATCATTATTTTTTATTTGCCCTGTATACCATCAAATATTTTAAACTTTTGATGCTTGATGATGGATTTCCATGAACTTTTTATCAAGAATAATTTTTTTTTGTAATATGTAAGATAAACTTTTTCTCCAATTGTATAAAACTTTTTGGGACACACTGTATATTTAAAAAGAAATTTTTTAAAGATTATTAAGTGAATAATACAAAGGAATGGCGATTATATATTTTTCATTGTACTTTAAATTATAAGAATTATTTTTTTAAATATGTTAACATTATTTCTTATCGGGTTAAATGGACCACTGATGAAAACTATGGAGCCTCTTTGTCTGCAAGAGAACTTCACAAAAAATAATCCAATCTGCAAAAATAAAAATTAACCTAACATAATGTAGCAGCTAAAAACTGTCGAAGGGTTTCTTTTAAAAAATAAAAAATTTACGGTGTTCCAAACTTTAGTATGCAATTTTTGACAAAAAAATGTATTTTCAATTTTTTATAAAAAATTGTCTATTAGAAAATTTAAAAAAAAACTCTCGACAGTTTGTAGAAAAAGTATTTATTTTAAGTTAAAAAATATTAAAAATTGACGGAGTAATATCGCAGGTAGCGGTCCTAATCCGACGCCAGGTCACATTTAATGCTATAACTTTGTAATAGAATGAAATTTTCTTATTATTGCTCTTGACATATTCAAGGCATTCGACTGTGTTTGGCACGATGGACTGTTGGCTAAGTTGCGCTCTTATGGTATGTCTGAAAGGTTCTGTTTTTGGCTCTCATGTTTCCTCAGAGAGCGTTCTTTACGAGTGGCGGTGGACGGATTTCTTTCTAACACCTTTACTATCAACGCCGGTGTGCCCCAGGGCTCCATACTGTCTCCTACTCTCTTTCTCATTTACATTAACGATCTGCTGGAAAAGACCTGGAATCCAATCTACAGCTTTGTAGATGACATTACGCTTGTCTCTTCATTCACCTTGAGCGCTCGAACATCGGCTGTTCAGGCGAATGTCCGCAGACAGCAGGAGGTCGTTCAACTTAACAAGGACCTGGAAGAAATTCTATCTTGGGGTGACAGTAACCAAGTGGAATTTAACGCTACAAAAACCCAAGCGGCAGTTTTTTCTAAAAAAGTTAATGTTGCTGAACCCGACATAGTTATGTCGGGGCACTCCATTCCCCTAGCATCGTCGCTCAATTTGTTGGGAGTTAGTTTGGGAGCAAATATGTCCTGGCATGAAAATGTTGCAGGCATAGCAAGGAGAGCTTCTCAAAAGTAGTTATTTCGAACCAGAAAGCTTTACACCCCACAACAACTGTCAATTCTTTACAAAGCTCAAATTCGACCAACTATGGAATACTGCACCCACATTTGGGGCCCCGCTCCCAAACATACACTGCATTTGTTGGATTCTGTTCAGGTTAGAGAGAGCTGTTCGTCTGATTGGAGACCCGGAATTGACCGGCGACCTTGATTCCCTGGAACATCGAAGAACGGTTGGCGACTTGAGTCTGTTCTACGAGTATTTTCATGGAAAGTGTTCGAAGGATGTAGCCCGCTTAATTCCTCCCAAAACGGTGCATGTTAGAAATACACGTCGCGCTGGTGCTTCACATCCGTATGAGGTTCAGCTTGTTACTCCGCTTACAAACGCTTTTCAAGCAGTCTTTTATATGGAGAACGTCATCCCTTTGGAATAATTTGCCCAGCGCTGTGTTTCCCACCGAGTACAATTTACAGCGATTCAAGAACAACGTGAATCGCTTTTTCCGCACACATGCCGCTCCTGGAGCGCTTTAGGGACTTCCCTGCAGCACGTGTGCTAGACCCATAAAAAAAATATTTTTTTTTTTGAATAATTCTTAGAAGTATAGAGAATAAAAATCCGTAAAAAAAAATCGAATTTTTGAAAATTCGAGGTGTATGTAGCCCCTTTTATTTGTCTCCCTTGTTGGTCGTCTGTCTCGGCAGTTGTCTGATTGATTCCTGCCACCGACTTCAAACGCCGATGGGATACATGTCTTCATTTTTAATGTTTCATACGGAACACTTATGGAATCATTTGGGTGTCTGTGTGTCTGTCTATTACAGCCCATTTTCTCCGGAACTATTTGACATAGAAAGTTGAAATTTGTCATAAATATATGAATTGGTGGTATAATCATAACTAGAGACCGGATTATATGCATTTGCATATTTTCATATGCATTTGCATATTTAGACCGTTCTCACCGATTATTGCGTATTTTACCCAAAATCTAGTAATGATGTTTATTTTCCCTATATTTACAATATTTCTCGGTATTACTAGGCAATTGAATTGCTCAGGGTATTGTTAATGTCGCCGTCTGGAACCGATCTTATCGCCGGGACATTACCTGCAATAGTCTAAACATCGAATAGGTTATAGTGCCAAGGGAATACCCAAAATTACGACGGAAAAACTCGAGGTTTTGCGTTGACCGAATCAATTCAGTTAATGAATAAAATCCGTCAAATAAACTCCATATTGCCAAATGTATTTCCGCGTAGAGTTAAAGAAAAGTTTGAAAACATTTTGTGCAATAACCCAGGCTTTGAACCTTTGTGTCAAATTGATAGTTTTATTAATGGGACGGGTGAACTTTTGCCAGAAACAATAAGTGCTAACATAGCACCCAAATTCAAATACTGCCCAGTTACCTCAGTGGATGTGGAACGGTCTTTTTCCACTTATAAAAATATTTTAAGTGATCGAAGACACAATCTTACTACCCAACATTTGGAACAATACATTATTGTTTACTAGTACAAGAATACAAATGTTAAATAATTTTTAAAAATGTTAAATAATTGTTAATTAAATTTAAACATCGTCGATAACTTGTTAATTTTATGCTGATTTTGAAATAAAAAACTAAAAATTACTACTTTTATTATTATTTAACATTGCATATTTTGACCCTTTTCATGCATATTTTAAGCATTTTTCATGCATATTTGCATACATATTTCAAGATTTTTATGTTGCATATAATCCGGTCTCTAATCATAACCGTGTAGTTTTGAAAGTTAAATTTTAACTTAAGGGGTTGGTTTCGGGGTGAAATCGGAACTGAATTTTTTTTTTCAGTGTCATCGAGTGGCGCGTCAAATGAAAGCTTGTGAAAACACGAGTTCAAAAAATATATATGTTGTAATATTGGCACAAACTTTTCTTTATATTATTTTTAAAAAATTGCCAAAAATCGCTTTAAAAAATTATTTTAATGCTACTTCTGAAAAAATTTCTGTAAAATTAGACTTAATTAAAAAATAAAAGATAAAAATATCTGTCAGCATTGTTGTTGTTACATACAGCTTAATTTCATTAATTTGATCACTAAATCATTCTCTTTTTTTAGGTAAGCATCGATTTTCGGTAACTATAACAAAATATCTGTGATTTTGGTAAGTACTTTTTTAAGATTTTTGCTCAAGCACTTTAGTTAAAGCTTTTTTTTTCTAATCCGTCATTTATTTTTTCCCCTCTGTATTTCCGTTCAAGTTAGTTCAGGTTTAGTTGGCCTTCAAGACGCGGACCCGGACATGCTGAATTTATTTGAAATAAAACTACTACTGATCACTACATGGGGTGAAAAGTTCCGAGACTTTTCGAGAGATGGCAACACAAACAGAAAACCATGGTTTTCAGTTAGTGTTAACTCTCAGAAGATTCATGTAAAATTTGTATGACATTTTATCTGTTAGTTTGCGAGTTACAGCTCTTTAAATGACGCTAGTTTTGCTTTTTACAAAACGATGAAACAAAAATAGTTTCGTGTGTTGATCAAACATTGCTTATTGATGGAAAAAAAAATACAGTCAGGATCCAAGAATGGCTTGAGAAATGTTATTACTCCGTCGAAAGCAACTACATATCGATTGTTTAGTGAGCTTAAATGCGGTTGTACAAGTACCGATGATGCACCACATTCCCGACGTCCTAACGAGGCAATCACTCCAAAAAACACAAGAAAAATCCACAACATTGTTCTGAATAACCGCAAAGATAATGCGTTTCATAAAATCGCTGATGAAATTAGACCAATTGGGCTATGAATTGCTTTCTCATTCGCCGTATTCACCAGATCTGACCCTCAGCGATTATTACCAATTCTGGAAGATTGCTGGAATAAGTGTATTACGCTTGAAGGAAAATATATTGAATAATAAAATCGATTTTTGGCAAAAATATTGGGTTTTCTTCAAACGACTTTGGATTTTTCACCCCATGTAGTTGGATTAGGCTTTTAAGATCCTTCAAAACAGAAAAGTCAGCCAACACAAACACAATTTTTGTGTAGTACAGATAAATAAATATTTCCTGTGACTATTTTGTAACATGTCATAATATAAACTCTCAGGTATACCCATAATGATACATTATAAATACAATAAAAAATTGCTACCTAACGTCTTAGAAAACAAAAATAAACCATTTTCTTACTCAAGCCGATAATTTTGCCTACTTAGTGTTCGCATGTTACGAAGTACCATGAAGTTCAATGTCCGGTACACTTATTGCGGTGGGTGTGTGCTCTCATTGGGATGGGTACCATTGATGGCGGGTAACGTTTAGACAAGGAAAAATTTGCCTTTTTTGGAAGTAGGAAAACCTATCGTTTATTAAAACCTTAGGACATCAAACCTGTACGTCCAAACCAACTCCTATTCCATTCTTAAAAAATTCACCCTAGCATTACTGTTGGTAGACCAAGGCTGGTCCAATTCTTTCTTACACAAAATATTCAACATATTGGCCAGAAAGTTGAATATGACATTTTGCTCCCTCTCTCTGTTTTGTCAGCCAGGCAGAACCTACAGCTGAAGGAGGGATTCGAACCACATTGTCTACTGTCAGCTCACTGTTTTTACGGTGTTGCCAAGAAACTCGACGAAGACAATCGGCTATTTGTGGCGGGGTATGTTTTTGTTGGTAAAAGTCCTCAATCTATCCAGTCCGACTTCAGATATATAGGGTCCGGCGCTAATAATCCGGACAAATTTAAATTTGTAGTTCCCCTATAGGTCATTGTTGACGTGAAAGTCACATACTTCTAGTAAACAGTCATAACCTCGAAATGACCGAGCCGTAGCTAACAAGTTCGGAGTACAACCGAAGAACCGCGATTATTGAAAGTCTTCGCGCTGGGCGTTCGGCGACTGAAACAATTTGTATCTTCGGGTACCCGAGATCAACTGTGTACGACATTTTTGCTAAATACGAGTATAATGCTAGGTATGTGCATCAACAGGATGGTGCACCGGCACACACGAGCCATTTAGTCCAAAACTGGTTATCGGATAACGTAGACATGTTTTGGTCTAAAGAGTTCTGTCCCCGCAATAGCCCGGATTTGAACCCCCCTCGACTATTATGTTTGGAGCGTAGTCTAAAGAATTACTACCAGGTCCAGACACCCTAATGTGGCATCTTTACGCACCATTATCGAAGCAGCATTTGCCAATAGGGAGAGCCCTGCTTTAAAGAGAGCGTGCGAGTGCTTCAGGCCAAGAATAGAGGCGATCACGGCGGCTGAGGGAGGTTAGATTGAATAATTCCCCTTTGGATCGGTCACACAACTGACATGCAAAAGGATTTTTTCATTTTAATTAAATTTTCTTTTAAAAAAATATTTAATTTGTCCGGATTTAAGCGCCGCACCCTGTACTTGTATATGCTACTCGAGTACGGGAAGAACACTGCTTCAATGGCTTATTTTTTTGGTTCAGGTGGCGCCCCCGCAACAACATATCTTCGGCAGTTTTCATTGGTGTCGGCTCTTGGTCCTTCCAAGTCAGACTTCTTATATTTATTCCAGCCGAGTGTGAAGCGGAGAAGAAAAGAGAGAGAGTCTTCATCGTCAATTTTGCCAGTCCGTGCGGCATCCTACCAACAACATACTTTTACACCAAAATCGGCTTTGAAAGTTTGCCGATGTATGCTACGTAGCAACATAACACGGCCTAGCTAAATATCGCGAGAATTCATGTGGGATGTTTCATGGGAGGATCGTGGTGTTTCATCAAAAACATGGTATGTTATTAAAGACTGGAAAATGAATATAAAATTCTAGGGCTGCAACTATTTACGTTCTGATCCGTCAACATCATGTCTCTCAAAATATTTTCAAAAATTGGAAAAGTAAATTTTGCAACCATTGTTTCTTATTCTTTGGATACTTCTAAGAACGTACTGAGTGTCAAGAACCCTGTGCACCTACTCCCCTCAAGTTCTTTCCTTATTTCCCTCAATGTAACAGGGCCCAATGCCTTTTCCAAGTCTGACTATTTTTTGTTTTTTATTTTATTGTCATTCAGTGGCTAGACGTCTATGGGCATCTATTTATTCGCCTGCTATTGAAACTGTTAGAATAAACGAATTTGTGTGCACTTCATATCATCTATGCTATTTCGAAACCGCTTAAAAGTCCCTCTTCACATTCATCACGTGAACGACTTCTTCTTGTCCAATGCTCCACTGCCCATTACGATAGGAACGTATTTCAACACAATACCACAAAATCACAAAGCAAGATGAAATCGAAACTGAATTACAAAGTACTATCAATTTTCTATCATCTTACGTTGTACAATGGACCGGGAATTATTGCATCGTATTTTCTTATATGAAATAAGTATATCGGGGAAAGTTTTAACTTAACTTTAAGTATTACTTTAATAATAACTCATTAATATTACAATTATTATATCACCAAAATAATCTGGTCGTAAAAAACGATGCTTCTAATGTTTCACATAATTTTATATCCGATGTAACATGAATCAGATTAATCAGCATCGTGTAAAATATCTAAAAGGAATCAATATTATTAGCTACCGGAAATACAGAGAAGTACACGGCTGACGGATGCTTAACTAAAGTGGAAATGAGCTGGCCACGTAGCGAGAGAGAACAACGAGAAATGGACCTACAAGCTTACGGTATGGCGTCCAAGGGAGAGTAAGGGGAGTGTGGGAAGACTTTAAAGAAGGTCCAGAATATCCCAGGAAAAATTGAAGTAGAACGGGTCTAGACAGTAAAAGATGGAAAAATTTGGAAGAAGCCTACATCCAGGAGGATGAGAGCAGGCTGAAAAGAGAGAAAGAAATAGCTACCATCAATATGGCTTTCGTAGGCAAAGATCAACAGGAGATCTTCTAACTCATGTAACATATGCTTGGAACAACGCAGTTCAACACTTTGGAGAATTTTGGCGGTTACACTTGATGTATGAAAGTCATTCGGCTCTGTTTGACATGACAGATTGTTGCCTAAGCTACTTTCTTATGGTATGTCTAAAAAGTTTTGTTTGTGGCTCTCGGGTTTGCTGAGAGAGCGTTTTTTACGAGTGGCAGTCAACGGATTTCCTTCTAATACCTTTACCATCAACGCCGTGTGCCCCAAGGCTGCATACTGTCTCCTACCCTGTTTCTCATTTACATTAACGATATGTTAGAAAGGAGCAGAAATCCAATCTACATCTTTGCAGATGACAATACGCTTGTTTCTTCGTTCACTTTGAACGGTCGAACATTGTTTTCTCATGCAAATATCCGCAGCAGTTCAACTTAACAAAGATCTGGAAGAAATTCTATCTTGGGCAGTTTTTTTTTTTTTATTTTTTAAGTTAACGTTGCTGACCCGACACAGTAATGTAGGGACACTTCGTTTCTTTAGTATCCCCGTTCAGTTTGCTGGGCGTTAATTTGGAAACAAATATATCTTGGCATGAACATTTATAACAAAGAGAGCTTCTCAAAAGCTCCATATATGACTGTTAATTCCGTACAGAATTCAAATTCGACCAACGGTGGAATATTGCTCTCATGTTTAGGCCCTGCTCCCAAACCTACATTGCATTTGTTATATTTTATTAAGATGAGAGCTATTTGCCCGATCGGAAACACAGAACTCTGTAACAGCCTTGATTTCTTGGAACATCAAATAACGATTTGCGCCTCTAGTCTTTTCTACTTTTTAATATTTGCTAATTAGGATAATTTTCAACCTTATAAAGGGTTCAAGATACAAAACTGTATAACCACTAATTAAAATGTCTCAAGAAGTATAACCTACATTAAACTTAATGTGGCACCAATGTGTATTTTTTGACTTTTTTAATGATTTTAGAATAAGGAAGGTTGACAACTATACCAAAGGGGTTAGACGCTAAGGTATACAATGTGTCAAGCTCAAGGTCGGAGAAATTTTCTGTGTATATTTTTTAATTTTATTTTTTATTTAACCTTGGCTTTATGAGAGCCTTACACCCCTACCAACGAAAGTTCTTTACTAAATTTCCCAAATCAAAACCCTTCTGTATGTAAAGTCAGTGAACTCATTATGTGTAGTCTCTATAAAATGGAAACTCGTTGGGACTTCGTTACTAGCTTCATGTTTGCATAGATCAGAATTTTGGTCACGATACAAATAACAAAATGTGTGTAAAAATAACTAAAATAAAAAACAATCAGTTGTACGGGCATACCAACAAATAATAATTTAATGTGAGAAATTTTACATTATTTTATACGAAATAATGGTTTTAAATAACTAAAAAATAAAATTGTAAACGGTGTGTTGTTAATACCTGATCATTGAATTATTGGTTCGAGAACACAATCACGTAAATAATTCATTATCTCTACCCCTCGATTTATTGTTACCTGAGATATCTCTCGCTTTTTCTCCCTCATTAAAATGTCAGAAGAAAATTGTTTACCATTTCGGTATTAGTCTTGTAATTGTTATTAGAGCAACTTTTCTCAAATTCTGGTTCCATTTTGCCTAAACATGTAAAGTGGATTATAACGTGAACGTCAGCTGTTAAGGGGCAATAACTTGGAAGACTTGGAAACGCACGTCTTGTCGTGCCTTATCAAGGAATGTAGACCAGAAATCTTCTCTAGTATGATTAAATATTATTTTTTACTAGGTATGCCTATGATTTATTATTATTTTAATTTATTATTACGTAAATTGTTTCTCAAATGTGAAAAGTTACAATTATTTAATACACTCGTATACTTGGCAACACTAGGTAATTTCCATATCTTGTTATGGATTTGAGTCTTCTTTGGTCCAATGGCAGCCATTGATCTGATAACAGGTGCGGGTTGGTTTTGCGGTAAAATCCAGTTTTCCTTTTTTTTTACTTTTTCGAAAAATGTTTGAATTTTAAAGAAATATATTGAATGTGTTTCTATACAACCACACGAGTCACCTATTTCAATATATTAAACGATTTTCACACCCTGTATATATATATATATATATATATATATATATATATATATATATATATATATATATATATATACACTTAAATATGAAATTAGTTAGGGAACTCGGCCTAGTTCCCCAACTAATTTCATATCTAAGAATTTATACGGCCACTTTTGCTTTCTTTCTTTATTATATATATATATATATATATATATATATATATATATATATATATATATATATATATGAGGCTGGTTTGAAAAGTCCGTGCAAAAATAAAAACTACTTATGTGTTTGGGGTAAACCTTTTTTATTTTTGGACATAGTCTCCTTTTAGGCTTATACACTTCGTCCAACGATGTTCTAGTTTGTTGATCCCTTCCGAATAATAGGATTTGTCCAAGTCTGCAAAATATCCATTAGTGTCTGCAATTACCTCCTCGTTTGAATAAAATCTTTGTCCCGCCAGCCATTTCTTCAAATTGAAGAATAAATAGTAGTCCGAGGGAGCCAAGTCTGGAAAATAGGGGGGATGTGAAACGAGTTGGAATCCTATTTCCATTAATTTTGCGACCACAACTGCTGAGGTGGGTGCTGGTGCGTTGTCGTGATGGAAAAGGACTTTCTTGTGGGCCATTCGCGGGCGTTTTTCTTGCAGCTCGGTTTTCAAACGGTCCAATAACGATGAATAATATTCACCTGTAATAGTTTTACCCTTTTCCAGATAGTCGATGAGGATTATCCCTTGCGAATCCCAAAAGACAGTCGCCATAACCTTTCCGGCCGAAGGAACGGTCTTCGCCTTTTTTGGTGCAGATTCCCCCTTGGTAACCCATTGTTTAGAGTTATTATTTGGTCTCAGGAGTATAGTAATGTATCCATGTTTCATCCACAGTGACGAAACGACGCTTAAAGTCCTCCGGATTCTTCTGGAACAGCTGCAAACCATCCTTGCAACACTTCATACGATTCCGTTTTTGGTCAAGCGTGAGCAATCGCGGCACCCATCTTGCGGATAGCTTTCTCATGTCCAAATGTTTATGCAAAATATTATGTACCCGTTCAGTCGAGATGCCCACAGCACTAGCAATCTCACGCACCTTAACTCTTTTGTCATCCATCACCATATCATGGATTTGATCAATGATTTCTGGAGTCGTAACCTCCACAGGCCGTCCAGAACGTTCAGCGCCACTTGTGCCCATATGGCCAGTCCGAAAATTTTGAAACCACTTATAAACTGTTCTAATCGAAGGTGCGGAGTCACCATAATGTTTATCAAGCTTCTCTTTAGTCTCCTGAGGCGTTTTGCCTTTCATAAAGTAATGTTTAATCACCACACGAAATTCTTTTTCGTCCATTTCTTGAAAATTACTCGACTTCCTTGATTCACACGAATGCCAAACACAAAGAAATAGACCAATATGGCTGAAACTTGGTGTGCGTTCATTCAAGAGATGTTACTAACTAATGAATTACTAGGCAGACGGTTAGTCGACAGGGCAAAATTTCGGGCCGCCCTCTTGGTCTATAACATTGCATTCGGATGCCTCGATCGGGAAAACACATCCTTATGCCTGGAACTAATATAGGAAATTCTGTAAAAGGTTATATTGAAAAAAATGGTACTGATTAAAAATGCACATTTTACAAAATTCACCCGTGCACATACTAGTTTAATCATGTTTATAAGATATCCAAATTTTTCTTAGAATATAATCGAAACCAGGTTCTTCCCAGTGAATTTTGAAAAAAAGTGTAGAATTTAAACATTTTGTTTCTACGATGTTACAAATGAGTAAACATTATTATCTCAAATATAAATAATTGCCGTAAAATAGATTTTTTCCCATGAAAATCAAATTTATTCGATGAGAAAGTCAGAAACCGCAGTAACTGATAACATATAATATGATTTAAATGGATAATTATACCAGTGTGACCTTGAGCCTCTAATAAATGGTAGAACAGGGTTACTTTGTTTGCTTTTTCAACAATATAATCCATACACATTATGCCAGAAGACATCTAGAGACTAAAGGGGTGTTTATAAAAATCATAATCTTTGACATTGGCGTCCAGAACGTTCAGCGCCACTTGTGCCCATATGGCCAGTCCGAAAATTTTGAAACCACTTATAAACTGTTCTAATCGAAGGTGCAGAGTCACCATAATGTTTATCAAGCTTCTCTTTAGTCTCCTGAGGCGTTTTGCCTTTCATAAAGTAATCTTTAATCACCACCCGAAATTCTTTTTCGTCCATTTCTTGAAAATCACTCGACTTCCTTGATTCACACGAATGCCAAACACAAAGAAATAGACCAATATGGCTGAAACTTGGTGTGCGTTCATTCAAGAGATGCTACTAAACTAAACATGACCTCGATACGCGCCGGTGGTGCCATCTCTCGGACTTTGCACGGACTTTTCAAACCACCCTCGTATATACGAGGTACGACAATTAAGTAATGAGACTGATGTTTTTAGTGAGCTGTAATGTGATCTCCTTTAAAGTAATTGCCTTCTGTTTGCATGCACTTATCCCAATGCGCCTGCCACTACTGGTAACTTTTCTGGAACTCTTCTTCTGGAATGTTGTCTAAAACTTTTGTTACAGCATTTTGGACATCGTCTGTTATTATTAGGCGAACAGTTTCCCGATTGATGTTCACCTCTTCTGCAATCATTTTCACAGATAATCTTCGATTGGAACAATTTCACGCACCCTGGCCGTGTTGACGTCTGACCGTGAGTTTGATGGTCGTCCAATGCGATCTTTGTCTTCAAGATTCCTTCTGCCTTCACAAAACATTTGACATAACCTCATTTTCAAAAGCCTTCTGAAGCTTACCGTAAGTTGTCGCATTCTTACTGAGTTTAACAAAAAAAGAAATAGCGTATCGTTGCACAATTGTTCGCGCTTCCATTTCCGTGACCAGAGACAAAAACACGTGTTCACTTATTACGCCACTACTCAAGACTGAGAGGTTGCACGGATGTGCCGCTTGGAGTAGTGAAGTAAGGATCAAGGTCAAAGATGGAGTGTTTATGAAGGCTGCAGGGACGCCACGTTTCGCTCAAAAAAATCAGTATCTTTACTTTATTGTCGCATATATATATATATATATATATATATATATATATATATATATATATATATATATATATATATGTATATGTATATACATATATATATATATATATATATATATATATATATATATATATATATATATATTTCACATCAATGGGGATACTCGTGTCATCAGAACGCGGACGCAATATGGCGACTAAACTTATAATGTTTAAACAGAAAAATGGTATTTTTATATCAAAAAAACGAATAACGTCAAAAAAAATTTGAAGATTCATACTCGAAGGGTCTCCGCGGGTGCTAAATTCATTTCTGTGGTTATTTTTTGATTTTGTACCCCTATAAGGAATTAAAACAGGGGTTGGGGGTGACTAATTATCAGAATTTGTAAAAATTTAGTTCTGCATATTGTAGCCATATTACATCTGCCATATTGAATTTTTTAAAAGGCCACACAAATTTTGAGCCATTACACATATGTGGACGTCTCTCTCAGTTTTGGTCATACGGGTGTCTCCGTTGACGTGAAACGTTCCGTATATATGTGTATATATATATATATATATATATATATATATATATATATATATATATATATATATATATATATATATATATATATAAGCTAACAATGACAAATGACAATGGAGTAGTTAACATGTTAATAAAACATTGCCAAAAAAAGTTATGTACTCCTAAACATGTGGGCAAGTCGGTTTAAATAATTGTAGACAAGACAATGAACTCTGATTGTAGTTGAAGTGAAATTATTTAATTATGGGTTGTTTAAATTCCGACAAAACATTTTCGAAATTGATTAAGAAGGTGTGTCCAAAACAAAGAAGTAATAAAATACAGTATGTCACCAATGTATAAAAAGTATATTGTGTAAAATATTTGAACATGGTATTAATATTTTTTCTATAATTGAATTTCGTTATGAAATTTTCGTATTGTTTGTGTTTGCAAAACTGTTACCTAGTTAATTATCATTCTTATAATATTTAATAACCAAATTGAATTACAAAAACGAGACCGTATAATAACGCGTATAAACAATAGTTGGGACAATTGTTGCAAACAAGAAAAATATATGTAATTCAGCTGCTTCAAGTAAGAATGCAGTGAGTAGACCCTGCAATTGTAGAGTTCGCCTCTTAAATTGAGAACTTTGATATAAAAAAATTGTTAACGGAATAACTATTACTTCGAAATTCTGACAAATAAGTCACATTTTGGCGTTTAAAAAAAAAACCGAGGAACGTGTAGAAGTGTTAATACGGGAATACATCCATTAATTTGTTACATTCCGGACGGAATTTTGCAGACGTTTCGCCAAAGTCTCACTTGAAGTTTTCAATGCTAACATGTCGGATTTAAATGGCTTACTTAAACCTTATGTTGTTGCCGAGTGTGTTGTACCGCTACGCGAAAGGTTGTAATGGCACTGATTGGTCGTAGTTGATTCCGCCCCCTTAACGTTTCTGTTGCCCCCGTCTTGTCATTTTTGGTTTCCATTAAATTATTTTTTGATATTTCGATTTTTTGTCGTAAATATATGAATGTTTGTACCTTTCCTATTCGTTCACCTTCCTAATGGTTCCTGGCTATTATTTGGTTTTGGTTAAGTTTATTTTTAGACCTATCTATCAATTTTGCTAAGTGACAAATTTGTTACTAAATCTAAGTTTAGTACTGAAAGAATTTTCTGGATATGTAGAATAGAAAAAAGTGAATCAGATGAGACACTTAAAAAAATGTCCCTGTACATTTAACCAAATTTAAACTTACCTTAGATAAGGATTTAAATCAATGGCATAAAAGACTTGAGATATCTGAGACTTACAACTTACAGTGTGTAACTTAAGATATTTGGGAACTTAAGATATTTCATGACTATTACTAAGTTAAACCTAAGCCTATTCTAGTTCGAGGATCGGTGCGTAGTGTTGGGTAGCGAATCCTGTTGTTGGGAGGAAGTCCATAAGTCTTTCTGATGACAAGGTTGGGGTGGTGGGTCGCATTGTTTAGGAATATGAGCAGAGCGTTCCTCATGAAATCCCGGATGGTTGGCATTTGGAGATCGCGGTAGATTAGCGTATTGACGACGAACTATGGGACCTTTGCAATGACGCGGAGGGCTTTATTTTGGACAGCCTGAAGGGAAGATCTGTGAGTACGTGGGTGCGAGACAAGTAGATCATTGTCAAAATGTGTATCTTATTAAATTTTGGTAGTCCACCGAGCTGATCAGATACTGAAGATAAGGTTGCGCTTGAGCAATCCAAAGTCAATTTCAACACAATACTAATATATCAGGCGCTTCACGAAGACAGAACAAAGTATACACTGGTAATAGGAGACTTTAACGCCAAGATAGGAAAGAAAGCAGAAAATACAGAGAGTTATATAGGAAAATTTGGCCTTGGAGAGAGGAACAACAAAGGACATATGTTGATGACATTTCTGGAAAGGGAGAAACTCTATAATATGAACACTTTCTTTCAGAAAAAGGAGAAGAGGAAATGGACATGGATTAGTCCTGATGGTGAGACAAGAAATGCAATGGATTATGCCCTAACAACACATAAGAACATAGTAATAGACGTGAAGGTCCTAAATAGATTTACAACGGGTAGTGATCATAGGCTGGTCAGAGCAAAGGTATTTTTTTACAAAAGACTCGAACGAAAACGGTTACACAACAAGAAAACAAATAAAACAGACAGACAAACACTAAAAGAAAACGTAGAACAATACCAAAAACAGATTACAGCCAACCTTAATAATAACACATTAACTACAGGAGCAAAGAAACAGAAAAATAATTGAAACACTCAAGACCACTCCAGAAAAAATAGCTCCCCAACCTACTAGGCGAAAGAATAACAAGCTCAGTGAAGAAACAAAAAGAATGTTGGAACAATGAAGACAATTTATACACGAAGGAAAGACATTAACTGTCGAATATGCAGAATTGAATAAGACAGTACGAAAAGCGGCTAAAGAAGACATAAACAAATACAAGATCTTATAGAGAAGAACATAGGATTAAAGGTTTTTAGAAGAGCAAACGCCGGTTAAAGTGAGATAATTAAATTGAAGGACCAAGAAGGAAACATAATCAGTGACAAGAAAAATATCCAGAAGAGAATTACAACTTTCTATCAAGACCTCTATAGTTCAAAAGTCCAAAATGTCGTAGTTGAAAAGGACAATTCATCAACAGACAAAAGAGTAATTAATGTCAACTCAGAAGAAATTCCTGACATAGAAATGGATGAAGTTAAAAAAGCCTTACAACAGATGAAAAGTGGAAGAGCGGCTGGAGAGGATGATATTATACCTGAAATGCTAAAATGCAGAGGTGAAGCCCTAATGAATGAATTAAAAGATCTTTATAATGAATGTCTCAAATGTGGAAATATACCAGAAGACTGGGAAAACGCCATAGTCATCTTAATATACAAAAAAGGTGACCCCGAAAACCTAGAAAACTACCGGCCAATTAGTTTACTTTCCCAAGTTTATAAGCTGTTTTCACGAATCATAACAAACAGACTGGAACACAAAATGGAATTATACCAACCGATAGAACAGGCTGAATTCAGATCGGGCTTCAGTACGATTGAGCACTTGCACACTTTGAGAATACTAATCGAGAAGGCCACCGAATATAATATACCAATGTGGCTCACATTTGTAGATTTTCGCAAGGCTTTCGACACAGTGGAAAAATGGGCGCTTATAAGAGCTCTTAGAAATGCTCGTATAGACCACAGATACAGCAAACTGATAGCCAGAATATATGAACGAGCAACACTCAAAGTTATGGTAAACCAAGAACTGACAAATAAGGTCCCAGCGAACAGAGGAGTAAGGCAGGGCGATGTAATATCGCCTAAATTATTTACAATGATCTTAGAAGGTGTATTCAAAGAACTGAATTGGGACGAAAATGGCCTTCTGATAGCTGGCGATCGGCTAAACAACCTGAGATTCACAGATGACATTGTAATTATAGCAAACACTAAAAATTAAATGATCCAGATGATCATAGATCTCCACCACCAAGCAAAAAAAGTGGGACTTGACATAAATTTCTCCAAGACAAAGTACACGAGTAACGAAGACACCAATGATGAAAATATAGTGATTGAACATTCAACAATAGAAAAAGTAAATACGTACATCTATCTGGGCCAAATAATAACGATGGGAAAGGAAAACCAGCAGCTTGAAATAGAAAGAAGGATACGTATGGGATGGGCAGCATATGGAAAATTGAAATATGTACTGAATATGAACATTCCTCAAAGATCAAAAACCCAAATTTATATTCAATGTATCTTACCAGCTACAACGTATGGAGCTGAGACATGGGTTTTAACTAAAAGAACAATAGAAAAACTACAAGTTCACCAACGAGCAACGGAAAGGAAGATGTTGAGTGTTACTTTGAAGGACAAGAAAACTAATAAATGGATTAGACAACAAACAAAGGTGGATGACATCACCAAACGGATAACATCTCTGAAATGGAGCTGGGCCGGTCATGTAGCGAGAGCGACGTATAAGTGGAGTGGTAAGATCACTAGGTGGAGACCATGGGGTGAAAAGCGAAACATAAGAAGACCCCAACAGAGATGGAGCGACGATCTGAAGATAATCGAAGGGCTTAATTGGTATCAACAAGCACAACATAGAGAAAAATGGAAAGATTTGAGAGAGGCCTATATCCGACAGTGGGTAGAGAGCGGCTGAAGGAAGAAGAAGAAGAAGACTAATATATGAGAGCATCGAAATCAGAAATCATGCGAAAACTCCTCAATTACTGAGAAAATAATGACGATGATTTTTTTACCCAAATTACGCGCCTTCTTTGATTACACCTTGTCAAGTCGGAAGAGAAGAAGTGAAAGTGTTTCGCAATTTTCCGTCGGGCCAATGTGTCGGCAAGACTACAAAAGAAATCGTGCTTTTCGTGTATTTCTGTAAACAGAAGTGTAAGAGTATGCGTGAGAGTTGAAACGGCGGGTGCACGTGCAATACGATATATACTTGTCTTTATCTTGATCGAATGGGAGGTCCATTCATTTTTCAGTGAAATTGCTTATATATTATTGCATACGACTAACCTATACCAGGTGAACACGAAAAATTTTGTATAAACTCTTCTTGAATATTATTAATTACGATAGATGGGAAATCGTGGTTCTTGGGATTCTTCTTTATAATGCGTAGGCATATAGAAGTCGCCCTTATTGATTTTTAGGAAGTATCATACTCCAAACGATATGTGTCAAAATTTCATGATATTTCGACGATTAGTTTACAAGTTACAGTGGTTTGAGTGACGCTACTTTTGATATTTTCGAAACCATGGAAAAAATCCTATTCCTTTTCCTGTGTTGATTAAACACTGTTTTTTGATGAGAAAAAATATCGTTCAAGCAAAATAATGGCTTGATAAGTATTACGGGGACTCTGCCCCTGGAAAATCACTCATCATTTACTGGTATGCTGAATTTAAACGCGGTTGTAGAGATACAAATAATGCTGAACGCTCTAGACGCCCAAATGAGGTGGTTATACCGGAAAACATCAAGAAAATCCACAAAATTGTTTTGAATGACCGTAAAGTGAAATTGCGTGAGATAGCTGACACCCTAGAGATATCAAAAGAACGTGTTGGTTAAATTTTGCACGAACATCTGGGCATGAGATAGCTCTGTTCGAAATGGGTACCGTTGGCTCACAGTGGACCAAAAACAACATGTTGATGATTCTGAACGCTGTTTGGACCTGTTTAAGAGCAATAAAAAGGATTTTTTCATACGATATGTGACAATGGATGAAACATGGATCCTCCACTACATACTAGAATCAAATCAGCAGTCAGCTGAGTGGACAGCAGCTGGTAAAAGCCGCTCGTATCGACCAAAGACACAACAGTTGGCTGGGAAGGTTTTGGCCTCTGTATTTTGGGATGCGCCTGGAATAATTTTCACCGACTATGTTGAAAAGGGAAAAACAACCAAAAGAAAATATTATATAAAGTTATTGGTGCGTTTGAAGGTAGAGATCGCAAAGAAACGGCCCCAAATGAACAAGAAAAAGTGCTCTTTCATCAAGACAATGCACCGTGCCACAAGTCAATGGTTATGATGGCAAAATTGCATGAATTGAAGTTCGAATTGCCTCCTCATCCACCGTATTCTCCAAATTTGGCCCCCAGCGACTGTTATTTATTCGCAGACCTCAAAAAAGTGCTCGCGGGAAAGAGATTTGATTCCAATGAAGAAGTTATCGCCGAAACTGAGACCTATTTTGAAGACAAAGACAAATTCAAGAAAGGTATAGAAATGTTAGAAAAGCATTGAATTCGTTGTATCTCTCTTGAAGGAGACTGTATTGATGAATAAAGTCGAATTTTGGAAAAAAAAATGTGTTTTAAGCAGCTAGACTAAAAACTTTTTAGTCTACGTATGATGCCATCGATTTAAATTCCCTTCTCCTTCCACCCAAGACTTTTAAATACATCTTCCAAGGCCAGTGTAAACAATTTTAGTGAAAATGTGTCGCCCTGTCTAACACGTTTCTTGATCTTTATGGGTTCTGTTTTTCTATCTTCATCTAATTTAACCGTTAGTGTAGCATTTTCATATATGAATTTTAGGAGTTCGGTATATCTTGAGTCATGGCATGAATTAAGGACTGCATAATTGCCCAATGTTCCAGGGAGTCGAAAGCCTTCTTATAATCGATGAAAGCTAGGTGCAGCTTAATATTATATTCAGTCGCTTTTTCTATTAAAAGGCGGAGACGGTTCGAAAATCCTTGCGAAAGCCCACCTGTTCGAGTGGTTGGTAATCATCGAACTTATTTGTTAGACGGTTTGCGACAATTTTAGTAAGAAGCTTGTACAAATGCGATAACAACCTGATGGAACGATAGTTCGCAAGGTTTTCGCGATCGTCTTTCTCGAATAAAAGTATTCTTGTTCTTTAATACATTTGTTGAGTAATATCGGTATCGCATCAAAAAGTTCATTTCCACCCATTTTTAATATTTCACATGTTATTTTATCTTTATATGGAGATTTCTTAGTCTTCGTCTGCTTTAAAGCAGTTTCCAATTCACTGCGGCTTACCTCAGGAATTTCTTTTGAGCCAACGTTAAGAATGTGTTTTTGCTACTGGTTTGGCTTTGGTATAGCCGAGAAATAGAGTTTTGTGTAGAATTCCTTTATTTCACACGTTATTTCCTTCCTGTCAGTTATTATTTTGCCTGTTTTATCTCGTAATTTTATTATTCTAGTTCTTTTTTGTGACATCTTGGATTTCAATACTTTCATATTTTTGTTTTCTTCAATGGTGTTAATAATTACGAGGCTGGTTTGAAAAGTCCGTGCAAAAATAAAAACTACTTATGTGTTTGGGGTAAACCTTTTTTATTTTTCGACATAGTCTCCTTTTAGGCTTATACACTTCGTCCAACGATGTTCTAGTTTGTTGATCCCTTCCGAATAATAGGATTTGTCTAAGTCTGCAAAATATCCATTAGTGTCTGCAATTACCTCCTCGTTTGAATAAAATCTTTGTCCCGCCAGCCATTTCTTCAAATTGGGGAACAAATAGTAGTCCGAGGGAGCCAAGTCTGGAGAATAGGGGGATGTGAAACGAGTTGGAATCCTATTTCCATTAATTTTACGACCACAACTGCTGAGGTGTGTGCTGGTGCGTTGTCGTGATGGAAAAGGACTTTCTTGTGGGCCAATCGCGGGCGTTTTCTTGCAGCTCGGTTTTCAAACGGTCCAATAACGATGAATAATATTCACCTGTAATAGTTTTACCCTTTTCCAGATAGTCGATGAGGATTATCCCTTGCGAATCCCAAAAGACAGTCGCCATAACCTTTCCGGCCGAAGGAACGGTCTTCGCCTTTTTTGGTGCAGATTCCCCCTTGGTAACCCATTGTTTAGATGGTTGTTTGGTCTCAGGAGTATAGTAATGTATCCATGTTTCATCCACAATGACGAAACGACGCTTAAAGTCCTCCGAATTCTTCTGGAACAGCTGCAAACCATTCTTGCAACACGATTCCGTTTTTGGTCAAGCGTGAGCAATCGCGGCACCCATCTTGCGGATAGCTTTCTCATGTCCAAATGTTTATGCAAAATATTATGTATCCGTTCAGTCGAGATGCCCACAGCACTAGCAATCTCACGCACCTTAACTCTTCTGTCATCCATCACCATACCATGGATTTGATCAATGATTTCTGGAGTCGTAACCTCCACAGGCCGTCCAGAACGTTCAGCGTCACTTGTGCCCATATGGCCAGTCCGAAAATTTTGAAACCACTTATAAACTGTTCTAATCGAAGGTGCAGAGTTACCATAATGTTTATCAAGCTTCTCTTTAGTCTCCTGAGGCGTTTTTGCCTTTCATAAAATAATGTTTAATCACCACACGAAATTCTTTTTCGTCCATTTCTTGAAAATCACTCGACTTCCTTGATTCACACGAATGCCAAACACAAAGAAATAGACCAATATGGCTGAAACTTGGTGTGCGTTCATTCAAGAGATGCTACTAACTAAACATGACCTCGATACGCGCCGGTGGTGCCATCTCTCGGACTTTGCACGGACTTTTCAAACCAGCCTCGTAAGTTTGTATTGTATTTTCTAACGTCTCCTCTTGTTTCTTTCTTTCATTATTGCTTTGTTCAATGTTTCATACTCATGTGTACCTCTTTAGATTTTTTTCTTCTATGACCTTAATTATTTCGGGAGAGAATTTGGTCACTTTTGTTGGTAGGACATTTTCTTAGTCGTTAGATGTAATTTTTTCTGTAAATTAGTTTACCATATTTCCATACTTTTTAAACTATCTACTGGTTGGAGTTTACTTTTCAATGTGGTTTGTATTTGTGATTGATTTTTCTTGAGCACCTCCATGGTTGGAAACTGGTGTTCAATCATGTTCTTTCTTTTTACTCTCAGATTTATTTTAAATTTAGCTCTTACTAGCCGATGGTTGCTACCTGCTTCAAACTTGTCGAGTACTGATACATCTTTACAGTCTTTTTTCGGTTTCTCATTCATTAAACTTTCGAAGGTTTCGCCTATGATTGCACGATACATCTTTAGGAACTTTTGGTTTTCGAGATTAGAACACTGAATGAGCTAGAATTTTGTTTCACATGTTTGTTTTCCACTTAAGTGAAAAATTAACGACGGACAACAGAAAAACTTTTGTTCAAGTTCCACTTTGAACTCTTCTCCGAACCGTAACAAGAAAACTGATAACCCATGGGGATCTCTCAATTATTAAGGCTCTCTTAGAGTTTTGGCTCTTAAATTGAAAAAAAGGGATTTCAATAAATAAATATTTCGAATCACTATAATTAGCCTGTGTTATTTTTATGAAAAATTTGATTATTCTTTGAAAAGGAAGTGTAATTTAGGAGTATTGGTACTTAAATTATGAATTATAGTTAAATCATTAGGTATATAAAAATAAAATGGCGATATCCATAACGATCTTATGACCACCCTGTAGAATATACCCATACCACACTTTATGCGGGTCAATTGAAGCGAATTATTGCGTATATTTTATTATGATGATAGTAGTTGTGAGAAAGTTGTGGCAATTATTTAAGTCATACGTACACTCCCAAGGGCTCTTTAAATATTTATATTTTAACAATGAGGTCTATCATATCACGCCCATGTGTGTTTTTCTTGGTCGTCAGTTAATTGTCAGTGAAAGTCGGTTTAGGTGAAAAATGAAATGAAAATCATTCTAATTAAATTTATAAATATATATATATAACACATGGGCTGAAAAGTCCCGGGCCTAACAAAGAAAACACGGTTTTTTTTGGTTCAAAATTAGCTTTATTCATCAACGTAATCTCCATCAAGAGCAACGCAATCACTCCAGCGCCGCTCTAACATTTCAATACCACTTTTGTAGAACGATTTATCTTTTGCCTCAAAATAGGCCTCAGTTTCAGCGATAACCTCTTCATTCGTGCGAAATTTCTTACCGGCGAGCATTTTTTTCATGTCTGCGAACAGCCAGTAGTCGCTGGGAGCCAAATCTGGCGAATACGGTGGATGTGGGAGCAATTCGAAGTTCAATTCATGTAGTTTTGCCATTGTTTTGATTGACTTGTGACACGGTGCGTTGTCTTGATGAAGCAAAATTTTTTTCTTTGCCATATGCGGTCGTTTCTTTGCAATTTCGGCCTTCAAACGCTCCAATAACGCTATATAATATTCACTGTTGATGGTATTTCCTTTCTCAAGATAGTCGATGAATATTACACCACGCACATCCCAAAATACCGAGGCCATAACCTTGCCAGCCGATTGTTGTGCTTTCGGGCGCTTTGGACGAGGTTCACCAGTTGCTGTCCACTCAGATGACGATCGTTTTGATTCCGGAGTGAAGTGATGGATCCATGTTTCATCCATTGTCACATATCGACGCAAAAATTCCGGTTTGTTACGTTTAAACATGGCCAAACACTGCTCAGAATCATCAACACGTTCTTGTTTTTGATCAACAGTGAGCAAACGCGGCACCCACTTTCAACAGAGCTTTCTCATAGTCAAATGCTCATGCAATATAAAGCCAACACGTTCTTTTGATATCTTTACGATGTCAGCTAACTCACGCAACTTCACTTTTCGATCATTCAAAACGATTTTATGGATTTTTTTGATGTTTTCTGGTGTTACCGCCTCATTTGGACGTCCACTGCGTTCTGCATCATCGGTGTCTCTACGACCACGTTTGAAGTCAGCAAACCAACGTTTTATTGTTGTTTCTGATGGAGCGGAGTCCCCACAACACTTTTCAAGCCATTGCTTCGCTTGAACGGTATTTTTTCCCATCAAGAAGCAGTGTAAAATTAAAACACGAAATTGTTTTTGATCCATTGTTTTGAAAATAACAAAAGTAGCGTCACTCTTAGCACAATAACTCACAAACTAATGAATAGAATATCATGAAATTTTAACAGCTGTCTTTTGAAGGTTAGTATTAACTGAAAAAAAGGTGACTGCAATAAAACTAGCGCCATCTATGTGTTAGGCCCGGGACTTTTCAGCCCATGTGTTATATATATATATATATATATATATATATATATATATATATATATATATATATATATATATACATACATACATACATCCGGTGCGTATGTACTTACGAGATGTAACTTATTTTGGTGCATCCCAGGCAGACCCTAAGGATCCTGTCACTGACATATTCTATGTCTTCGACGGTTTGTGTATATTTTTGTGGAGTAGTATGGCGATTCCGGAGTGTGCTCTTTCCTGTTTAGCTCTCCCGCTGTAGATTAAGGTGTAGTCCTGGAAATTCGACGTCCCTTTTCCTTTCGGTTTTGTCTCCGAGATTCCGGAGATCTCTATCCCGTAATTTTTCATTTCGATTAGGATTTCTTGATATCTTCCACTCCAGGACGTTATGTTTCAACGGGCTAAACTAGTGATATTGTTTTTCCAAAATCGTTTTTTCCTTTTCGAAGCGTGGTTCGTCGTAATAAAGTTCCGTTCGGCATCCGAGGCTTGGTTTTCAGTTTTGTAAGCGTTAGGTGGTTTTTACTCCAGGCAGATTGCTAGCCTAACCTGGAAACCCTCTTCCTTGATCCGAGTTTGGGACCAGCAGCAGTGTCCTGAGCTACTCAATCCACCTTAGGCACTTCAGGCGGAGAGAATCCAAAATCGTAAATAATTAGATTAATTGCAGATGAGTTGAAAAAGCTCCAATCAAACATGCACAACAATTTGACCCCTTCTAAGGACTCAAACTGCCTCAAAATGATCCTTTACTGATGATGAAACGTGGTTAGTTTGAACAATAGTCCCACAAAACCCAAATTTGTGTGTTGGACCACTTGCCTTATTCATCTGATTTAGCACACTGTGACTTTTGTCTCTTGGTCAATGGAAGGATAGCGATACGACACCATGAAGATGTTTCGAATATCACTTTTTAGTGCGTCTTGTTTGAACGCGATTCAGGAAAACTTCTAGTGTTTATTCAAATTTAACACCCATCCTGAGTTATTAAATCTTATCCTAATCCCGGGAAATATACGGAAAACGTTATATTCGCATATGCATTTACCACAAAAACATAAAGTAAGAAAACACGGACATAAATTCAAGAACTATTTTTAAGAAAAAAAGAAGAATATGAAGATGGTGTTGAATAAAATGCACATAAATTACAGAACCAGGAAGTCTGAGTGTCGAGTTATAAATAAAATTAGAATTTCAACTTAAAAGTTAAATATTTCTGACATAATATATTGCGAATAATTTCGTGGAATCTCAGTTTTAGCAAGTAGGTAAGTAAATTTACTTGTAGTGTGAACCGCTATTGCATTACCTGTACAAGAGTTGGACATATCTTCACTAGAGATGGGAATTACTTGATTAACAATTACCAGTATTAAAAGATATGTAGGCGTTAGGAGTAGAACACTGAGATGGCTGAGATCCTTCTTAATAGGGTGTAAACAAATTGTCAAACTTTAATATGGTGTAAAATCTGAGCCGCTAGAAAACAAAATGGCTGATGACCTATACTTGATTGTCGGAGTAGTAGTTTTTAGGATCCGGCAGATAATGGTTATATTATTATTATATTATATTATATATATACTAACTGTCCAAGTGCCCAAATTGCCATTCTAGGCGACTTTAATGTCCACAATATCAACTGGCTTAAATATTCAAATACTACGGACGAACAAGGATGTGAAGCTGAATTATTCTCAATCAGTTGTGGCTTAACTCAGCTTATTAACTAACCAACACGGATCTCTGATCGAAACGGGGAGTTCGCCAGTCTTCTTGATCTGTTTTTAACCACCAATCCGGAGATTTACACGGTCACCGTAAATCCGACCATAAACTGCTTTCGATATCGAGACCAATTAGTGATAGAGAGGTGCCTAAGCCGCGCAAGATTTGGCACTACAAATCTGCTAAATGGGAAGATCTCATTGAATATTTTCGAACTTTCCCTTGGATAGACATTTGTTTTCGATCCGACAACCCATCTGACTGCGCCAGTGAAATTTAACGCTACGAAAACCCAGGCGGCAGTTTTTTTAAAAAAAGTTAACGTTGCTGAACCCGACATAGTCATGTCGGAGCACTCCATTCCCCTAACGTCGTCAATCAATTTGTTGGGCGTTAATTTGGGAGCAAATATGTCCTGGCATGAACATGTTGCAGGCAAGGAGAACTTCGCAAAAGTTGGGAATATTATTTCGAACCAGAAAGCTTTACACTCCGCAACAACTGTTAATTCTTTACAAAACTCAAATTCGACCAACTATGGAGTACTGCTCCCATGTTTGGGGCTCCCAGACATACACTGCATTTGTTGGATTCTGTTCAGAGAAGAGTTGTTCGTCTAATTGGAGACCCGGAAACTGACTGGCGGCTTGATACGCTGAAACATCGAAGAACGGTTGGCGACTTGAGTCTGTTCTACAAGTATTTCATGGAAAGTGTTCGAAGGATGTAGCCCGCTTAATTCCTCCCAGAGCGGTGCATGTTAGAAATACACGTCGCGCAAATACTTCAGATCCGTATGAGGTTCAGCTTACTGCTCCGCGTACAACGCTTTTCAAGCAGTCTTTTATATGAAGAACATCATCCCTTTCGAATAATTTGTCCAGGGCTGTGTTACCCACCGAGTACAATTTACAGCGATTCAAGAACAACGTGAATCGCTTTTACCGCGCACACAGCTCCTGGAGCGCTTTAAGGACTTCCCTGCAGCACGTATACTAGACCCATAAAAAAAATTAACTTTGTTCTTTTACGTTTTGTTAACATTTTTTGTCAACACTGCCAACTTAAGGTAGTTTTTTATAATAAGGCGCGAAAAATTCTAAATACTTATTTTTCTAGGGTTCAAGAGGCTGCTTGGCCTTCTTGAGGTTAAAAATAATATTTCAAGCCGACCATTTTTTAGCCAACGCTTTATTCCCGAAATGTAAAAAAAATGCAACACTCCAGTTGCTGGTGTTGATATATTGTCCTTTACTACAGATATGTCAACAGCTGACGTAAGTAACAAGACCTTTATAAGTTTGGCACATTGGCTAACTAAAGATTTTGAAGCAAAACATTTTGCGCTTAATATTAAAGGCCTCGAAGATAGTCACACCAGTAAAAACTTTAAGAATGCCTTAAATCAGATGCTCGAAGAAAACAGTATAAAACGACACAAAAATCCACCGATTTATTTGAGACAGTGGAACTAACATTAAAAAAGCTACAAGGACTAAATAATGAATCATGTTTTATACAGCAATAAGATACACTTACAATAAATGTTTAGCATATGGAACATTGTTAAAACAAAACTAAAATTACAACATAATTACGGCTACAACGATTCACCCAAAAACATTGTCCCCAATATCACAACAAATAAACGACAATAAACATTTCTTATCTCATCTTATTTTTGTCCGAAGCATTGAAAATTCACGCAGTGTGTAAAATACTTTACACAATAAATAATTTATTATATTTTTTTTTGTTTTAACATTTCGAACTGTTAATGGAAAACTATTAAAATAGTTATGATTTGTACATTTATTTGTATGTAACTAAAATTATATTTCTCGGGCACTAGGTTCTCCTTATGTCTGGATATACCAGGTGACCCAGCTAACATGTAACACCCTGTAATTTTTTTAATTTTGAAAGTAACATATTTGCATTGTTAGATTCCAGAATGGGACATTATTAGGCTTTTTTATCACTTAAGAAATATTTTTACCTACTTCCCGTTTGACCGAAAGTAATCGCAACTTTCTTATTTTTAATGGAACCCTGTATATTTTTTTTATCAATTTCAATTCGCTTTGAAATTCTCTTTCCAACGATGTATCACAAGTTGATATTTGTTTGACAGGTGACCGGCAAAAACTGATTTAAACTCTTAGACTTGGGCGACCATGGCGGATATATGGTACTAGCAATTGTTTTTGTTCCTTTTTTATCACATATTGGAAAGAATTTAAGACAATCCATTTATCGTGCCATTTTCGCGAGTCTAAGTGGCTCCTACAAAATTTTATGCTTTACATTCAGTTACATAATTTTCTCTTTAAAATAATGATCAATATCACCAAAATTAAGATAGGAACACATATTTTTTATTTAATCTAGTTACACATTACAGGTTTTTTGCCAACATACATCTAACAGAACTATCTAACGCCCATTGGATGTAATATTATTTTCAGAAAATAAACCGTTTTATTATGCAATAATATATCAACAAGTTCCATTACGGACTCAGTAGACTCAGACGAATCGAAAGTTATGGCTGCTGCGTGTTACTAAAATGGCTGTTATTATTGTTAACTTTACGTCAAAAATAATTTTTCGTTAACAAAAATGTATTCAACGGATGAAAAACTAAACATGTTATTAATTTATGGAGAGTGCAGAAAGAATAGCCGGCAAGCCGCCGAGTTGTACATGGCAAGATATCCCGATAGGAGGCACCCACCCAACAATTATTTTTAAAAGTAGAGCAGCAGTTTAGAAGGCAAGCGATTGAACCTGCTGATGTATTTATCAGAATCAGAAATCAATGTATTGGCCATTGTTCAGGTAGATCTAACAATTTCTATAAGACATGTTGAAGAACAAACCGGTGTAAATCGTGAAATCGCTCGCTACATTTTAAGGAAATATAAATTCAGGTCCTACAAATATCAAATAAATCAACATTTATTTCAGACAGATTACCAAAGAAGAATAGATTATTCGAATTGGTTCTTGCAAAGATACCACCTTGATAACCAATTTCATTACAACATTCTATTTTCGGATGAATGTAGATTTACCAATTTGGGTCTATTTAATCCTAACAATACTCGATATTGGGCCCAAGAAAATCCTAGAATTATGCGAAAAAGTGCCTATCAAGAAAGTTTCGGCTTTAACGTGTGGTTGGGTATCCTTGGCACAAGAATTATCGGTCCTATTATATTTGATGGTGCGTTAAATAGAGAAAGATATTTGGAGTTCATTCAAAATGATGTTGAAGATTTTTTAGAAACTTTATCTTTAAATCGTGGAGACATTATTTTCCAGCAGGATGCTGCTCCAGCCCACAATAGTAGAAATGTAGTAAACTACTTGAATCAAAAATTTGATGCAAATTAGTTATGGACCTAATAAGGGGCCTGTAAGATCGCCAGATCTTGATTTTTTTTATATGGAACTATCTAAAAGAAAAAGTTTACAAAAACCCGCCAATAGACAGAAATGATTTAGAATTGCGCTTAAGAAGAGCAGTACATCAAATTACTGAAATTCAGTTGGAGAACATTATGAGAGCCACGGTGAGAAAAACAAGATTGTGTAAAATTAACAACGGACAGCATTTTGAACATTTGGAATAAATACCTAGCAAATTTATATCTAGTATAAAATAGTTATACCTATTTATTTTTATTGTGTTACTTAGTTAAAATATTACTTCTTTCTAATTTTTATTAGAATTAATTACAATTATCGGTTTTGTTGTGTTATTCTTATTAAATGTTTTGGTTTTATTATTTAAATTTA
>CM032455.1:23963992-24096492 GCA_019049505.1 Pachyrhynchus sulphureomaculatus | reverse complement strand
AAATTTTTGTCATAAATCGAAAGATCATATACAAAAAAGTTAAATCAAATTGAAAATAAATTTTTAAACTTAGACGTGTGACGGCACAATGTTTATGTCTTCTCAACATCACAGACAGCTGATACGAGTGTTTTTAGTTTTCAGTCAATTTATTCTTGTTATTATCATCCGTGCATTAATACATTTACTGAAAATGTCTAATCTAAAAAGTTATCGTACCTGTTTCGTACCATTTTTTACAAATACTACAAAAAAAAAAAAAATGTTTTTAAATGTGCCACAAGATGTTAAACGTCGAAATCAATGGTTCCAAGCAGCACGTCGTATTAATCCTAAACCAACATCAAATTTTTTCTGTTGTGAAGATCACTTCCATGTAAATATTTTAATATAATAATGTATTTAATAATGATTCACATCAGAATATAAATATAGTACATAGAGTTAGATCACAAAATTTTTTAAGGAGACTAACTCTAAATCAGAAGCAACAAAAATCATGATGATACAAGTTTCAATAAATAATTTTGAATGATTTAACAATAAATTTGTATACTGTTATCGAATGATTTTTGTTTTATTTAGTGCTTCAAAATTTATATATTTATTATATGGTATATGTTATTCTCTGGACCAAATGGACAGCGCAAATTGTCACACATTACTGAATTAAATTGTATTAAATTAAATTAAACTAGTAACCAATAATATTTTTTTTGCACTAAACTTCAATAATTCTGACAGTACATACACAGGTAGAAGCTGATGACAGTACTTACGTGAAAACACTTTAACATAATGACGTCACAAACATGTTAGCCAATTTTGACGCTTTCGTAGTCACGTGATTTTTTTTTTAATTTTATAAATTTTAATTTATTTATAACACAGGCCAACGATGAAAAAACTTTTTTAATAATTTTACCTGATTCCTATGTTTTTTGGTGTGCTGAGTCCGAAAATAATAATAAAAAAGTCGTATCCCCCACCAATTTTTCACATTTTAATATTCAAAAGTGAAAAGTTTATTTTTTATCATTCGAATGTTATTAGGTTGGCAGTTCCGATAAATGTCACAGCTGTTTGTTTTCTTCCAGTTAATATAATCTCGCATTGCAGTGTTTAACCCATGTGCTTTAATTCATACTCAAAGTATGGCTAATCGTGGTTGTAAAAACTCTCCAAACACTTTTTGTTATATATGTGGTGAGTTTGTAGTTAAAAAACATCAAAGAAACATTACTGACTTTGTAAAAAAAAGTATACTATGCATATTTTGGTGTAGAAATGAAAAATATTGGGCTCCTCACAAAGTAATGTTTGTGTCAAGGATCTTAGGAATGGTTATAAGAAAGAAAAGGAAGCTTTTAGCAGTACCCATGGTATGGAGGAAGCAAGAAAGTCATTCAAATGATTGTTATTTTTGCAGCGTTGATGTTTCTGGATATAACTCCAAAAATAAGAAAGTAATTGTCTATCCCAACTTTACTTCAGTTAATCGGCTGGTAGGACATGGACCGGGACTTCCTGTTCTTGAGCCACCTCAGTTTGTTGATGACGTTTTACAGTTCAATCCCAAACTTAATGAAAGTCGACCGGATGATGATGAGTTTCAATGTTCTCTAGAAAATTTAAAACCACAGTTGTTTACACAAGCTGAGTTAAATGATTTAGTGGGAGATTTGGGTTTGACTAAGGAAAAAAGCAGAATTGCTTGGTTCTAGGCTGAAAGAAAAACATTTATTGGAATCTGGAACATCTGTTTTACCATTATAAAACAAGAGATCAACAGTTTGCTCAGTTTTTCAAGCAGGAAGAGGATCTGGTTTACTGCCATGATTTTGAAATTTAATCGATGTCATATTGTGATACTGATACCAGATACGGTTTCAGCACCCAAAAATAGATAACACTTAGATGTATTGGTTTAAAAAGTTTTTACTAATATTTTTTTTGTTGGCCTGTGTAATTAATGGTAAAAAAATTTTAAAAAGGTTTTCGCATCGATCACACAGGTATGCTAAATGAAAAAAAATGTCTGTCTTTTTAAGTGAGACACGTATTTTCTTAAGTATTTGTTTATGCTAAATGCAAAAAAAAATCATAAAGAAAGACATCCACCAAGTTGCCAGAAAACTATTAAATTTAAAAAAATACATTTTAATAAACAGAAATCATAAAAGAAAATCAAACGTTTGGTCATTTGAAGACAAATTGAAAAGACCAAAAAAGAAAAGAAAAAGTTATCTCTAATAAATAAAAAATTTCTAATAAAAAACAAAAAAAAAGAAAATTAAAAACAGAATTTTTAAACGAAATATTTAATTTTATGTAAAATAGTTAAAATAAATAGTAAATAAGTAAACAAATCACTCACACATTCACATACTAACTTACACATTTACTCACTCGCATATCATAATACTTACTCATTCAATCGCTTATTTACCAAGTTCGTTCAGTCACTCACTCACTCATTCGCATACTCCCATACTCACTCACTCGCTCACTTCTACACACACTCGGTCGCTCGTCTACTCACTCCCTACCTCACTCACCCACTCACATTCCTCTATATTCACTCAATCAATCTATTCACACTTCTAAAACTCTCAAGAGATATATATTAGACTGCATTTTGCAACCTTTTGTTCCTAAATGGTAAACGGATATTTTTTTTAAACACTTAACACTATTCCTCATGTTTTGATATCAAATTCGAATTTGAAACCTAAAAAGTACTAAAAAGGATAGTTTTGTTCAAAAAAAATTCTTGTTTAGCTGTTGCATTTATTTACTTAAACAAGCATTTTACCAACCACTTAGCACCCTTATAAGTGTTAAAAGCGAGTTTTTTTTTGTTGAAACTGAACATCAAACTTTATTTTTTGATGTCAAGTTAGGATTAAGAACTTCAAAAAAAACACTGGAAATAGTAATTTTTTTCAATATTAATAAAAATTAAAAAAACAATCTTTTAATTTAGCGGTTGCTCATAATTATTTTAAACAGCATTTTGCTACGTAGCTTAGTGAAAAGTGGTGTATGCGTGTTTTTTTTGTTAAACATGAACACTAAAACCTAATATTTTTAAGTTTTTATATATATAAATGTAGATTCAGAACATTTAAAAATGTCCGAAATAATAGTTTTATTCCATAATTTTAATGATTATACAATTTTACATTATTAAAATGTATTTTTTTCAATTTAATAGTTTTCTGGCAACTTTGAGTGTGTTTTCTGAAAAACCTCACTGTGGATGTCGTTTTTTATGATTTTTTTTTTTTAGATAGCCGCATAAAAAAAGTACTTAAGAAAACACGTGTCTCACTTAAAAGACAGAGTTTTTTTTTGGTATACCTGTGTTATCAATACTATTTATGATAAACTTTTAAAGTAAAGTAAAAAAAAATCGACAATTATTTTTTATTCAAAAACCCAATTAGTACACAATAAACCTTCATCAACGTGGCGATGTTATGCCACTGACTAATACCACTAAAGTTGAGTTTAAATGAGTTGCCTATGTCATAAATGGCCCACATAAACAGGTATTATAGTAATAATACACGGTCAAATTTATATTTAGGCTTAGTTTTTTATATAATATTATTATTTAATACCTTAGAGTTTAGTTTTTTCCGTAATCTGGCCTAACAATAAAAATTCCAAAGGAATTAGGTCAGGTGCATCGAGAGGAATTTGGGTTGACTGTCCCATTGGGTCACGATTGTGATGTTTATGTGTATTGTACTCCTATACATGGCTGACAATTTTATGTTTCTTGTTTATGTGCTGTAAAAGATGGTTAAAAGATAAAATAAATAATACGTATACATTAAAAAATTTCATAGTCTGCAATTACTCCATGAAATTTATATTTATTAAGTTCTTTTATGGTTTAGTTCATATCATTCTGCTGGAAAGGAGTGGTATTAATACTAAAAACCCAACAATGATTTGAAGGATCAACATTTTAGTCAACTGTGCAGTTTTATTTATAATTATTGTTAAATTGTTTATTTAAATGACAAATTCAGTGAAGACTAGATATGTAAAACCAGCCTCGTATTATTGAACTAAAACGAAATTACGAATATTTTACAACGTGCACATATTGAATATTTGATATAATCAAAAACTTTTTAGGTAACTGAAGGTCGATACTCAAGTTTTAAATAATAAAAGAATTTAGTTCATAAAGTTTTTTTTTGTAAATTTCAGTACCCAAGAGTTTTTTTCAGTTAACTAAATTATAAAATTAAATAATTAATCTATAATATATATATATAAAATGCAACCTGTTTGTCTGTCTGCCCGTTAGTGCTCTTATCACTCGAGAACCACTTATCCCATTTACCTGCTTTTTTTTTAAATGTACATATGTTCTCTGGCCAAGTTATAGGATATATTTTATTACGTTAGGTAACATAGGGAATAAATAGTGAATCAAGTCCACGCGAGCGTAGCCGCGAGCATGGCTAGTTTGATATAAAAATGACACATTTTTTGTTATGACAAATGAAAAAAAAATGCCGTCAATAGGAAATTTAACTATGTTAGACATTGAAATTTCGCGATTATTTTAAAAAATTTTCAAATTTAATTAGGAAGCTTTTTTTTTTAACTTTATGAAAAATAACAATTATTGAAGGTACTTGTGAATGATTTACGTTTTATCTCTGAAATAGAGGCAACGTTGCATTTAGTAGTAATGGCGGGAAATTTAAATATTTTAAATTGTATAGTACAAGTTTATATAATTAAAACATATGGTGCAAGTAAATAATATTAAGTTTAATTAATGATAGATGTGCAATGGGTATTAGTTTTTATAAATAAAATAAAAATAAATAAAGCATTTGTTTTAATTATTTAATTAATTTACTTGTTTAACTTATAATTACCTAGTGCAGTTTCAGTGTTAACATTATAATGTTCCTTATTGTCCTTCGATATATGTGTACGGTCTGTTGATACTGTGTTGTACGTTAGACATTTATGACATTTTATAATTAGTAGTGATGCTAGATCACAGCATATTTCATTAGTAGTTTAACATATTGAAAGTGTTTCATTACATGAAGAATGTTTTAAGTTTTGTCCAAGCGATCGCATGTCAACAATTCGACGACCATTGTCACAGAGGTCCACTTGATTTTCTGTTCCGTTTACCGCTTAATTTTTGATTGTATACAGCCTCAGTAACCCGTTTTCGCTTCCACATAAAATTTTTTTTACCATTTTTATCAATATTTGTTGATTTTTTTTTTACTTGTTTACAACAGTTGATCACAATAACCACAAAATTAAATATATCTATATATGTATACTAGCCGGGCCCGCGGCTCCGCTCGCGTGGACTTGATTCACTACTATCGTCACTGCTTATTCCTTATGTTACCCAACGTAATAAAATATCTCCCATTATTTCCCCTTATCTCCCAATATTGCTCCTTATTTCTATATAATTTCCATTATTTAGGCTTATCTCTGCTCATCTCCCATTATTTCTACTGATCTCCCATTTTTTCTCCTTATCTCCCATTATCTAAACTTATTTCCTATTATCTAGGCTTATCTCGACTTATCCCGCAATATTTCTCCTTATCTCCCATTATTTCTCCTTATCTCCCATTATCTCACCATATCTCCCATTATCTAGACTTATCTCTGCTTATCTCCCATTATTTCTCCTTATCTCCCATTATTTATACTTATCTCCCATTATCTCACCTTATCTCCCATTATCGAGGCTTATCTCGACTTATCTCCCATTATTTCTCCTTATCTCCCATTATTTCTCCTTATCTCCCATTATCTCACCTTATCTCCCATTATCTAGGCTTATATCGAATTATATAGAACATATGTATAAATTTATTAAAACACGTAAATCGGATAAGTGGTTCTCGAGTGATAATCGCACTAACGGACAGACAGACAGACAGAGAGACGTTGTATTTTATATATATTATATTCTTTGCTACATGATATTCTTCCATATTTAATGCTTTAGGCAGTGTATTGCAAGAGAACACGCTAGCGGCAAACTTTTCTCCAACTTGATTCACTATTATCGTCACTGCTTATTCCTTATGTCACCTAACGTAATAAAATATATCCTATAACCTGGCCAGAGAACATACGTATGTTTTAAAAAAAAGCACGTAAATCGGATAAGTGGTTCTCCAGTGATAAGCGCACAAACGGACAAACAGACAGAGAGATATTGCATTTTATATATATTATAGATATCTTTTGCTACATGATATTGTTCCATATTTAGTGGTTTAGGCAGTGTATTGCAAGAGAACGCCCTAGCGGCAAACTTTTTTCCGATTTGATTCACTATTATCGTACTGCTTAGTCCTCATGTTAACTAACTTAATAAAATATTGCCTATAATCTGGCCGGAGAACATATGTATGGTTTAAAAAAAAGTACGAAAATCGGATAAGTGGTTCTCCAGTGATAAGCGAACTAACGGACAGACAGACAGACAGAGATACTTTGCATTTTATATACATTATAGATATAATAAATCTCTATAACCTGGTCAGAGAATATATGTATGAATTTAAAAAATCACGTAAATCGAGGTGGTTCTCGAGGGATAAGCGCTCTAACGGACAGACAGACAGACAGAGAGACGTTGCATTTTTTATATATTATAGATATAGATTATTATTATTATTATTATTATATAACCTGGCCAAAGAATATATGTATGAATTTAAAAAAAGACACTTAAATCGGACAAGTGCTTCTCGCATCATAAACGCACTAATGGAGAGACAGACAGACATTGCATTTTATATATATTGTAGATTATAGATTATAGATATTCTCTGCTACATAATATTGTTCCATAATTAATGGTTTAGGCTGTGTATTGCCAGGGAATGCGCTAGCGGGAAATTTTTTTTCCGACTTCATTCACTATTTTACGTCACTGCTCATTCCTTATGCTACCTATCGTAATAAAATATAGCCTATAACCTGGCTAGAGAACATATGTATGTTTTTTAAAAAAAAAGTACGTAAATCGGATAAGTGGTTCTCCAGTGATAAGCGCACTAACGGACAGACAGACAGACAGAGAGACGTTGCATTTTATATAAATTATAGATGTATGTATCAGTAGAGCCAAGAGTAAATTACGTTACCGCGTTGCCGCTTCGAGACACCGGAATTTTAAGATTTTTAATGATTATTTTTATTAATTACCTATTTTTTTAACTATTAAAATAATTTTCTTTTATTTTTTTTTTATATCATTTGCTTTGATAATTTTTTAAAAAATATGAAATATAATTAAATTTATTTTTCATATTTGGACAAAACATCCAAAAGTTAATCATCCGTGTTAAATTATTTAATAAAATTAAATAAACAATATATAAACAAGACTTAAAACCTTTCGATAATGAATTTATTATCATAATAATAACCATCCTTACTCTTAAAAAAATGTTTAATTATTTAATACAAAGCATTTCTAAATGACGACATTCAAATCTTTTGGTTGGGACTATTCCACCTCAACCTCCTTAAGGGAACGTTACACTTTCTCGGTCAAAAATTTTTATAAATTTTATGGGAGCTGATAAATTAATAAAAAAAATCCGTATTTTTTCTGCGTGACAAAAACTTGATTCTACAATAACGTCTAAAATCTTATTACTGTATTTACCAATAAGGGACACGATGCCCAAAAGAGACGTAAAGCCACGT
This sequence comes from Pachyrhynchus sulphureomaculatus, assembly GCA_019049505.1. Taxonomy (NCBI): domain Eukaryota; kingdom Metazoa; phylum Arthropoda; class Insecta; order Coleoptera; family Curculionidae; genus Pachyrhynchus; species Pachyrhynchus sulphureomaculatus. The sequence continues at coordinate 24,088,752 of CM032455.1, read as the reverse complement.
TTTGCCCATGATTCGTCACCTGATACCCATTCATTTTCTTTATTACCAACTGCTTTATTTTTATCTTTCGGCTTTATTTATTGGAACTCTGAATACAGCCTCAACTGCGATTTTAATATTTTCGATGATTTTATAATAAGTTGTTTCATAAAAGCCTGTTTCTAAATCCATCAAGCCGCAAAAATTGTTCACTCCAGCAATTCCACAGCCGCGTAACCTCATTACAAATGAGAAATGAATTAATTCACATGGTTTATATACTGAGCGAGGCGGGAAAAAAATTGTCTTTTGGCGAATTTACGGAGCGAAGTACCCTAATAGACGTATACCATCTAGAAAAATCTTTTCGGTGTTTAATGGAACGGTTTGATGGTAGTGGTAGTGTTAAATATAGGAAACGGAAAGTAGTAAACCAGAATGCTACCAATGAGAAAAAAAAAATTTTACTTCATGTTGAAGATAATCCCCAGGTCAGCAGCCATCAACTAGCTGACTTATCTGACACATCCCAATCGACGGCTAATCGTACCTCGAGAAAATACAAGTATCAGCCCTTTCATATGGAACTACACCAAGAACTTCAAGACCGTGATTTTGAACAACTAGTAAACTTTTGTACTACCATGAATGGAGCAATAGAGACCGATCCAAAATATTGTTTTCTGGTGAAGCTACTTTTCGTAGTACTGGGGCAGTTAACAGCCATAACATACATTATTATTCAACAGTTAATCCATTTTGGGTCCGGGAAGTTCAAAACCAAAACCATTGGTCGCTTAATGTATGGTGTGGAATATTAAATTTTCGAATTATTGGTCCATATTTTTTCCGCGAACCGCTTAACGGGCATAGATATCTAAATTTTTTGCAAAACGAATTATCCCAGCTTCTGGAAGAAGTTGATAACTTTGGAAGGGAACAAATGTGGATTCAACAAGACGACGTTCCTGCTCATTGCCACCGGGAACTTCGGGAATTTTTAAACGATCGTTACCCACAGAAATGAATCGGTAGGGATCGATTTATTCAGTGGCCCCTCGATCATGTGACTTAACACCTTTAGACTTCTTTTTGTGGGACTACATTAAAGATCGTGTTTATGTGAGTCCCCCTACAACACCAGTAGTTGGAAAATATGATAGGGATGCGTGCAGGACAATAATGCCCTTTATGCTAAGCAAAGTGAAGGAAAATATATAGGGTGGGCCATCTATCGGTTTAAATTTGAACCACCGGTTATTTCGAATCTGGTAATACTTATGTCATTCTATTCTGTCACAAAATTCAGTATATTATCTCCACTGAACGAAATGAATCGATTTACGCTTGAGCAACGTTGGGATTTATTGGAAATTTATTTCCAAAACAAAGACAATTGGTCGGAAATTGCACGAAAATGTCGTACAAAATTTGGTCGCAGAGAAGGACCAACAGTGCCCGGTATACGCAAGTTTATTGCTAAAGTTCGTGAAACTGGTTTCATTCCGCACTCCGCACACGTGTCGCTCCTGTAGCGCTTTAGGGACTTCCCTGTAGCACGTGTGCTAGACCCATAAAAAAAAAAAAAAAAAATTATTGATGCGCCAAGACGTAAGCGTGCTCGTACAGTGCGTACACCCGAAAATATCGAAGCTGTGGCTGAGAGTGTGCGTGAAAATCCATCAACATCAACTCGTCATCGTTCTCAAGAATTGAACATTTCACGCACCAGTTTACGTTGAATTTTGCGAAAAGATCTCGGTATGACGCCTTACAAAGTTCAATTGGTTCAAGAGTTGAAGCCGCATGACCATCCGCTTCGTTTTCGCTTCGCTAGATGGGCCAACGAGAAACTGCACGATGATGTCGATTTTGCCAAAAAAATCATCTTTTCGGATGAAGCTCATTTTCATCTTGGTGGGTACGTTAATAAGCAAAATAGCCGTATTTGGGGCTCAGAAACCCACACGTGGTCTTACAGAAGCCAATGCACCCATTACGAGTGACTGTTTGGTGCGGCTTCTGGAGCGGAGGCATCATTGGCCCATATTTTCTTTGAAAATGAGGACGGTGCAACCATTACGGTCAATGGAGACACCATGATAACCGATTTTTTTGTGCCCGCTCTTCATGGTATTGATGTGAACGATGTTTGGTTTCAACAGGATGGTGCAACTTGCCACACATCTCATGCCACAATCGATTTATTGCGTCAAACGTTTGATGGCCGTTTAATTAGCCGAAACGGTGATGTCAACTGGCCGCCAAGAAGCTGCGATTTGACACCGTTGGACTATTTTCTGTGGGGCGCCGTTAAAGACAAGTGTTTATGCCGACAAACCAGAGACAATTGAGCATTTGAAGGCCAACATTCGTGATGCCATTGCCGAGATACGACCCCATACACTCGAAAAAGTGCTCGAAAATTGGTCCGATCGAATGGGGTACTGTGAGGCCAGCCGCGGCAGCCATATGAATGAAATAATATTCCATCTCTAACCGGAACAATTCTACTTCACAACAAAAAAATAAATTTGGCAAAATTTCAAACCGTTTTTGTTTTATTGCATTTTTAAATTTAAACTTTTAAATGCCCCACCCTTTAGTAAAACGACTAAACATGTATATTCAAGAAGACGGGAATCTTTTTGAACATTTATTACGTTATAATAATTAATCATTAGATAAGTTAAACTATATTAAAATTATTATTAACTATTTGTTTAGGTTTTCACAATAGCGTAAGTGTATTAAAAATAAGGGTAAAAATTGAAAAATTCAAAATAAATCGAAAACTATTAGAAATAGGTATATGGCATATTTAATAAAAGTTGGAGGGCTTTGTAAAATCTATCAGAAAAATAATAATATACAGGGTGTGCCATTTGAAAAATTTTAGATTTTTCAATTCAAAATAGTCAAAATGTATAAATTTATTTTGAACACCCTGTAGCATCTAGCTCAAATTTCTTTACATATATCCTTTTTTTTCATCTCTATAGATCGCTCAACCAATTATGAGTATTCTTCCTTCAGAAACAATGGCGCTACTGGCAATTTTTTACAAAACTGAAAACGATAAAAAGTGCTTTATTCAAAGTGTGCTCCATCGCTTGTTATACATTTTTCCCATCTTTTGGGCAATTTGTGAATATCGCGTCAGTAAAAATCTTCCCCTTTTGCTGCGAACCATTCATCGAGCCATTTTTTCACATCTTCGTACGAACCAAAGCGCTGCTCAGCAAGTGCGTGAGCCATCGATGCAGACAAGTGGTAATCGGAAGGAGTAAGGCGCATGGGGTAGAACTTCCCAGCTGAGTGCTTCCAACGTGTCGCGAGCTGGTTTTGCCGTATGTGATGGAGCATTGTCATGAAGAAAAATGACTTTGTGTTGCCTCTTTCGGTATTCTGGCCTTTTTTCAAGCAGTGAACGGTTCAAATTGGTCAGTTGTTGTTGGTAACGTTTAGTATTAACCGTTCCCCCAGGTTTTAACAGCTCATAATAGATCACGCCCCTCTGGTCCCACCAAACACAGAGCATCGTCGTTTTGCCAAAGCGATTCGGTCATGCGGTCGATGTGGATGGTGCGCCTGGGTCTACCCATGATTTTTTGCCCTTGGGATTCTCAAAATAAATCTACTTTTCATCCCCTGTAACTATACGATGCAAAAAACGACTTCCTTTAGTACCGAGCGAGCAAAATGTCACACGTGCTTTTGCGCTTTTCCATTTGCCTGTCGTTCAACTCATGTGGTACCAATCTACCGGTCTTCTGAATCTTTCCCATCTCTTGTAGCCGATTGGAAACAGCTTGTTGACTAACGCCCAATTGCTAGGTGAGTTGTTTTTGTGTTTGCGAATCATCTTCGTCCAACAATGCTTGCAATTTCACATCTTCGTATTTTTTTGGCGGTTTTCCACGTTCCTTGTCTGCAACATCGAAGTCACCACTTATGAAACGCCGAAACCATCGTTCACACGTATCTTGCGATGGTGCATGTTCACCATAAACTTCTCGAAGTAATCGGTATGATTCAACAGCAGTTTTCTTCAAATAAAAACAAAAAATTAATGCAGTCTGCGAATGCTCTTTGTTCGGTATAAATTTCGACATATTGAACACAACACTATGCACACACTTTTCCATTTTATCACTCGTGCGCGTCTGATACTTGTTGATGACACAACAAAACGGCGCAGTGTCAAATCTTTATAGCACAAACTGCATTGGTGCACCATCTGTTGTCTGAAATCCGCATTTCATACTTGTACACCTGGTATATATTATATTATTAATAAAAAAGTTATAAAATTTTACGCAGAATTTAAAAATAAATTAGAAAGTAGGATGTTCCTTTTAAAAAAACATATGTTATATCGGCCACACTTTTTTAAAGTACCCTGTATACTCAAAAATAATTTTAACCTGTGCACCTTAACATTCCCTAAAACTATTGTATTTAACATTTTTTTCGCCATACCCGAAACAAATGAGATAATGAACTTTACTCTATCGTTGACTCACCCTGTATGTGTAAGCTAGATTGTGTAACTAAATGCAGATAGGCATTTAAATTTCTATTTTAATACTATACTACATACGCTGTGTATTATTCGCGTTTAAATCGAAAATTGTGAAGATGGCGAAACCTTGAGTAAGCTAACACACAATTCACACTTGACCGATTATATTTGATTTATTATTCTTTGAAATGACTTTCTTTAACTTAAATACCCGGTTAATGCGAGCTCCTTAATACAAGTAAAAAGGGAATTGAAAATGTTAGAATTTTTTGTTCCGCGCTTATTAAGAAAAACTTTCACCGTCGTTATACCTATTTTTCTTAATGGAATCATGATGCAAAAACCGTACATTCGTAATTTTATCTTCAATAAAAAATCAACGAAGTTTGAAATGAAGAAGTCAATTATTAATGTTGTTAATGATTTTTATGTTGTTTATAGCGTAATTATTTGGTATAAGTTTCACTGTTAAACTAGCTTAATTGGTTGTTCATTAATCAAATGGTAGAGTTAAATTATATTGATATATTTTTAATGGAAAAAGTGGATGGTGCAAGGAGTGGCTTAAAGTGAATCATGTGACCATAATTCAATTGTAAAAAACAATTGAACTTACAGTACTCACTATATCATTCTATAATGAGAGACAAATAGTGCAGTAAAAAAGGTCAAAATAATGATAAGATAGGCATAGTTTACGAGGCTGGTTTGAAAAGTCCGTGCAAAAATAAAAACTACATATGTGTTTGGGGTAAACCTTTTTTATTTTTCGACATAGTCTCCTTTTAGGCTTATACACTTCGTCCAACGATGTTCTAGTTTGTTGATCCCTTCCGAATAATAGGATTTGTCCAAGTCTGCAAAATATCCATTAGTGTCTGCAATCACCTCCTCGTTTGAATAAAATCTTTGTCCCGTCAGCCATTTCTTCAAATTGGGGAACAAATAGTAGTCCGCGGGAGCCAAGTCTGGAGAATAGGGGGGATGTGAAACGAGTTGGAATCCTATTTCCATTAATTTTGTGACCACAACTGCTGAGGTGTGTGCTGGTGCGTTGTCGTGATGGAAAAGGACTTTCTTGTGGGCCAATCGCGGGCGTTTTTCTTGCAGCTCGGTTTTCAAACGGTCCAATCACGATGAATAATATTCACCTGTAATAGTTTTACCCTTTTCCAGATAGTCGATGAGGATTATCCCTTGCGAATCCCAAAAGACAGTCGCCATAACCTTTCCGGCCGAAGGAACGGTCTTCGCCTTTTTTGGGGCAGATTCCCCCTTGGTAACCCATTGTTTAGATTGTTGTTTGGTCTCAGAAGTATAGTACTGTATCCATGTTTCATCCATAGTGACGAAACGACGCTTAAAGTCTTCCGGATTCTTCGGGAACAACTGTAAACCATCCTTGCAACACTTCACACGATTCCGTTTTTGGTCAAGCGTGAGCAATCGCGGCACCCATCTTGCGGATAGCTTTCTCATGTCCAAATGTTTATGCAAAATATTATGTACCCGTTCAGTCGAGATGCCCACAGCACTAGCAATCTCACGCACCTTAACTCTTCTATCATCCATCACCATATCATGGATTTGATCAATGATTTCTGGAGTCGTAACCTCCACAGGCCGTCCAGAATGTTCAGCGTCGCTTGTGCCCATATCGCCAGTCCGAAAATTTTGAAACCACTTATAAACTATTCTAATCGAAGGTGCAGAGTCACCATAATGTTTATCAAGCTTCTCTTTAGTCTCCTGAGGCGTTTCGCCTTTCATAAAGTAATGTTTAATCACCACACGAAATTCTTTTTCGTCCATTTCTTGAAAATCAGTCGACTTCCTTGATTCACACGAATGCCAAACACAAAGAAATAGACCAATATGGCTGAAACTTGGTGTGCGTTCATTCAAGAGATGCTACTAACTAAACATGACCTCGATACGCGCCGGTGGTGCCATCTCTCGGACTTTGAACGGACTTTTCAAACCAGCCTCGTAGATACAGCAATATTATGATTTTATTCTCTCTAGGGTATCACCAGGAGTATTGTCCTGCGTAGAGACCGGATTATATGCAACATAAAAATCTTGAAATATGCATGCAAATATGCATGAAAAATGCTTAAAATATGCATAAAAAGGGTCAAAATATGCAATATTAAATAATAATAAAAGTAGTAATTTTTAGTTTTTTATTTCAAAACCAGCATAAAATTAACAAGTTATCGACGATGTTTAAATTTAATTAACAATTATTTGACATTTTTTTAAATTATTTAACATTTGTATTCTTGTACACGTAAACAATAAGGTATTGTTCCAAATGTTGGGAAGTAAGATTGTGTCTTCGATCACTTAAAATATTTTTATAAGTGGAAAAAGACCGTTCCACATCCACTGAGGTAACTGGGCCGTATTTGAATTTGGGTGCTATGTTAGCACTCATTGTTTCTGGCAAAAGTTCACCCGTCTCATTAATAAAACTATCAATTTGACACAAAGGTTCAAAGCCTGGGTTATCGCACAAAATGTTTTCAAACCTTTCTTTAACTCTACGCGGAAATACATCTGGCAATGTGGAGTTTATTTGACGGATTTTATTCATTAACTGAATTGATTCGGTCAACGCCAAACCTCGAGTTTCAAGCTTTTTAATACCCGCAAGTATGTAGGAAAAGTGAATGCTAATCAAAGCTATGTTTTTTTAATATCAGAATCGTTAAATGCTTCCTTGGATTGACGAACTGCCATAGCCTCTGCACTACCGAAGTCATTTATTACACCTTTGATGGCCTCGAAATGTTCATTGTAAAATAGTACAGCTTCAATCCATGTTCCCCATCGAGTTACCACTGGTTCGGGACGTAAAGGCACATTTGGCAGTTTTTCTTTATAGGCGTTATTGCGAGCAGGTGCCTTAAGAAACACTTTCTTTGCTGATGCAATCAGTTTATTTTACATTTCCAAACGTGGATCGTACTTCTTCAGCGAGTCGATGGACTCCCTGAGCAAAGCACATCACATGAATTAAATTTGGATAAAATACTTGGAGGACTTTGGCTGCCTTGATCATATAGGGAGCAGCATCTGAGAGAAATATAAACACTCTTTCATCTGCAGAAGATTCAGGAATAATTTTTTTAATACCCTCATTCACAAATCTGGCTATCGTAGAATGATTTGTCTTGTCAAGTTCTTTGCAGGCCACTAAATAGGAAGAAGAAGGCTCTAATCTTAATGCACCCACAATTAAATTCGCAATATAGCGACCACAACTATCGGTAGTTTCATCAGCTGAAATCCAAATAATATCATCCTTAAGTTCATTACGTATTTCTTCCAGAACATGTTGGTAAATTGTTGGTATGTAATTTTTACGCAGTGTTGATTCGTCTGGTATTTTTTGATTCAAGCAATATTTTCGCAGAAAATCTTTGAATGTAGGATTTGTAAGTTTGTGGAGAGGAATATTACTTGCAAGCAATGCTTTACATAAATCCATGCTAAAGTGGTTTTTTTTTTGTTTGCCTATAGAAGTGGAATCACTGCTACTTGCTGCTGTTATAAGTTGTTGTCTTGGGCCTTTTTTTTTGCAATCCTGCGATATGAAGACTTGTCTTGACATGCTGGTCAATTTGAACCTTTTTTGTGCACGAAACTTTTTTCTCGCAAACTCGACAATATAAAACATTTCCGTCGGATGTAAATGTTCCAGAATAATCAGCTACCCACGAAGAGACACTTTTATTTTGCGGGTGGCATGGTACACGTTAAACTTTAACACAACACGTTAAAAATTGCAGAAAGGCTACACTGATGCAAGCGCGTCAACAATAATATTAAAACTGATATCTTGTTTTAAAATTAAAATTCGTCTTCGAGAAAATTGTTTATTTGATCCACGCCCAAACAAATATTCTTAGAAACTAACTACTTATCACTTAATATCCCGACCAAGAAACAAAGGAATAAAATACCGTCGTAATTTTGGGTATTCCCTTGGCACTATAACCTAATCGATGTTTAGACTATTGCAGGTAATGTCCCGGCGATAAGATCGGTTCCAGACGGGGTCATTAACAATACCCTGAGCAATTCAGTTGCCTAATAATACCGACAAACATTGTAAATATAGGGAAAATATGCATCATTACTAGATTTTGGGTAAAATATGCAATAATCGGTGAGAATGGTCTAAATATGCAAATGCACATAAAAATATGCAAATGCATATAATCCGGTCTCTAGTCCTGCGTTTTGAACCTCGAAAAACTTGTGCTCTTTTGTTTATTAACAATTTAAGTTTTCAAAACGCGTTTTTTGAGCTTAAAATCTGTATATAACCTATAAAATTGAAAAAACAGGCAGAAAACTGTTTTTTTTTTTTTCATTTTATTGCACAGGTCGACCAAGTGAACCGATCGGCTTGAAATTTTCAGCCTTTTGTTATAGCAAAAATACTCTGAAATTTTGGTACAAAAATATTAAACCTAGTGGGCACAATTGAATTTGTTATTTAAAATTTGAATTTTCCTCCATTTTTTGCCGGTTAGTCCAAAATGGATCTTTTTTTTTCAAAATGCCGTGCCATTAAAAAAATGTTTTTGGAGTCATTTTAACAGTTTTTTTTTCATTTATTTATTAATCGAATGACAACAATTGTCATTTTGAAACAAAAAATTGTTAACGAAAATGATTTTTTTTTTAGATAAAGTTCTCGCAAATTCTCTACCAGGTGTGATAAGAATGCATTTGTTGTTATTTGATTAATAAACAAATTAAAAAAAAAAACGTTAAAATGGCTCCAAAAAAATTTTTTTTAATGGTATCGGAAAGGTGGCGGCGAGACTTAAATTTTGAAAAAAAAAAGATTCATTTTGGACCAAATAGCAATTGAGCAATTCAAATTTTAAATAACAAATCCAATTGTGGCCTCTGGGTTCAATATTTTTATACCAAAATTTGAGGGAATTTTTGCTATAACAAAAGGCATATTTTCTGAAAGTTTCAAGCCGATCAGTTCACTTAGTCGACTTGTACAATAAAATGAAAAAAAAAAAACAGTTTTTTACCGGTTTTTTCAATTTTGTAGGTTATATACGCACTTGAGCGACTTAGAACTAACGAGGATTTGTTGTAAATTTAATTACGAAGAGGTTGTTTTTTTTTGTCTCGCTCAGACATATGTAAACGGAGTTATTCACATTTTAAGCTCAAAAACGCGTTTTGAAAGCTTAAATTGTTTATAAACAAAAGAGCGCAATTTTTTCTAGGTCCAAAACTCAGGACAATACTCCTGGTGATACCCTAGAGAGAGGAGAAAAATTCAAACATTCAAACCTGATTTTCTTAATTTTAGCTCTCCTTGACGTAGCGTTAATTTTGGGTAATTTTGCCTATCGAGCCACGTTTTGTCGTCGACATTTTTCGTCTCGTTGAAATGATTTGCACACTTCTTCACAAACGATACCGACTTTTTAATATATTTAGCGGCCGCGGAATGTGTCATTTTAGGCCCCTTTGGATGGGAACAAAGAAAGACTGCCCCAAACTAAGGCCCAAACAAGTTACTCATTTTGGATTTTACGTGATTTCGACGAAAGTTCGAAATCGGCTGATATTTTTACTAAAGTGCGTCGTAGATAAAAGTTCCCTCTACCGATTTCTTGTTGAATCGCTAGAATCGCATCTACCAAAATTAATTTTCGCGGACACGTTCTTATTTGGCAGACCTTATTTCATCTTACCAGACGTTTGTTTCTACACCATAATGTTTCAAATTAACTACCATAGTTTCCTCATGCAGTTAATGTCAAAATTTATGATTTATGTTACGTATGTGTTTGAAACAGAACTTGATGCAAATTCTTTGTCAGATCCGCTCCGACATTTTCAGTAATAACAAAAATGTGACAGAAGCGAAAAAACCACTAAACAAATACACGCTGTTTGGGTATTAGAGCACGCGCAATTTCTGCCAGTTTCACCATAAGGTGTAACTGGTGACTCTCGAACCCCACAGATGGGGCTCGCGTGCCAAATTATAAACACAGGTCGGATATTGTTCGGACAGACCTTACATATCTGCACTCTTTCAAGATATAGCTAATACAGAATTAAAACCAGCTGATACTAAGTTAGATGACCTAGTATCAGCAGGATACTAGTCATTCAAGATAATATAGGTAAGTAAAAGAGAAGTAAAACTCATATGAGGGCCGGCTTTACGTTTTTACAAACGACCACTAGATGGTGCTATTGAGATGTGACATTACCATTTATTATTGTTAAAACTGTGGCAGCTCAGAAATTGGCCAAGTAGTTTGTTTACAGTGAGCGTTTAAAAAAACACAGTTTTGTGAACAAATGGCAGTTTCACTTGAAGGTTTTCGTTGGATGATCTTTTACGATTTTACTAAAGGCCAGAAATCGTTTCGTTCAAGTTTTGGTAATGAATCACCATCAGAAAAGATTGTTTACAATTGGTTTGCAGAATTTCGTCATGGTGGTTCTTCCGTCAGCGATGAATTTCGTGAAGGTCGACCAAAATCGGTTGTTGTTCCAAAATACATCCATGCTGTGCCCAACATGAATGACGAGAATCGGCATGTGACTTACCCTGAGATAGAGGCATCCTCAGGTATATTGAAGACTGAAGTACATTCGATTTTGCATGAACATTTAGTTATGAAAAAGATCTGTTCCCGATCGATTCCGCATAGTTTGACCGAAACTCAAAAACTGGTTCGTGTCAATTGGTGTCAGGAAAAGCTCAAAAAATTCGACCGAAGACATGCAAAATCCGTATACAATATCGTAACAGCAGACGAAACGATATATTCATACGAGTCGAAAACTGAACAACAATCAACTGTTTGGGTGTTCCAAGATGAACCAAATCCAACAAAAGTGGTTCGCTCGCGAACCACTCCCAAGAAAATGATCGCTTGTTTCTTTGGTTATACTGGACATGTTGCAACCATTATTTTAGACCAGGGGTGCTCAAACGGTCGATAGCGAGTGCTTTTTGAGTCGATCTCGAGAAAAAAATTCCGATATAGAACTATTCACAGATTTTGTTTTAGGTAACTAAAACAAAATGTAATGAATAAACTACTAAAATTTTTTATCGTAATAACCCCCTGCTAGCGGCAAAAGGCGGCTTTATCAAAGAAACGCGCGGTACTTGTCAAAGAAAAGCCACGTTTTTGATTCCCGCCGATTTTTCTAGAAACTTCGGGCGGCGTGTGTTTGACGGGAACATTCGAGACTTCATTCGCGCCGATATAAATGTTGCGCCTGCAGGAATAGGAGTCAGTCTGAGTTATAACTTGAAGGCGATACATCGATACAAAGTTTATTAATAAATAGTCCAAAATGAGTGCGGCGAAGAAAAGTAAAACTTATCATTTTAATAACAATTGGGAGGAAGAATTTTTCTTTTGTATGGTAAAGGATAAGTGCATTTGTCTCATTTGCCGTGCGTCAGTTGCAATACCTAAGCGTGGGAACTTAGAGAGGCATCATAGAACGGTTCATAAAAACTATGAAAAGGATTCTCCGTCACAGAGTGAATTAAGAAAACGAAAAGTACGTAATCTGATAACTTGTTTGAAAAAAGAACAAACCATGTTCACAAGACCAGCCAAACAATCAAAAGCTGCAACGATCGCTTCATTTAAAATATCTCATATATTGGCGAAACACAAGAAACCATTTGATGATGGATTGGTTGTGAAGGAAGCATTTATTGAAGCGGGGGAGACTTTATTTGGAGATTTTAAAAATAAAACAGAGATTATGTCTGCTATTAGAGAACTTCAGTTATCTCATCCGACTGTCACAAGGCGTGTTGAAGTCATGAGTCAGGACATAGCAGATAAACTAAAACATGATATCATGAAATGTACATACTTTTCTTTACAGTTCGACGAATCCACCGATATGACAGACACTGCCCAGCTGTGTATTTTTATTCGAATGGTATTCAATGACATGTCGGCTAAGGAAGAGTTTTTGACAATGATTCCTCTGAAAGGAAAGACCCGTGGCGAAGTTATATATGACGTTTTCTTCAATTTTGTAACAAACTACAAGCTACCAATATATAAACTAGTGTGCATTACAACCGATGGAGCACCAGCAATGACTGGAAACAAAAACGGTTTTGTGGCATTGTGTCGAGCTAATGATGATTTCCCTTCATTTTTCTCCTTCCATTGCATTAGACATCAACAAGTTTTGTGTTCAAAAGTTCTAAACATGGAGGAGATTATGGGCATTGCAATAAAAATTGTGAATTCTATCCGTGCACGTAGCTTGCAACGACGGCTCTTTAAATTGCAGTTGGAAGATAGTGAGTCAGCTGAACACACTGATTTAGTTCTTCACACGGACGTCAGGTGGTTGAGTCGCGGAAAATTCCTAGAAAGGTTTCAAGAATTATTGCCCGAAATAACAGCTTTTCTGGACGAAAGAGGTGATGACACTCAGATGCTGAAAAAACGGAAAATGGCTGACTGATTTGGCATTTTTGACAGACATCACAATGCATTTAAACAAAATTAATTTGGAGCTTTAAGGTAAAGGAAAAACTATTATTGGGATGATTAGCGCAATAAACGCATTCAAAAAGTAAATTGCAACTTATGATAGATCAACTGAAAAGAAAGGATCAGAAAAATTGTCCATCTTTGAAAGCAAGGATTCCTCAGTTGAATTATGATATTTATGAGGCAGAATTATCAAATATTTTGGACCAATTCGAAATACGTTTTTATGATTTCAGTAAATTGGCAAATATCGCATCATTTATGAGTTATCCTTTTTCGTGTAAAAACATTGAGGAATTAGCTACTGAAATAGTAAGTCACTTCAACATGGACTCATGTTCTGTTGAAAATGAGGTAGTGCAGATTATATCAGATGTACATCTCAAAGCCACAGCATCTGATACAAAATTCTGGTGTTTTATATCTGAAGATATATATCCGAATCTAAGGCAAATCGCCCTTCAACTGACGGCAATGTTTGAGTCAACTTACTTGTGCGAGTCTGCATTTTCTGAAATGAAGATAATTAAGTCAAAATATCGCAATCGACTAACTGACGAACATATGTCATCATGCTTGCGATTAGCACTCGGTAATTACGTACCATCTTATGAAAAGTATGCTGAGGACATGCAGTGCCACGCTTCAACATCCAAAGTCACTCTTTAGTTAAGTTTAGACACTAGAACTCGTTTGTTTTGTAAGAATCAGTAAACTCGCAATTTTGAATAATTATGAGTTTTTTCATTGACATTTTAAAGCAGACCTACACTTACCTTGACTAAAAAAATGCATATTGTGCGGAAAACTAATATCTATGCCACGATACACCCTACCTAGACGACAATCCTGCATCACACTTACTTGCAGCCTCTCAGAGTCGATCGATCGTAGTCTAACAATATTGAGGTAGATCGCCAGCAGCGCAAGTTTGAGCACCCCTGTTTTAGACGATCGAAGAATAGTAAATGCTAAATGGTATACAACAATTTGAAGTCGTCATTGAAATCAGAAAAAAACAGCTGAAAATAGCGCATCATTCTTCATCATGACAATGCCAGCTCTCACACAGCAGGTCAAACAATTAATTATTTGGCGGAGAAAAACATCAAATTAATGTCTTATTCGTATTCACCTGATTTATCGCCTAGTGACTTCTATTTTGTTCCCGAATGTCAAAAAAAAAACGTGAACACCGATTTTCATCACTTCAAGAAGCTGTTGGATCCTTTCAAAACCATGTTTTTGAGGTACCAACTTCAGTGTGGAAAAAATGTTTTGAGAATTGGTTCGAACGCATGCAAGAGTGTATAAATCTTAAAGGCGAGTATTTTGAGAAACAACAAAAAGATTTCTACCAAAAAATTTTGGTTTCTTTCATTGTTTTTGTAAAAACTTAAAAGATAGCCCTCGTAAAACAAGTAGAATGCTGAGTAATAACACCTGTGTTAATTGTTAAAACATTACAGCGAAACTATTTCTATAAGTAGCAGATTAATTTATGTATTTTTTGACGACTACAAATGGTGATAATTAACAAAAGTGAAAAGAAAATTCTTCACCAGTCCAAATTAAGTTATTAATTCACACATTTTAAAGTTCATTCACTTATATATCTCTGAAAATGTTACGTCTAAAAATATCAACTTCTTATTACGCTATTACGTTTCATTGGAAAAATACAATCGAAGAACTCTCACCTTCGTTTGTTAGTTGATGTGTAGAAAAATTACAACGTGCATGTAATAAGTACCTAATAATCTTAGACATCTTAACACTTAACAAGACAACCATTTACAAATTTCTCTTTCTTTATGCCACTCCTTAGGCAATTTCGTGTAAAGGCTTATTATTTTAAGATAAATCTTTGTATACAGGGTCATTTCTTTTATACATGTTCGTCTCGGCGAGTTACTTAATCACAGAAGATAAAAGATTATTTTGTTTCATTGAGACATAAAAAAACCGCAACATAAACTTTATGTAATATTGTGTATGTATTGCTTTTTAGAACTTTTTTTCACAAATACAACAGCTTCACCCACAAACATTAAGTTGGAACTACCTTTTAAGATGTTTTCAATGCCTTCGACCGTACTTTCTAAGGCTGAGTCGACCAAGATAGGCGAAGTCAAGGCCATACGAGCTGGAATCCCCCAAGGCTTCGTCCTCTCCCTCCACTTATTCAACGTCTCTACCACTGAGATTCCCTAGTCGGATCAGATCTCCCTGCTCATGTATGCTGATGACACCGTCTCCACTAAGTCCACCAGTATCATCACCAGTCGCCTTTAACTGCACCTTAATATATTAGTTCCTTGGTTCGAACATTGGAGAATACATCGTCTTCCTAAATTCTGCCGGCTAGCCTCACCTTCCGTGGTATCACACTTTAATGGACCAACAGTATCAAGTACCTGGGCCTTCATTACGATAAGCCATGAGTATGGAAAGACCAGGTCACTACCTCCACCACAAATACCAATTAGCACCTCGGCAAGTTCAACTCTCTCCTAAATCAAGTCCAATAAATTGTCAATTCCTAACAACTCCAGTTCATTTAAAACAAGGCCATCTAGATTATTGCCAAAGCCCCATGGTTCGTCTGAAACTCCCAAATTCATCGTGACCTTCAAATGCCCACAATCCGGGAATTTGTGAGCAACGATTAGTTGAAATTCCTGGACAAAGTCACGCACCACTCTACAGTCAGAAAAGCGCTTATAGACCTCCACCCCATGCCAGAAACCACTACCCAAGACCATCCGACCCCCTCCCCCAGGATTTACTATCACGAAGCCTAATTCTATCCAATGCTGGATATAGGCTTTCCCCCTGAATTTCTATCTCAATTTATTGGCAGCTGTTGTCATTCATCCAATGCCCGCAACCCTCTGTATATCATCCCGCCACGCTGTTTTGGGACGTTCTACGCTCCTTTTCTGCTCTCGTGGTCTCCATTCTAATGTTCGCTTGCTTCATCGATTATCGGTCGTGCGAGCTACATATCCAGCCTATTGCCACCTTCTTTCTGCTATGTGCTCTATAATACCCTTTAATTTTGTTTCTTTATGTATCCACTTGTTTCTTTTTTTATCTTTAAGTTTTATCCCGATCATCTGTCGTTCGTATGCTCTCTGGATCCGAGCTAGTTTTTGTATATCGGCTTTATTCACTGCCCAAATTTCAGCGCCATATGTAATTACGGGTAGGATGCACTGATCGTAAACTTTGACCTTTAACTTATTTTGGGTGGCTTTATCTTTGAATATACAACTTAATTTCCTGAATGCGCACCATCCAAGCCTGATTCTTTTTGAAATTTCATCCGAGATACTGTCTCACGTCGTAGTAATTTCTTGCCCCAGAGATACATAATCCTTAATAATCTTGAAAGTTATTCCTTCTAAATTTATAACTATGTTGTTATTAGTGTTGGTTAATATTTTTGTTTTTTGTCTGCGAACCTTAAGTGACTCAGATACACGCCATCTATCTTTAGGCTCTTCTTTGTCCAATCTAGTTGGTGGAATACGGCTTCTAGAGCTGTTATAAATAGTTTAGGAGATTAACCTTTGGTTAATTTTAAGTTTTACCACATTTATATAAAACCCATTACATAGGCTAAGTTAAGTTACTGATATGTAAATATCTTAAGACACAAATGTATACTCATGTTTACATCATTTCATTGTATAATAGTTATAGGGCTATACCTACCTAATTAGTCAATAAACAAGCCTAGATTCTGTCACGCCCTTTTTCAACGATTTCTACGTGTGGTTCCGAAATAATCTAAAAAGGGTCAGCAATTGTTCATTTTCGCTTATCGCGTTTTTCTTCCGCGTAGTGTCTATTTTCTTTTAAATAGACTGAAATAAAATGTTTATTAAACTGTTTATAGAGTTCTGTTAAGTATTTTTAATCACTCACTTCCTTCAACAACATTTATTTATCTATCTTAACTTTTAAAAGACGTATTGAGAAAACCAAATATCATTGATATCAGTTGTCCGTCATTTCAACCACCGGCACTACGGGGTTTCGCTCACGTAGGCACTACCGAATAGAAAAAATTAACTCAAATTTGAACGGCCAGTGAAATTTAGACAAATTTTCTACCTGGATGAAAGAATTACTCAGCAGACATTTTCAGTTCTAGTGCAATAAGCTGCTGATATTTTTAAGTGGTGGGTGGATAATGAGTCATGAAGGATTCTCAAATAGTGTATTGTTGATCATGTTGATTTTTTTTTTTAATTAAATCAATTTTAATTTCCAATCACGAGTTTTTTAATTGAAAAAATCGGTAATTTTCTGGGGCTTCTATAGTTATTTTGCCCGGTGGAAGCTCTATCTACAAAGTGTTTTCTAAGTTGAAGCGTTTAAAGAATAAGTATCCAAGAAATTATGTTGTCAAGTTTCACTCTATATATGAAGTCCATTCTTTTGGGCATTAAAGGTAGAATTTTTATCTAAATAGTTTGAAAAATCAATTTAACATATTTTTGAAGCAGTGGCTTAGTCAGTGGAGACATATGCCCACACGCTGCTATGAACCGAGAAAGAATCACTCTTCTATAAGTCGGACGTAGAGGCGCCCTGTAAATCTATCTGTCACCCATCTCCGCCCTTAGAAGCCTACTGTACGCCACTGCCTACAAACGAAAATATTTCTTTTAGATTTTAACATCGCCTCGATCTTGAAAAATCTTTTTAACAATAATAAATAGCCATTGTTTGAGAGATATTTCAGAAAATTTTAATGAGGAACAGTTTTGTCGGTCATTTTAGCAAGGGCTGACTGAAAACTTCTTGGTTTGACACATATATGGCGTTAGAAACTGTCAAACCATAATTGTATTGGGAAGTTCCATCCTATATATAAACTCAATTCATTCGAGTAGCTCTCAGCGGTTTAATATTGACGCGTCTTTGATTTTTGGAAAATGCAAAAATCGATTATCGTGCAGTGATTAAATTCTTTGTTTTGGATGGTTTAACACTCATAGAAATTCATCCAAAATTGTTAAAAGTGTATAACTTGTCATTTTTTCCTAGATTTTAAGATTATGTTGCACCACTGTTTTTCTATCAATAATTCATGTAATACTTGCTAATTTCAGTTAAGCAGTGAGTTTAAATTTTTGAGCAGTGTAATTCGATGAAGCAGTGAGTTTAAATTTTTGAGCAGTTTAACTAAACCAGCAGTGTGTAACGCGTGTTGCCGACTTAACTTATTTAGTTTGCATTGAATGCGTCTGATTTTGCGTCCCGGAAGTGAACCATTTTAAAGACTTCACTTTGAAGACGGGGCAAAAGATATATATACGGCCATTTCGGATTTTTAAGGACTTTTTCCTCCAGCATGCCGTAGTAGCTTCTTCCACCGTGATGCAGTAACGGCTTAGTCCTTCGTCAGGCCCTAGTAGGCTTTTTTTTTTTTTCCGTCATGCTGTAGTGCAGTAACGGTTTTTTTTTATCACCAAGTGGGTGTAGTTTCTAGATCTCAAGATTAATGCCTTTTTCCGATCTTAAAATATTCTGCTTATCCTAAGGCATTTCCGGTCAGAAAGTGATTAGCTACTCAAATGAGACTAGGAGAGTGGTGGCTGAGACAATGTTTTGATGAGAATCTCACTAGGAGAGGCCAAGCAGCTTATGGAAATCCACGAGGAGAAGCCAAGCATAAGTCATAAGCACACCAGTTTAAATATCTCACTTCCTGTCTACAACGTGTGTTTCCATTGACTACTCAACACGTGTAATCCGCGAAGTCGATTTCACAAACTTTTATATGGTGTCCGTTAAAGCCATTTATTAAAAACTTAATAATTCTAATCTAGAGACTCTGCAAAAGAGTGCACTCGCCTAGTATAAAAGGTTATTTAATAAGTCTATGTAATTTTAAGAGTGTAATTTTTTATTTTGTTAATATACCCTTTTTATTTAAATGTAGCATTTTACTGAACTACCCGCTTTATCTTTCAGGACGCAACGGTTGTACTCAATGCATTTTTATTTTAACAACTCTTCATTATTTTTTCATTTTTTGAGCTGAACTTAGATTCTTTTTATTCTAAAATGAATGGTGCCCAAAATAGTACAACCAAGTTTTAAACAATTCTAGAGACTATTTTCAAAAGACGTACAAAAATTATCTCTTATCCATGTTCTCTCCAAACAAAACTGGCTAGCTGTTATCTTCATTCTGTCCTCTCCCAGTATTAATATCCACTCAATCCATTCTCAAAATTAAGATATACATAAGGGACAAATAACGGTTTCTATTTAGTAAATAAAATATTTATTAAAAATAAAAAAAATTGAGGCTTTGCAAAATAGCGCCACAAACGTGAGGCTACAAAATAGAGCCGCAACTAGAGATGTTTTAATATAACTTAATTTCCTGAATGTGCACCATCCAAGCCTGATTCTTTCTGAAATTTCATCCGAGATACTGTCTCAGGTCGTAGTAATTTCTTGCCTCAGAAATACATAATCCTTAACAATCTTAAGAGCTATTCCTTCTAAATTTATAACTATGTTGTTATTAGTGTTGGTTAATATTTTTCTTTTACTTTAATTCATTTTAAGACCAATTGTCTTTGAGTGGTAATTTAACTTATTTATCATTTCTTGTAATTCTAGATTACTACTGATGACTACAATATCGTCTGCGAACCTTAAGTGACTCAAATACACGCCATTTATCTTTAGGCCCTTCTTTGTCCAATCTGGTTGGCGGAATATGTCTTCTAGAGCTGTAATAAATAGCTTAGGAGAGATTATATCTCTCCCAGGATTAATTAACTCCAGGATAATTTTTTAAGGTTTTACCACATTTATATAAAACCCATTACATAGGCTAAGCTAGGTTACTGACATGTAAATATCTTAAGACACAAATGTATACTCATTTTTACATCATTTCATTGTATAATAGTTATAGGATTATACCTTCCTAATTAGTCAATAAACGAGCCTAGATTCTGTCCCGCCCTTTTTCAACGATTTCTACGTGTGGTTTCGAATTAATCTAAAAAGGAGTCAGCAATTGTTTATTTTCGCGTATCGCGTCTTTCTTCCGGGTAGTGTCTATTTTGTTTTAAATAGACTAAAATAAAATGTCTATTAAACTGTTTATAGAGTTCTGTTAAGTATTTTTCATCACTCACTTCCTTCAACAACGTTTATTTATATATCTTAACTTTTAAAAGATGTATTGAGAAAATCAAATATCATTGTTATCAGTTGTCCGTCATTTCAACCACCGGCACGACGGGGTTTCGCTCACGTAGGCACTACCGAATAGAAAAAATTAACTCAAATTTGAACGGCTAGTGAAATTTAGACAAATTTTCTACCTGGATGAAAGAATTATTCAGCAGACATTTTCAGTTCTAGTGCAATAAGCTGCTGATATTTTTAAGTGGTGGGTGGATAACGAGTCATGAAGGATTCTCAAATAGTGTATTATTATTGATCATGTTGAATTTTTTTTTTATAATTACATCAATTTTGATTTCCAATCATGAGTTTTTAATGGAAAAATCGGTAATCTGCTTCTAAGTTGAAACGTTTAAAGAAAAAGTATCTAAAAAATTATGTTGTCAAGTTTCACTCTATATATGAAGTCCATTCTTTTGGGCATTAAAAGTAGAATATTTATCTAAATAGTTTGAAAAATCACTTTAACATATGTTTAAAGCAGTGGCATAGTCGGTGGAGGCGTATGCCCACACGCTCCTATGAACCGAGAAAGAATCACTCTTCTATAAAACGGACGTAGAGGCGCCTTGTAAATCTATCTGTCACCCATCTCCGCCCTTAGAAGCCTACTGTACGCCACTGTCTACAAGCGAAAATATTTCTTTTCGATTTTAATATCGCCTCGATTTTGAAAATTCTTTTCGACAGTAATAAAAAAATAAACAATATATTTCACGTCAAAAAAAAATTCTTTCATTGTTAGACCGGGAACTTTTCAGACAACCCTCGTACCAAGCACTTCAGAATTTCTCAAATCTTTGCCGAAATAGAGGTAATTAAACGACTTGCCATTTGGCCTATTAAAGACACAGGAGATTTTGCATTTTCCGATCTTTTGATTAGAAAAATATTTTTTCTTTGTATTTATGTTTTTCACGTAGCGAAATTAGGCGATTTTCGTAACATATTTGTTATTAGTACTTATAGGAAAATTATTTTGATTTTTAGTGTACAAAGTCTTTTTGTCTACAAATCAATCTACTATCATAAGACCGTATGACATTAATTAATTAACGTAGTTAGAAAATTAGATATTTAGAAATCAGAATATCATTTTACAAATCTAAATAAGTTTATTATGTCGAAGATCCTTCAATCATTTTTCTGCATTAAATTATTGTTCTCCATAACCAAAATTCATAAAATCAAGTAGCATATACCTACCCCCCATCCATGCCTATGAGTTTAGAAAAGAGCGCCCCTTCCGTTTTATTAGCAGTCTAGCCTTTATTGTTCTCTCCTAAAAAAGGCCTTTTGAATTAATCTCTCTCCCCCCTTCCCCTGGCCTTAAAGCTTGCCTACATTATTGACTCGAAAGTACCCATAAAAAATTTTAATTTTATCCAGTAATTTCAACGGTTGTGTTTTTTACTAAAAATTACAAGAATGTCGAAAATTGCTAAAGGCTTTATCTACTTTTTGTCGAAATTTTAACCGCCAATCTTAAATATCAACCTGACAGAAATAAATAAGATTATCGGTTTTTGAAAGAGATAAATCTTTGAAAGAAACATAAAGTAAGGAATTTTTAGGCCTGACATATATTACGATACGATACGATGATGATATTAGAGATTTTTTTATGGTTCTGTGGTAGTAAATAGGGATTAGAGCTGTAAAACCTGTAGAGCTGAAAATATATGAATTTTTTATGGTGGATTGAGCGGTATGGGAGTATGTAAATTTTAATTCGAGCTTTAACTGTTTAGCAAAATTAAGGCAGTTGGACAAATCTTGTTGTGTAACTTTAGACATGTGTTAAATAAAAATAAGCATAATGTAAAAAAATAAATTACCAATTACGGTTATAAAACTATTAAAAACGCTGTCTAGTTTCATTAAAAATAATATATTGGTACTAACAAAAACCTGTGTACCAATTAGCACACTTTTTTTCAAATTATTTTTCCGAATGCAGCTTAATTCATTCATAGAAAAAGATCAAGAATTCTGTGAAAGCAAAAAATAGCTTTTTTTTATGGTATGGGTCTAGCACACGTGCTACAGGGAAGTCTCTAAAGCGCTCCAGGAGCGGCATATGTGCGGAAAAAAGCGATTCGCGTTGTTCTTGAATCGCTGTAAATTGTACTCGGTGGGAAACACAGCCCTGGGCAAATTATTCCAAAGGGATGATGTTTTCCATATAAAAGACTGCTTGAAAAGCGTTGTACGCGAAGTAACAAGTTGAACCTCATACGGATGTAAAGTATTAGCGCGACATGTATTTCTAACATGCACCGCTCTGGGAGGAATTAAGCGGGCTACATCCTTCGAACACTTTCCATGAAAATACTTATAGAATAGACTCAAGACGCCAACCGTTCTTCGATGTTCCAGCGAATCAAGGCCTCCGGTCAGTTCCGGGTCTCCAATCAGGCGAACAGCTCTTCTCTGAACAGAATCCAAGAAATGCAGTGTGTGTTTGGGAGCGGAGCCCCAAACATGGGATAAGTATTCCATAGTTGGTCGAATTTGAACTTTGTAAAGAATTAACAGTTGTTGTCGAGTGTAAAGCTTTCTGGTTCGAAATAATATTCCCAACTTTTGAGAAGCTCTCTTTGCTATGCCTGCAACTTGTTCATGCCAGGACATATTTGTTCCCAAATTAACGCCCAACAAATTGAGGTACGATGCTAGAGGAATGGAGTGCCGACATGACTATGTCGGATTCAGCTACGTTAACTTTTTTAGAAAAAACTGACGCCTGGGTTTTTGTAGCGTTAAATTCTACTTGGTTACTGTCACCCCAGGATAGAATTTCTTCCAGGTCTTTGTTAAGTTGAATGACCTCCTGCTGTCTGCGGATATTCGCCTGAGTAGCCAATGTCCGAGCGTTCAAAGTGAATGAAGAGATAAACCTACTGTCATCTCCAAAGCTGTAGATTGGATTCCCGGTCTTTTCCAGCAGATCGTTAATGTAAATGAGAAAGAGAGTAAGAGACAGTATGGAGCCTTGGGGCACACCGGGGTTGATAGTGAAGGTGTTAGAACGAAATCCGTCGACCGCCACTCGTAAAGAACGCTCTCTGAGGAAACATGAGAGCCACAAACAGAACTTTTCAGACACACCATAAGAGCGTAGCTTAGCCAGGAGTCCATCGTGCCAAACACGACCAAACGTGCCAAAAAAATAAATAAAATCTCATTGATGTTGTTGTGTGATTTTTCCTGTTTTGGCAGCATGATTTTTTAAAAAACCTCAAGAAACTCTGTTTTTTGATGGTTGTTGATTATATTAAAAACCTTTTACAAACAATACATAAGTATAATAAAATAATAATAATTTGTTGTTGTGTCTGGGATGGGACATTAATAAAGTTTTACTCTGTATACATAAAAATAAATTTATTTTAGTAGATTGTACATTGAACATTTAAAGTCCAATTTATTGATCAAGATTAAGATCGTGTGGGAGTGTCTTATGATCAGACATCTGTATTTGTGTCTACTGTAGTTCGATAGCGTAACAGAAAATGGATGAAATTACAATCAGAAAGTTTGAAGTAAACATATAGGAAGTACTGATGTGCGAAATTTTGGATAACCTAAAATTTTTTCCAATCAAAGAGCGAATCAAGAAATACAGTCTGTCAAGTAACAACATGTCTGCGATAATTTATTTTTGGTAGATGTGATTCTAGCGATTCAACAAAAAATCGGTAAAAGGAACCTTTCTCTACTACGCATTTTAGTAAAAGTATCAGTCGATTCCGATGTTTCGTCGTCACTTGTTTGCGCGTGGATTCGAGGCATTCGAGGCAGTCTTTCTTTGCTCCCGTCCCAAGGGGCCTAAAATGACACATTTCGCGGCCGTTAAATATATTAAAAAGTCGGTATCGTTTGCGAAGAAGTGGATAAATCATTTTAACGAGACAAAAATTGTTGTCGATTTGCCAAAATATGGCTCGGTAGGCAAAGTCACTCCGAAAGTCGAAAAACGAATCGTGTCTTTGTTTACGTACCCACCAAGATGAAAATGAGCTTCATCCGAAAAGATGATTTTTTTGGCAAAATCGACATCATCGTGCAGTTTCTCGTTGGCCCATCTAGCGAAGCGAATGGTCATGCGGCTTCAACTCTTGAACCAATTGAACTTTGTAAGGCGTCATACCGAGATCTTTTCACAAAATTCGACGTAAACTGGTGCGTGAAATGTTCAATTCTTGAGAACGAAGACGAGTTGATGTTGATGAATTCTCACGCACACTCTCAGCCACAGCTTCGATATTTTCGGGTGTACGCACTGTACGAGCACGCTCACGTCTTGGCGCATCAACAATAAAACCAGTTTCACGAACTTTAGCAATAAACTTGCGTATACCGGGCACTGTTGGTCCTTCTCTGCGACCAAATTTTGTACGACATTTTCGTGCAATTTCCGACCAATTGTCTTTGTTTTGGAAATAAATTTCCAATAAATCCCAACGTTGCTCAAGCGTAAATCGATTCATTTCGTTCAGTGGAGATAATATACTGAATTTTGTGACAGAATAGAATGACATAAGTATTGCCAGATTCGAAATAACCGGTGGTTCAAATTTAAACCGATAGATGGCCCACCCTTTATATATATAACGGGGCGCGAAATTGACCCTACGTCAAGGAGCGGCAAAATAAAGAAAATTGGGTTTGTACGTGTCCCGTGAGACCATTCGACAACATCTTCGTGCTCATGATGTGAAATTCTGAAGCACGTTGAAGAAACCTTTGCTGGGCGAAATCACGTCGCGAAACGGCTCGCTTGAGCCCTCACAATCGCCAGACATCAACCCTATTGAAAAAGTTTGGTTCTTTGTAAAGAGAAAGCCCAAAGGAAAGACTCTGATGACTTTGACTCACTGGTCTCGCGAGATTCGAAAAATTTGCAAATTATGCAGAAAATCTTAAAGATGCCAGGCGATTATTGATGCAGGACGTGATGGTACAACTTACTAGGTAATTGAGACGTTGTTAGTACATCAAAGAAGACATTGATGGCAAAATATGTTCTCGAAACACATTTTTTTCAAGATTACGAGCGGTTACGTTCTTACTTGACAATATATGACGTAAAACTTAAATACTCGATTTTGTGTATACTTTCAAATTCTACACGAAAAATACCAATACTATATATACCAAATAATATTTTTAGGTGTTATGTGTAGAACTAACCCCGTGTTAGTTTTATAAATTCTTTTATTCTTATTTCTCAGATTATTTCTAGTTCAGGAAATATCAAATTTCTTGTAGAATGGTAATTATCTGTGAATGTAATGTATAATATGTACTTTGAAGTCTAAATTTAATTTTGTAGTTATTGATATTGAATATCATGTAAGCCATATTTTAGGTCGCAAAATTATATACTGGGTGTGTAGTATCTTTTTTCACTAATACAATAGAAACTTCAATATGGAAATAATACTTACAATCTATAATATACATAAAATGCAACGTCTCTCTGTCTGTCCGTGCTTTTTTTTTAAAAAAAACACACATATGTTCTCTGGCCAGGTTATAGGATATATTTGATTACGTTAGGTAACATAAGGAATAAGCAGTGTCAATAATAGTGAATCAAGTCGGAAAAAGTTTGCCGCTAGCGCGTTCTCTTGCAATACATTGCCTAAACTATAAATACGGAACAATATCATGTAGCAACGAATGTAATATATAAAATGCAACGTCTCTCTGTCTGTCTGTCCGTTAGTGCGCTTATGACTTGAGAACCACTTATCCGATTTACATGTTTTTTAATTTTAATTCATACATTTGTTCTCTGGCCAGATTATCTATAATTTCCTATAATGTATATATATATATATATATATATATATATATATATATATATATATATATATATATAATACAACGTCTCTCTGTCTGTCTGTTTGTCCGTTAGTGAGCTCATCATTCGAGAACTACTTATCCGATTTACGTGTTTTTTTGCTTTTTTTTTTAATTCATACTTTTGTTCTCTAGCCAGGTTATCAATAATCTTCTAGAATATATATATATATATATATATATATATATATATATATATATATATATATATATATATATATATATATATATATGCAACGTCTCTCTGTCCGTTAGTGAGCTTATCACTCGAGAACCGATTTACGTGCTTTTTTTTTAAACATACGTATGTTCCCTGGCCAGGTTATAGGATATATTTTATTATTAGGTAACATAAGGGATAAGCAGTGACGATAATAGTGAATCGCGTTCTCTTGCAATACACTGCCTGAACCATTAAATATGGAACAATATCATGTAGCAAAGAATGTAATATATATATAAAATGTAACGTCTCTCTGTCTGTTCGTTAGTGCGCTTATCAGTTCTCTTTCCAGGTTATATAATAATCTATAATCTGTAATATATATATATATATATATATATATATATATATATATATATATATATATATATATATATATATACATATATATATACATATATATATATATATATATATATATATATATATATATATATATATATATATAAAGCCACGTCTCTCTGTCTCTGTCCGTTAATGCGCTTTATTCGATTTACGTGTTTTTTTTTGGATGTATACATATATTCTCTGGCCAGATTATAGGATATATTTTATTACGTTAGGTAATATAAGAAATAAGCAGTGACGATAATAGTGATTCAAGTCGGAAAAAAATTTGCAGCTATCGCACTCTCTTGCAATACGTTGCCTAAACCATTAAATATGGAACAGTATCATGTAACACAGAATACAATATATATATATAAAATGCAACGTCTCTCTATCTGTCTGTTTGTTCGTTAGTGCGCTCAGCACTCAAGAACCACTTATCCGATTTACGTGTTTTTTTTTTTGTAAAATGCATATTTATGTTCTCTGACCAGGCGATAGGCTATATTTTATTACGTTATGTAACATAAAGAATAAGCAGTGACGATAATAGTGTGAATCAGGTCCACGCGAGCGGAGCCGCGGGCACGACTAGTATTTATATAAATCGTATATAGAGTGAGACACCAATTTGCATTATTGTCAGAGCCATATTAAAGAGAGAAATAAGTATTTGTGGCAATAAGTAAATTGTCAATAAACTAAAGAATTAATTTTGAGGCGGCAAATTTTGTTTCTAGGTCGGAATAACCTCTAGCCCCCTTCCATATGAGAGGAAAGTAACAACCGTATTGGTTATACATACGCAAAACGTTGATGCCTACCCGAATTTTTAAATTTCAAATTTTTAAAGATTTTGTATTATTTGTTTTGAAGGGAAAGAGATGCGGATGCCGGGCCGTTGCGGGCCATACACGTACCTCGCTAATCGCTAGTATAAATTTTTCATTATTTTAATACGTTTTCAAAAAACATTTTATTTTTTTCATGTATTATTTTCTTTTTTGTTTCAGGTAAGATTGTTGGTCAATATACGTTTTACGGACATCTTTAACTTCGGTAAGTAATCTACCTAATCTACCTTTATTGTATCTTGATTCCAAACTAATTAATAGATGTTTTTGAGTTGGTATATCACGATTGTTCGTATCACGTTTGAGAAGGTGTAATAAATTCAGTACGAATGTAACATTTTTCCATTAATTTTTGGTTATCCTTAGTTCTCTCAGATTACTCAGGCAGATGAATTTGGTCGATCGAACGGACGTGAGGCGTGATCATTATTTTCGGACCACACCTCATGACAGCCTGTGGAGAATTTGTCACGTCAGATTCCTTTTTTTCTCTCTTAATACATTCATTTATGAGACAATATGCCATAGTATATAGAATAAAGACATAATAAAATAAAATAGAATTAAATACACAATTATTTAGTAAAGTAACAGCAAACTTATTTACAGATTTTCTGCCTCTTGAGGCGTTGGTAAAGTGAGATGAAGTTAGGCCTCACAGATCAATGTCATTGCAGGTTTTATTAAAGATATCCATAGACTGATATAGTGGTATTTGAATTAAGAGATTTGTAGAAGGTGTAGGCAAGTAGAACATAGGGGCAAGTCTGATAGTTGTAAAGGAACATGAGAGTTTATTTGTGATAATATTTCACAGCAGTCTGTAAGGGATCTATATACCTTAAATAAAAATTGACCTAATATATAATTTCTACTATTAAATAAAGATAGTATTTGGAATCTATGCAGAATAATACTCTGTTCCAGACCTCTAGGAAGATATACCCCATCCCTCGTAAATGCAAAAGATATATTTATGAAAAGTGAAATTCCATACAACCACACCAAATTTTAGCTTTGATCTCATAAGGCTAAAATAGAGTTTTTCCTGAGTTTGTATATTTGTAAAATCACTCAAATTTCTTAGTATAAACCCGAGCATTCTCGTTGCATTGCCGCAGATACTATGAATATGTAATAAAAAAGAAAGTTTAGAGACAAAAATGACTCCAATACCTTCAGAAGTGTCACAACTCTTAATTGGTATTCTCCTTAGGTGACAATTAAAGTTAATAGAATTCAATTTAAGTGTCATAATGAAGCATTTGTTAACATTTAGAGTTAACTTGTTCGTACTACTCCAATTATCCAGAACATTAAGATCACTTTGAGTAGAATAACAATCATTTATCTCCTGACTTTTTTTTTGAATATTTTTGCAGCAAATAGCAAAACAGTACTAGAAATATTATTTATTACTTATATCATTGATAAAAATTAAAAATAATAGTGGAGTAAAGTTACTACCATGAGGAACACCGTTAGTTGTGTTAAATTTAACGAATTTATGACCACAGGTTTCAACATATTGTAAGCGATCTTTCGGATATAATTCAGTAAACTTGTATTAGATTCTCAGTGAATCTCATCTGAGAGAATGTTTGCAATAAAACAGAATGTTTACTTTGTCGGCGGCCTTTAAAAAGCCCGTGTAAACATCTACTTGCTTACTATTGATTCGAAGATCAGCTGACAGTTGCCAAAATAACTATTTTATTATTCGGACTTCCTTAGTATAAATTCTGATTTCTTAACCTCTCAGATAACACTGGTCCACAAAAAAAAGAAAATTGCTTGTTTCCTGTGATTTTTTTTTTGTTTCTATCTCAAATTGACGCGTATTTTTTAAATATGGTAACAATTTTTCTCTAACAGCTTTTGTTTTTGAGTTATAGCTAATTACCCTCATTTACTATTTTTACTTAGATTTTCGCTTTTTATTGGACACTAAAATATATTTTGTTGTTGTTTTAGATATGGCTTCGTCAAGAAGATGTTGTGTGCTTAATCCCGATTGTTTTTGCTATATTTGTGGTGAATATATATTTGCAAAATATCGAAAACCTATATCGGACTTTGTGATAACTGCGTATCAACAATAATTTAAAACAAAATTGTGTAATCAGGACAAGCCATGGGTTCCTCATATTATATGCCAGAAATGTGTGATATGTCTACGGTTATGGTCCAGTGGAAAAAGAGATGCAATAATGTTCGTAACACCCATGATTTGGCGAGAACCTCGAAACCATCATGACGATTGCTACTTCTGCGTCGTGAAAATAAACGGAATTAACCCTGGAAATTGAAGTAAGTGGTCATATACTAACTTATCTTCTACTCAACGACCTCAATTAAAATCACAAGAGGTACAACCCAGCACATCTAAATCTTCTGATGATCCAAATCTCTGTGAACCCGAACGAAATACATCAAGTGAAGACTCTGATTCAGACTACAAATGTAGCCTTTCAGAACCTCAACCATTTAATCAGAAAGAACTAAATAACTTAGTAAGAGATCGGAACTTACCAAAAGAAGCTTCTGAAATTTTAGCATCTCCTTTAAAAGAAAAAAAATTGCTTACTCCGGAAACCAACATTACATTTTATCGTACCCGAGAAAAAAATCTGTATTTTTCTCAAGAGAAGGATTTAGTTTTTTGTAACGATGTTGGTGGTATTTTGCAGTAGATGGGATTAAAACAGTACCAACCTAGTGATTGGCGTCTTTTCATAGACAGCAGCAAAAGAAGTTTAAAGTGTGTTTTGCTTCATAACGGTAACAAGTACGGATCTATACCTACTGCACATTCGACGACTTTAAAAGAAGAATACGTAAATGTTTCTAAGGTTATCGAAAAAATTAAGTATCAAGATCACAAATGGGTCATTTGTGTTGATATGAAAATGGTTAACTTTCTTTTAGGTCAACAAGGGGGGTACACAAAGTTGCCTTGTTTCATGTGTCTCTGGGATAGTCGTCACAAACAACACCATTGGTCACAAAAAGTTTGACTAGTGCGGGAAGAGCTAAAAGTTGGTATAAAAAATGTTATAAACGTGCCTTTAGTTAGCCGAGACCGCATCATACTTCCACCACTTCATATTAAACTCGGCATAATGAAACAGTTTGTGAAGGCGCTTGACAAAAGTGGCGAATATTGTAATTTTCTTTCACGCAAGTTTCCAGGATTAAGTTCAGAAAAATTGAGAGCTGGTATTTTTGATGGGCCACAGATTAGGCAACTCGTGAAAGATCCTAATTTTGTCAAATCAATGACTGAAGTCGAATCCAAAGCTTGGAATTCATTTGTTTTGGTTATGAGTAGCTTCCTAGGCAAAAAGAAATCTGACGACCATGTCGAGCTTGTTCAGGGATTGCTATCGAACTTGCAAGAGCTAGGGTGCAACATGAGCATAAAAATCCACTTCCTGCACTCGCATTTAGACCGATTTCTACAAAATCTGGGTGATTTTAGTGAGGAGCAGGGTGAAAGATTTCATCAGGATCTTCAGACAATGGAAGAGCGTTATCAGGGGCGGTAGAACTCACATATGATGGCAGACTACTGCTGGAGTTTGCAACGAGATCTACCTAAAGTCGTTCATTCAAGGAAATCTTATAAAAGATCATTTGCTAGTGTTAATAGAAATTTTGTTAACATAATGTATTATTTTTTTGTATTTTTTTGGCAAAATAATAAAACTGTATATTTCAAAAGGTAAAGCTGTTAGCAATCTCCCAGTATTTTTTTCATAGTCAGGGCCATAGAAATACCCAATAACAGAAAAAAAAAATAAAGGAAATAAGACTTGTGTTGACCAGTGTAATCAATAACATCTCTGCGTTTACTCTAGAACCAGTTCTCCGATTAACGTGTTTTTTTTTTAATTCATACGTTTGTTCTCTGGCAGTTATCTATAATCTTCTATAATATTTATAAAATGCAACGTCTTTATGTCTGTCTGTTTGTCCGTTAGTGCGCTTATCACTCGAGAACCATTTATCCGATTTATGTGTTTTTTTTTTTAAATTCATACATTTTTTCTCTAGCCAGGTTATCTATAATCTTCTATAATAATAATAATTATATATATATATATATATATATATATATATATATATATATATATATATATATAATGCAACGTCTCTCTGTCTATCTGTCCGTTAATGCGGTTATCACTCGAGAACCACTTATCCGATTTACGTACTGTCTTTTTAAAACATACATATGTTCCCTGGCCAGGTTATATGATATATTTTATTACGTTAGGTAATATAAGAAATAAGCAGTGAAAATAATAGTGAACCAAGTCGGAAAAAAGTTTGCCGCTAGCGCCTTCTTTTGCAATACACTGTTATGTAGCAAAAAATATAATCTATAATATATATAAAATGCAACGTCTCTCTGTCTGTCTGCTTATCCATTAGTGCGCTTATCACTCGAGAACCACTTATCCGATTTACGTGTTTTTTTTTAATTCATACATTTGATCTCTGGCCAAGTTATCTATAATCTTTTATAATATATATAAAATGCAAAGTCTCACTGTTTGTCTGTCTGTTTATCCGTTAGTGCGCTTACCACTCTAGAACCACTTATCCGATTTTCGTGTTTTTTTTTTTAATTCAGACATTTGTTCTCTGGCGGTTATCTATAATCTCCTATAATATATATAAAATGCAACGCCTTTCTGTCCATCTATTTGTCCGTTATAACTTGAGAACCATTTATCCGATTTACGTGTTTTTTTTTTTAAATTCATTCATATGTTCTCTGGCCAGGTTATATAATAATAATAATAATCTATATAATCCCATATATATAAAACGCAACGTATCTCTGTCTGTCTGTCCGTTAGTGTGCTTATCATTCGAGAATCGCTTATCCGATTTACGTGTTTTTTTATAAAATACATATGTTTCCTGGCCAGGTTATAGGATATATTTTATTACGTTGGGTAACATAAGGAATAAGCAGTGACGATAATTGAGAATCAAGTCCACGCGAGCAGAGCCGCGGGCACGGCTAATACTGTATAATCAGTTTATCTTAATAAATTGAAAAATACAATAGAAGCGGTTTTTCTGTAAAAGCACAATAATTTTTCAAACAACTGCAAAGTAATGTTGTATGACGTGAGAATATATCGTTTTAAATTCAATGTAAAACTGTAAATGGCTTTTTAATGGAAGGAAGTTGTATTACATTAATGTTGTAATGTTGTTATAACGTTATTATTGTGTCAAAACTTGTATAGAAGAAATGGCGACGATTGAAAATAACAACCGTGTTTATTAAGTACTTTGCGATATTTAATGTCTCATTGTATACACATGGTAATCATGTGACTACTATTCTTTTTAAAAAATTTTTCAGAAATAGCGCCAAATTTGTTAAAATTTTCGATTTTAAAATTAACCCTATAATTAAATCAAATTTACTTTTAGTTTCGGAATGCTGTTAAGCTACTACCAAATTGAAAGTATTTGTTTAGTTAGTTTTTTAACTATATTTATTTAAATTTCAAAAATAAGTCGAAAAATTTGTAACAGTACACCCACATACTCATAAGAAATATGTAGTGCTACACTTAACGTTTCTCTAACTGAACATAAAATAGACATTGAGTTTATTGATAACTGATAAATCAGAAGGATACTATTTTTACGTGGTATGTTAAATGGCTGTGTATGTTGATACAGCTAATTCCATTTTTAAGCAAATCGTTGAGCCGAACACAATACGGGAAAAGGGAGGAAGAAATTTTGGATACTAACATTAAAAACTCTCAAAATTTTATGGTATTTTCCTTGCATTTTGCTGTTGTTCCCTTTAATTATTGTTTTTTTTTGAGTAAATTTCAAGAAATAAAATATCTGAAGCTCAATTTAATCCACAGAATAATGATTTTTCGTTTTAAATTGTTAGTTAACTACTGATTTATATTCGATTACACTGGTCAACACAAGTCTTGTTTCCTTTATTTTTTTTTCTGTTATTGGGTATTTCTATGGCACTGACTATGAAAAAAATACTGGGAGATTGCTAACAGCTTTACCCTTTGAAATATACAGTTTTATTATTTTGCCAAAAAAATACAAAAAAATAATATATTATGTTAACAAAATTTCTATTGAACACTAGCAAATGATCTTTTATAAGATTTCCTTGAATGAACGACTTTAGGTAGATCTCGTTGCAAACTCCAGCAGTAGTCTGCCATCATATGTGAGTCCCACCGCCCCTGATAACGCTCTTCCATTGTCCGAAGATCCTGATGAAATCTTTCACCCTGCTCCTCACTAAAATCACCCAGATTTTGTGGAAATCGGTCTAAATGCGAGTGCAGGAAGTGGATTTTTATGCTCATGTTGCACCCTAGCTCTTGCAGGTTCGATAGCATGCACTCAACAAGCTCGACATGGTCGTCAGATTTCTTTTTGCCTAGGAAGCTACTCATAACCAAAACAAATGAATTCCAAGCTTTGGATTCGACTTCAGTCATTGATTTGACAAAATTAGGATCTTTCACGAGTTGCCTAATCTGTGGCCCATCAAAAATACCAGCTTTCAATTTTTCTGAACTTAATCCTGGAAACTTGCGTGAAAGAAAATTAAAACATTCGCCACTTTTGTCAAGCACCTTCACAAACTGTTTCATTATGCCGAGTTTAATATGAAGTGGTGGAAGTATGATGCGGTCTCGGCTAACTAAAGGCACGTTTATAACATTTTTTGTACCAACTTTTAGCTCTTCCCGCACTGACCAAACTTTTTGTGACCAATGGTGTTGTTTGTCACGACTATCCCAGAGACACATGAAACAAGGGAACTTTGTGTACCCCCCTTGTTGACCTAAAAGAAAGTTAACCATTTTCAGATCAACACAAATGACCCATTTGTGGTCTTGATACTTAATTTTTTCCATAACCTTAGAAACATTTACGTATTCTTCTTTTAAAGTCGCAGAATGTGCAATAGGTATAGATCCGTACTTGTTACCGTTATGAAGCAAAACACACTTTAAACTTCTTTTGCTGCTGTCTATGAAAAGACGCCAATCACTAGGTTGGTACTGTTTTAATCCCATCTGCTGCAAAATACCACCAACATTGTTACAAAAAACTAAATCCCTCTCTTGAGAAAAATACGGTAACAGATTTTTTTTCTCGGGTACGATAAAATGTAATGTTGGTTTCCGGAGTAAGCAAATTTTTTTCTTTTAAACGAGATGCTAAAATTTCAGAAGCTTCTTTTGGTAAGTTCAGATCTCTTACTAAGTCATTTAGTTCTTTCTGATTAAATGGTTGAGGTTCTGAAAGGCTGCATTTGTAGTCTGAATCAGAGTCTCCACTTGATGTATTTCGTTCGGGTTCACAGAGATTTGGATCATCAGAAGATTTAGATGTGCTGGGTTGTACCTCTTGTGATTTTAATTGAGGTCGTTGAGCAGAAGATAAGTTAGGATATGACCACTTACTTCGATTTCCAGGGTTAATTCCGTTTATTTTTACAACGCAGAAGTAGCAATCGTCATGATGGTTTCGAGGTTCCCGCCAAATCATGGGTGTTACGAACATTATTGCACCTCTTGTTCCACTGGACCATAACCGTAGTCATACCACACATTTCTGGCATACAATATGAGGCACCCATGGCTTGTCCTGATTACACAATTTTATTTTAAAGTATTGATGATACGCAGTTTTCACAAAGTCCGATATAGGTTTTCGATATTTTGCAAATATATATTCACCACAAATGTAGCAAAAACAATCGGGATTAAGCACACAACATCTTCTTGACGAAGCCATATCTAAAACAACAAAATATATTTTAGTGTCCAATAAAAAAACGAAAATCTAAGTAAAAATAGTAAATGAGGGTAGTTAGCTATAACTCAAAAACAAAAGCTGTTAGAGAAAAATTGTTGCCATATTTAAAAAATACGCGTCAATTTGAGATAGAAAAAAAAAAATCACAGGAAACAAGCAATTTTCTTTTTTTTGTTGACCAGTGTTATTTTTATACTAATTTTAATAGTACAATTCCCTATTATAGGCTTACTATTTTCAAATGTGGCCATTTCTATTGGCTAGACATGACAAATAATCGTACCAATTACTTCGGTATCGTTTATCTAATAAAACAAGCGGAAGCTTTTCGTAGAAAGTACTCTGTACACCTTGTAAAACGGTCATTATCTGGTCAGTGGTACCAATATTTGTTATTTGTGAGCAAACAATGGGAAGGTTCTTTGACTTTATCTTAAAACGTCTCCATTTAGGGTAATGTAACACTACCACCTGTCTAGACTGTGGCTCGTGCTGGAGAGTACCAGGGGGCACTTAAAAATGTTAGAAAATTCGGGGACTGTTTGAGCGTC
The DNA here is from genome assembly GCA_019049505.1 of Pachyrhynchus sulphureomaculatus. NCBI lineage: Eukaryota > Metazoa > Arthropoda > Insecta > Coleoptera > Curculionidae > Pachyrhynchus > Pachyrhynchus sulphureomaculatus. Next base: position 24,052,798 of record CM032455.1, on the reverse strand, counting down.
GGAATTTGCTAATTATTTCTTGACAGTAGTTAGTAACTAACAACTAGTTTTGGATGAAGTATAAATGTAGCAATATATATATATATATATATATATATATATATATATATATATATATATATATATATATATATATATATATATATATATATATATATATATACAGGGTGCCCCATATGTATGGAATAATGATTCCACAGCATTTATTAATCAGTGTATCAAAAAAGTGTTTAAATAAAAGTTATAGGGTGTTATACGGCGCACATGCTGACGTTGACAATAAAATGTTTTGAACTGTCAGTGCGAAAAACTTACGCCATCTTGATTTTTTTGAAATGGAAAGCCCTGTATATTATTTTATTTTTTGGCCCTACTAAAAGTTCTAGATATAATTTGTCTAACATACCAGGTCTAAATTGAACTGTTTTGGAATTATTGTCATTTGAAATAAAAAAGACAAAAAAACTATTAATAAATACTCTAGGTTTATTTTTAAGGTAACAGTTATTCAAAATGTCTACCGTTAACAGCGAAGCAATGACCAATGACCCATTCTGTCATAAATTGCCAGAACAGAGTGTTTTAAAGAATCCGGGGTGATCTGTGCTACTTCATATTGAATTCTTTGTTGTAAATCCTCTACCGTTTCAGGTCGACTTCGGTAAACTTTGGTTTTCAAATGATCGCATAAAAAAAATCGAGTGGCGTAAGGTCGGGACTCCTTACAGACCATTCTAGAGCACCTCTTCTGCCTGTCCACCGATTAGGAAAAATCGCATCCAAATATCTACGAACATTGATTTTATAGTGAGAAGGTGCTCCGTCCTGTTGATACCACAGATTCCTGTTAGGGGTATCCAAATTATTTTCACAGGGAAAAAAAGCTGCACAAGTTGGAATAAATAAATATCGCTGTCCTGTAAGATTTTTATCGATAAAAAAGGGACTAATGATATGAGGCCCACAAATCCCTGCCCACACGTTTATCTTCTGTGGTCTTTGAGAATTACTGTCGATTGTCCAGTGGGGATTCTCAGTAGACCAGTACCGGCAGTTATGCCTGTTAACTCTTCCGTTAAGACAAAATGTGGCCTCGTCAGAAAAAAACAATATTATGAATTAGGTTAGGATCATTATTGATTCGTGCCATCATGATCTCGCAGAATTCAACGCGTCTATCGTAGTTATCTTCAGATAATTCTTGCAATAGAATGGGTTTGTATGGATGCAATTTTTCTTCATTCGGTATGCCACTTAAGGTACCTGTACTTATGTTCTGGTCTAGGCAAAGCTGACGAGTGGCTGTATGGGGTGTTTCTGTAATTTCCAATAAAACATCTAACTTTTTATCATCGCTTGTTTTAATTTTTGGAGGTCCAGATTTAGAACGATCCTTAACATAACCTAATTGTCTAAATCGTTTTAATGTTTTGCTAACTACGGATTGAGTAATAGGTTCTCCATCGAATATTCTGGGTTAAAAAGATCACACAACTCCTGTTGATCTACGATCTCCGTAACCAACCATCATTAACAAAGTGATTCAGTTTCTGTTAAATGTACTATTATGTATTATTACGCTGAAACTGCAGTTTCACAAAATGCAGCAATAAACGTTTTCGTCAGTAAACCATTTTTTGACGTGTTAAGTCGTTACCTGACAGTAAATGTTTGACACAAGCCAACTTAATTTTTTTTTTAATTTGATCTTCTTAATTTCAAATATCAATAATTCCAAAACAGTTCAATTTAGACATATGGTATGTTAGACAAATAATATCTAGAATTTTTAGTACGACTCAAAAATATAATAATATACAGGGCTTTCCATTTAAAAAAATTTAAGATGGCGTAATTTCTTCGAACTGACAGTTCAAAACATCTTATTGTCAACGTCAGCATGTGCACCGTATAATACCCTATAACTTTTATTTAAACATTTTACACTGATTAATAAAAGCTGTGGAATCATTATTCCATACATATGGGGCACCCATATATATATATATATATATATATATATATATATATATATATATATATATATATATATATATATATATATACAAACTTCAATCGATTGCGGTAAATGAATTGAATCTTTCATATAGAGTTTTGCGATAGTATTGAAGATCGTTGTGACTACCGTTTGAACATTTTTAATAGTATCTTACCGCTTTTTTATCGTCGGTAAATAAAGCTGAGGGAAAAGATAGAAGTCATAGCTTACTACTCGGGTGATTACTGCAAGTGGTCCAATACACAAACTATCTTCCGTTACCAGAATCGCTTGTACAGCTCTTGCACACAAAGAAGACGTCCCGCTCCAGTGGAAGGCTCCATATTACTAAATTTCCGAAGATTAAGATTACGTTTTGTGCCCCAACCTTATCTCGTCCGTCCGTTGCATTCATGCAATAAACCAAACAAAGATGTTGTTTGGTTTTTGTCTGTCTGGCTGTCTATTTATAGGACATCCTATATTATTATTTATGTGGTTCTCCAGTAGATTGCTCTATAACTTTCGTGAAGGAAAATCTGTATTCTACAAGTTCACTTCCATTAATTCTCGACAGATCTCCTAATTCTCTTAATTAATATACAAAGGTAAGAGAACTGTTAAGAGGTCATATTTATTTTGTATGATTTTAGACTCTATCATAGGTCTCCATGAGGGTCCGTCTAGACTACATTGGCAACTTTTGTAAAGTAAAAATATTTAGAACCTTGCAGATAAGTCTAGAATTAGCATATTTAAAAATATTTGGCTAATATATTCTAGGTAAAACAGATTTGTCATAAATATGACATACCTAATAGTTTTGGGTCCTTTGTCTGGCGTCATCATTGTAGCAAATATTTGTAAATATTGTCTGTAATGTGAGCAGTTTTCAGATAAAATGTATGTTTAAATTATTTTTATTATCATTATTTGGTTTCTTAGGAAATTCTTAAACACTAAATATTTAAATTACTTCAATCTGATTGTTCAAATGGAAAAAAAAAGAGTCTTTTGATCTGGTTGGATACAATGATTATTTTGACAGTTTTGTGCATATTTTTTGCCTTCTCTACATTAAAACTTGCTGAAAAAGATAATCAATTTAATTCATTACTTTGCGAATAGAACATACTTGTTTCTTCTTATCTTGTTTTAGTGTTCCGTACGGAATACTTATAAGATCACTTCGGTGTCTGTCCGTCTGTCTGTCAGTCACATCCAATTTTCTTCGAAACTATTTGACATGGAAAGTTGAAATTTGGCACTTATAGGAATTGATGGCCCCATGCGAGCCGTGTAGTTTTGGAAGTTTTGGGGGGTGAAATCGGAAGCGTAACAAAAATTTTTTCACCAGCCTCAACTGCCGTAGAGTGGAGTGTCAAATGAAAGGTTGTGAAAACACGAGTTCAAAAATATATATAATATAATACTTGTGCACATTGTTCTTTGTATTGTTTTTAGAAAATTGCGAAAAATCGCTGTCCTCCCCCTTTATCTCGAAAAATTTTGAAAAAAGTCTGGAATCTTCTCCACAGGATGTAGATTGAACGAAAATTATCACGAGTGCATTACCTTTAATAATATAATTTATCTGGTATATTAAAAAAAAAAAAAAATTTCAAGGTCGTCAATTTTCAACAAAGATCAGAAACAAACTTTGTTGAAAACTCATTTGGGGTGTGTTTGGTGATCATTTTATACCTCCGTAACATTTTTTTTTTATTTTAAAAGCAATCAACGTACGGAACACTAATTGCGCAAGTCCGACTTGCACTTGGGCGGTTATTTTTCCTTCTCAGGAGTCGTCTAAATGGAAACGTCGGAAACACCTCAGCCGTACTGGGCTGATTTTATTTTCTTTCATTTATTATACACCGGCCACTCCAGCTCTCAAGTTCAGTGCCGGTTAGTTGATGTTTTCTTCTGACTCTATATTTAGTTGTTCAGAAGACCTTGTCTTCTGCTGTGTAACACCTTACAGTCGAATAGTATGTGGTGAGTTCTTTTTATCTCTTTGTTTCATAACGTGTTGCCCATTGTTCGTTAAAAAATCTTTTTATTTAAAAGTTTTTCACATCATTTGACAGAAATGGATTGCTGATTAAAATGCTAATGATTCAGTAGTTTTTTTCTACTTCCCATCAGCGTCACTGATCGCCTGACATCTTTGGGGTATACTCTCGATGGTATTTTCCGCGTATCTTGGTATAAAAATCTTCAAATTGCCCCAGTTTGCTGTAACAGTTGTTCCGCTATGTACACCTTTTTACTACGAAGCTTCTGTTTGATGTATGTCCACACGTTCTCTGGATACATGTTTTACTTCGATATTTCGTTGTCATTATCCTCTTGAAGAATCCACTGCTCATTTTTATTGACAAATTACCGTTTGGCAGTTAGTACTAATGCCTTCTTGTAAGTTTGGAGCATTTTTTCAGCGTTCAAATTGTAGATAACAATAGTCTTCCAAAGCCTTTTTCAGAAATGCATCCCCAAACGTAGAACTTCACAGGACGTTTTACGGTACATTGAACCACTCGGTTAGTCGAAATTCATCAGGCTCGTGTGTTGATCATATTTCTCCAAAATGAAACTTCACCGGCAAAAATTACATTGCTCCAGTCTCGATCTATGTTTTCCCGTGTCAACGCGAATCGTCTTTCTTTGTGTGTTTTCATTTAGCAATGCAGCAGAGATAAGTGAAAATTATTTCTCAAGATATGTATATCCTATCCATTCTGCTTTACTTTTTACACCCCTTGGTGCAAAATTAATGGAGGATTCCTGGAAAATAATCATTTTTTCATCATTGCCCGACACTAACTGGTAGTATCGTTTGACCCACTTGGTAACGAATGTCCTCAACTTGCCCATATACTTAGCAGCCCTTATAGGCGTCATTTTTGGACTCGTGTTCGAAATGAATCTTTTTCTACAAAGCATTGTTTGCAGGGGTGCCAACAATAATCTAAAACAAGGACTTTCTTATATATATATATATATATATATATATATATATATATATATATATATATAAATATATATATATATATATATATATATATATATATATATATATATATATATATAAATATATAAATATATATATATATATATATATATATATATATATATATATATATATATATATATATATATATATATATATATATATATATATATATATATATATATATATATATATATATATATATATATATATATATACAGTAATACCCCGCTTAGCGCGACCCCGTTACGCGCGGTTTCACTATAACGCGAATTTCAAATTTCGCGCTCATGTAGTCATTAACTTCTCTATGGTCGCGGGGGGATCCCCGCTTTCTCTGAATATTCTCTTTGAAGAATTGGGAATTCCCTGTCCTTCGACTTTGTTCTATGGGGATTTCCTCGTTCGTTTCGTGTGTTCATTTGTTCCGTAATGTTAGTTCGGTCGGCTGGCAGTTTTGTTTTAATATTTATTGGAGATACATACATACATAATTTAACCCTACGTTAAAAATGCCGCCTGTAAAGAAAAAAGAGCGTAAAAGCGTCACTTTGGAATTGAAGATGAAAGTGTTAAGAAGAATGGAAAATGGAGGCAAAGCAACAATTGTTGGGAGAGATTTTGGACTCTCAGAATCGACTGTGAGAACGATTTATAAAAATCGGGAAAAAATTAAAATCTCCAGCGAAGGTTCAACACCTATAAGTGCAACAAAACTTTCTCGTTCGAGATCATCTATCTTAGAAAGAATGGAGAAATTACTGTCAGTCTGGATCGAAGATTTGAATAAGAAGAACACACCACTAAGTCAAGATCTCATATGCACAAAAGCAAAATCTTTGTATGAGATGCTGAAAACAAAAGAAGGAGAAGGGAGTGCCACTCCGACTTTTGCTGCCAGCAGAGGCTGGTTCCATCGGTTCAAGCAGCGTTCTAATCTTCACAATATCCACATAACAGGCGAGGCGGCCAGCGCGGACATTCAAGCTGCAGCTGAGTTTCCAGACAAGTTTCAAGACTTCGTTAGACGAGAGAAAATTCCTGCTTGTCTCATCTTCAATGTTGATGAGACCGCACTTTACTGGAAAAAAATGCCATCTCGAACATTCATTTCTAAGGAAGAACGTCAAGCCAGTGGTTTCAAAGCTGCGAAAGATCGACTAACACTTCTGCTGGGTGGTAATGCCACTGGTGATTTCAAACTGAAACCTTTACTAGTGTACCATTCAGAAACACCCCGTGCAATGCGAGGCACAGACAAGACAAGTCTACCAGTTGTGTGGCGATCAAACAGAAAGGCGTGGGTTACACGGGAAATTTTTCAAGAATGGTATTCTAATAGTTTTTGCCCATCAGTCAAATCATACTGTGACAGAAATGGGCTTGAACCTAAAGTTATATTACTCTTAGACAATGCCCCAGGACATCCAACCTCACTTGATACGCCCAGAGACTTAAAAGTGTACGTAAAGTTCCTTCCACCAAACACTACGTCAATATTACAACCTATGGACCAGGGAGCAATAGCAAACTTCAAAGCTTATTACCATCGCCGCACTTTTAGCCAACTAATTCATGAAACTGACGGGGAAGGAAGACAGTCTATGCGAGAGTGGTGGAAGTCATACAACATTATGAAGTCTATTCACAACATAGAAGAGGCTTGGAAGGAAGTTAAAATGAGTTGTATGAATGGGGTGTGGCGTAATCTTTGGCCAGATGTAGTGGAAGCACCTAGAAGAATTGTCCAGATGCAGAGACAAGTGCTTGAAGACATTGCTGCAATGATTGAGGGTCTGAACTTGAAGATGTCACGGTAGAAGATCTCGTAGAACTTGTAGCAACGCACGACGATCCTATTAGCAATGAAGATCTGATCGAGTTACAGAATAATCCTATCTACGATGAGGAAGAACAAGTAGAAGAGAAAGTTTTATCTTCAGGGGAAATACAAAATGCACTTTCAAAAATTTATTCAGGTTTGGACATATTGCAGAGTATAGACAATAATGATGACCGTGTCTTGACCGTGTGTCAAACAATTAAAAACAGTGTTGGGTGTTATGAACGTATTTTACAAGAACGTAAATAAAACGTTACCCAAAAGACAATAGATGTATTTTTCCGTAAAAAATAAGAGTATGTATTGCATAAAGTGTTCTTAGAATTAAAGTGATTGATTAAAATGATTTGTATTTTTTTGTATTAAATTTTGACTATGTTTAATCATAAACCTCGATATACGCGAATTTCAGTTAACGCGATTTTTTTTCGGAACGTATCCCTCGCGTAAAGTGGGGTATTACTGTATATATATATATATATATATATATATATATATATATATATATATATATATATATATATATATATATATGTTTTGACGAATGTTCTCACGGGTGTGAAATGTAGTAATGGTTTTTTTCGGGTATCCCGTGTTAGCTTGAAGTCCCTTGATGGACGGTTTCGCTGACGTTTCGATGGAATCTCATCCATCTTTTTCAAAGCGTTGATCACTGGTCGGTGTCTTGGCGTTGAATGTCGAGACTGGCCCTGAGTGCGCCGGTTTTACGTACTCGGGGGTGTTTCTATTGGTCGGACGGATCTGGCCAATAGAGGCTCGGCTTTGGCTGCGCGTTGTCGGGCCTGTGGTTCTTTGTAATGTTTGTGCTGGTGAAGTAACATATGGTTGAATTATTGTTTCTCTTGTTTGGACTTGGTACTGGGATAGAATATGTTTCCAAGAGTTCGGTAAACGTTGGCTATCATCCCGATTATTTAAGTTGTTGGGCCTCTTTTCTATTTCTATGGCTTCTTTGATTACCCTAGTGGATAGGTTATTACTTTTTTGTAGGGTTCTGGTTTTGTCAAAATCGATTTTGTAGCCGGTATTGTGTGCATGTTGTGCTAGAGAGGAGGTGGTGGATTTTTGTTTTACGGCGTTTTTGTGCTCGTCTCCTCTGGCACTAATTTTCCTGTTTGTTTGGCCTATGTATGAAAGACCGCAGTCCTGACACGGAATTTCATATACGCCTTGGTCTTCTAAGGCTATAATGTCTTTTGGTGTAGGTAGAATATCTTTAATTTTTTGGTTGGTTGTGTAAATGGTCTCAAGACACCGACCAGTGATCAACGCTTTGAAAAAGATGGATGAGATTCCATCGAAACGTCAGCGAAACCGTCCATCAAGGGACTTCAAGCTAACACGGGATACCCGAAAAACCATATATATATATATATATATATATATATATATATATATATATATATATATATATACATATATATATATATACATACATATCGGTTTACAACGTTCTCCGGCGTTTTCCACCCCTCCGTTCCATAGATCTTCCAGGTATTCCTCCTCAATTTTCCTATCTGTCCCCTCTCTCTAACTTGTTCTCGGTCTATCTCGGTTTTTCGTACCTTCTGGTTGCCATTTTCGTATTTGTTTTGGGATTCGATATTCGCCCAAATGATATAAGTTGCTTGGTTAGAATGTTGTCTGTAATATTGTGTTTGATTCCCATGATTTCTTTAATACGTCCGTTGGTGACTCTTTCTCTTCTGTATATTTCCACTGCTTTTCTCCAGAAGTCCATTTCCGTTGCTCTCGGCGTGGCTAATGCTCTTTCCTTCAGAGGCCATACTTCACAGGTATATAATGTGATATTTTTCACTATGGTTTCATATATCCTCTTTTTCTTGGTTTTATTTATACATTAATCCCACAGAATGCTATTTAGCAGTAATGACTTTGCTTCCTGCCGTATTTCTTTTTCTTATTGCCCTGTCGAGTTTTCCATCCTCTAAAATTTTTATACCCAGATAGTTGTAGTCGACGTAGTGTTTTATCATAGTTCGATAATCTAGTATAAGATCTTTTTGTTGCCCTCCAATACCTCAGTATTCTGTTTTTTTTACGCCGACTTTTAAACGGCAATCTTTATATTCTTCAAAAAGTTTTCTTATCATGTAGTTTAGGTCGTCACGATCTTGGACCATTAACACACATAGTGTTAATTAATGGTATCCTCATTGGTCTACCTTTCTGCTTCCATCTCTTTAGTACACTTTCTAGATATATCTTAAAAAGGGTTGGTGATAAACAGCATCCTTGCTTCAGACCTTTTGACGTAATAAATCCTGGAGTTATTTGTTTTCCTGTTTTAAATTTTTGCTATGGGTTGGTCGTATAGTGTTTTGACACCTTTAATTAATTCTATGTTAATATCAGTACTTTTCAATGATTGCCACAATTTTTGCAGAAGAACGCTGTCATATACTTTTCTCAAGTCAACGAACAGTAAGTTGACTTCTTGGTTTTGTTCCTTCTTTTTTTCTATTAATTGGGTTAAGGAGAAAATGTGGGCTATTGTGGATCGTCCCGTGCGAAAGTCTGCTAGTTCTTCTGCTTCGAAATCTTGATAGTCCTTCTCCATTTTGTTTGAAACTTTTCCATAGATTCTACTTATGGATGGCGTAACTGCTGTTCCTCGATAATTATTGCAATTTTTTTTGTCCCCTTTCTTGTGTATAGTGGTTAGGTCTAACACTTTCCGTTCCTTCGGGATTTCGTTTGTACTTATACATTTCTGAAATAGTTCTCCCCTGGGTGTTCGTATAACGTATCTGTTCCATATTTGAACAATTCTCCTGGTATGTCCCCTGGTCCAGGTGACTTGTTATTCTTTAGCGCTTTACATACGGTTTTTATTTCTTCTGCTGTTATTCTTATTGGTGAACCTATTACTGTAATTCTTTGTTCATTTGGTTCTCTGTCCTCTAAAAATTTTTCTCTGTCCTCTTCCAGTAGCTTTCCGAAGTATTCTTCCCAATCTTGAGGTTTTATAATTATTATTTCTTTGCTCTCATCCCCTCTTAGGTTTTTTATCACTTTCTAGCTTTCCCAATAGTCGTTCTTTTTCATAGATATTTTTCTTCTTACTCCTGCTTGCAATTATTTATACTTTATTTTATCTTAAAATTTGTTCTTACTTGATCGACTGTATGTAACAGTAATAGAGAAATGTATGCGGGACATCTCTGAGAAACTCGGCGAAGCACATTGTACTGATCCGGCGGTACCCAGCCGGCTTCATTTTGCGGAGACCTTTTATTCCACTTTTTTGTCTTTCTGTGGAGGTAGCTATATTTTCTGCGCCCCAACCAATTAAAATGAGCCGGGATTCCAACTATACTTGTGTATTAATACTTAATATTTTCTCATAGTTTATTTTATACATTCTGTACAGGTTCTAATAAAAAATAAAACCAACAAAAACTAGAACCTTAATTAAAACAACTAGTTTTTTATTTCAACTCACGAGTACATTATACCACTTCCATTAATTTCTTTAAATGGTAGTAGTGGATCGTTTTTAAAGTGGCGGGTATTTAAAATATGTTTGTAGAAAACGAACCTAAAAACGATAAGTACTCAGTTTACCTCGATGTAAATGACTTTAAATTACTTTTACCATAGACGTAACATGTTTGTTATTTAGTATTGTATTGGTGACGATATTACTCCTCGAGAAGTTTTCATTTCTTCACGTTTCATGGTCCCTAGATCACGGAAAGCTCTATTATAGCCTGTCCCGAAATATAAGATCATGATTTTTGCCGTTTTAAGTGGAAAATATAAAAATGCTGACCTTTTGTTTATGATAGGTTGCAGAGATGGACTTAAGAATTTTATTCATTAATGCAAACAAATAAAATTATAAGTGTTTTTGGAGATCTTTATTTACAGATGCATGTAAAAACAAATGGATAAGAAGTACAAATATACAGTTTGAATGAATGGGGTTTACAAGAGGGGACATATTGTGTAAATATAAATATATTTTAACTTAAGCCTAATTCGGTTTCACTATCACTGTCATCAGCTGAGGTAATTATCAGTGGTTTTATATTATTTACATAAATATATGAATCTTCAACCTTAACAAACAACGTGCTGAATGGAATTCTTCCAGCTTTCACGAGTATATCATTTATAACTTTTTTTACTAATTCAACCACTGACACACTTAAAGTAGGAGAGACATTTTGTGCCCTTATTTTTGATTTAACTTGATGCCAAATATGTTCAATTGGATTAAAAACACACAATAATACGGAGGAAGCCGCAAAACAGTGTGTCCCATTTTCTCAGCCATACTATCACAAACATATTTCTTTTTCGATTTATAGTCTTTCAAAACTTCCAGAAGATCACTTTTTTTATAACTAAAGTCAAAATAAATGTTATTTTCTAACATATATTCCTGTATTTCCGATTTGGTGTTGGCTGCATTAGGAACCTTAGTTAGTAGGTGACTATGGTAACTTGCATTGTCCATAACTATAACACTCTGTTGGGGAAGATTTGGCAAAAGGGAATTTTGAAACCGATTTTCAAGAAGTTCTGCGTTCGTGTCTTCGTGATAGTCCAAACTAGAATCTTTTATGTTTTTTGCAGATAATAGTAGACAATTTGAAACCCAGCCCTTTTCAGATTCAGTATGCAAAACGGTTATTCGTTTACCTTTATTTGAAGGTGCGTTAGTCTGATATTTTGTACTGCTGTCAATCCACCCTTTTTGCACAGTTGCAGGTAAATTATTGGCCAATTCTCTGATCAATACTTTTTAATTTCTTGAGAATAAGTATGTTGCAAGATTCGTAATCTTTATGACTCCATCACTACTTGCCTTTTGTTGATTTTTCGGAACGTGAATCCCATTCTTAAGAGAATTCTGTGTAGGGTTGATCGGCCACAATGTATATTGGTCCCGTCCTGCACCAGTCTTAATTTTATTTTGTTTAGTGTTGGCACCAACTACTTCTTCATACATAGAATATATTTTTCTCCTGATGACGTATTTTTCATAATCGGTTATATGATGCATTTGAAAATCTTTCCGTTTTTTCCTGTTCCTGAGTGATGGTTTTCCTACAATACCCTTAATCGTAGAAATTGGGGTTTTTGTTAGTTCACTGGTTTCTTGCAAAGCACTTTGTTTATTCAAATTTCTTTTTACCAAACTGTCGTAAATTTTTTTAATATTTGTTTAGCGTCAAGTGATAAATGTTTTCTCTTGCGATAGCCACTATTGCAATTTTCCCACGGACGCCACATAATTAAAATAGAACCGTTACGTTGTTAGACATAAGTAAAACTAAAAATAAAAATAATAAATAGTATCTTTCGAATCTTAATGGAGACCTGTGGTCATTAGGCCTATATTATCAAATACTTAAAGGGCTCTAAACCGGGTTGCCAGGTAGTAAATATATAGGTAAAAATAGATCCAATATGATTGCAGGTGCACGTAAGGGCGGTATACAAAGCAGGTAAAATAAAAATACGTTTATCGTAATACCTGGCAACCATACACAAAACTTTAATAGGGTCGTTTATTGCCCCGTTGAAAAAGCAAAAAGGCAGGATCTTATATCTTCGGATTTACTTTACCTAGAGAACTCTACAACAGAATGAGGTATTGATATTCAATTTGGTGCACATGCCATGTAGGGGAGCAAAAATACTGGGAGTTGATAATTTTGTATAGTTTTAATAGTGTTATAACAATTATTTCTACTTGTGATTAATATAATCCACAAATGTCAAACATAAATATATCTGTTCAAATATATAAGGGGTTAAAGGGGTGAGGGAAAGGGTTAGATTGGGTTAGTTTGAATATATCGTATTATGCGTCCTTCAAGGACTAAAAAAGGCGTTCTAGCGAGCTCTATGGGACTTGAACCCTTAGAATATGAATGTGCAGCGTGACAGACTGGCATGAGGTACCAGAGTAAGATAAGGCAGTCTAATAAAAGTCTCTAAACGGACCTAACCTTGATGAAATTAAACAAAAAACCTGGAAGACAGAAATCCTTACAGGATACTTTCACCTTAATGAGCACCTAACTTACCTCGGGATCCGAAAGGATTCAGGTTGCAGATGATGTTTGAAGGAGGAGAAGACTTCTTCTCATTATAACTTGCTTTGCAATCACATGAGCAAGACAGACTTACATGAGATCTCCAATAATTTTGGATCAGGAGTATGTTAAGTGAATTTTATATCTATTAAAACGAATCAGTTTTTCCTCTATACTCTAAAGATTGCTGCGGAGCATAATTTGAAGAAACAGAAATATGAGCGTAAAGAACCAAGTAAGAGTATATAAGACATGCATAAGACTAGTCATGACTTACACTACCGAAACAAGAGTGGAGACAATAGGTACTAAACAAATGTTCAGAACAACAGAAATGAGACCTCTATGGTCTATCATCAGCCACATACTCCACGACAAGAAATAAAACGAAGAAATAAGAAGTATGTGTGACATCCCGGACATAGTCAGATGGTCCAGAACTTAAGAAGAGTGTAGAGAGACCCTGTGGATAGAATGCCTGAAGATCATTTAACAAAAATCGCCAAAGAGGGACAACCAAATTCGTCTAGACCCTTTGGAAGGCCACCCAAACGGTGGTATGAAAGGTGGACGTCGTCATCACAAAAATGAACAAATCCGAATAACACTGTTGAAGACAATGTCTTTTAATAAGAAGAAAAAGAAGTTTTTTCTATGAAAGAATTTACGTATTTGCAAGATTTTTACTTTTTCTTGTGTATTGGTGAAACTATTTTGCATTGAGGATTATACAAAGAATGTAAGCCCTTCGAAACACATGAAATCGCGGAACCTTCGAGTTGTTTGGTTTAAACAATTTTATTTTCTACATGAGTTAGGCCAGATACACTGATTAGTTTAATAATTCGTCTTTCGATTTTACTGAATTCGCCATTTTAACAGTTCATTGATCTTCTTCATTACTACTATTGCATTTCTGGAATGATCAGTATTGACTCGCACTGGCTTAATTATTTTAAGCCACTTCTTTCTTCACATGAGAGGTTCAGATTGGGTAAGTAACAAACTTATCTACAAGGCTGAAACCTAAAAATCCATCTTGTCTGAAGGTCAGAATTTCGTCATTATTCGAAGAAATATTCCAGTCGAGAAAATAATCTCCAGTGTTAAAGCTTTGATTAAAAAACTGCCAATTGATTCTTCTTCTTCAGCCATTCGCCATCCACTCCTGAATGTAAGCCTTTCGATGTTCTTCCATTTTTGTCTATCCTTAGCTTGTTGTATCCAGTTTCTACCTACCGTCTTTCAAATGTCGTCTGCCCATCTTTGGTGTGGTCTTCCTCGATTTATTCTAGTTTCACGAGGTCTCCACTGTAGCATCTTCAATGTCCACCTGTCGCTATCTTGTTTAGCTACATGACCTGCCCATTTCCACTTGATACCCGCTGTCTCTTCACTTTCGAATCGACCTCTCAAAGATATGTTCAGTATGGCGCGTTCCATTGCACTTTGAATGACCGCCAACTTGTTTGCACTCTGTCTTGTCAGGGCCATAATCTCCATCCCGTGTACGGCAACAGGCAAAACATACGAGTTATAGGTTTTCCGTTTTAGATTTACGGGGATCTCTGATTTTTTTTAGAATGTGAGCCAATTTTCCAAATGTGGCCTAGGTGAGCGCTACTCTTCTGGTGACTTCCGTTCTCTGGTTTTCTTGCCCTATGGTGATGTGTCCCAAATATATATAATGAGAGATATTTTCTATTTGCTGGTTTTCTGTTGTAGCCTCGATACCGTCAGTGCTCATAATTTTAGTTTTCTGAATGTTCATTTTCAGGCCCGCTTATTTTAATGCGTAATTCAGTTCTTTTATCATTCCGGCTAAGTCTCACTTGAAAGAGGACCTTGTCGTCTGCGAAACGTAGATGACTTAAGAATGAATCATCTATTTAGATGCCCCCTGTTTCCCATTGTAATTTCTTGAATACATCACTAAGGACAAGTGCAAATAGCTTAGATGAGATTATATCGCCCTGCCTTACCCCTCTTTAGATGTTAATCAGATTTGTTGTTAAATAGTCGTTGATTTTGATTTATATTGTTGCTTGTTCGTATATGTTTTTGACGATTTCTGAATGGGCATATACTCCGTACTCCGTTGTGTGTAGGGTTTGGAGGTGGTCTATAGTGGTATAACCCTTTCGGAAGCCTGCCTGTTCTACTGGTATGTAGAAGTCGAATTAATTAGTTACACTTTTATTGATGATCTTGGTCAAAAGTTTCTATAACACTAATAACAGACTAATCGGGCAATAGCATAGGTATACACGCTACGTGTAACAGCAACTAAAATATCTTTCTTATCATTCTATTAGCTTTCAATTAATGACTCAACCATCAGAAATAGCCTTGGAAATCCCTTTTTAATGTTTCAGTTATTGTTTGTATACGATATATCGATTCCTGAAAATATAGCCTAAAATCTGCACAACGGTAATACAAAACCATCAATACCAGTTGCTTATTCAATGTTGACGAAAGAAACATACGCTAACATGGCTGCTATACTAAATGCTATTAAGTACGAGGGGATTTGGAGGTGGTTGCTATGCTAATGGGTCTACAAGGAGATTACACGAAATAGTGCTGCTTTTCATGTCTTTGGGATAGTAGAGAAAACACACCCTTATTAGATCCTGAGAAAATCCTTTTTCCTCCGTTAGACGTTAAGCTAGGACTAATGAAGAATTCTGTAAAAGCTTTGGATAGAGAAGGAAATGGGTTTAGCTATTTATCCAACCTCTTTCCTCTCTGAGTGAAGCTAAGATCAAAGAAGGAAATTTTAGTGGTCCTGACATAAGAAAAGTGATTAACGATCATAACTTTGAAAACAGGCTCAATCTTAAAGAACTGGCAGCATGGAAGTCGTTTGTGAAAGTAGTACAAGGTTTTCTGGGCAACAAACAAGAAAGAAACTACAAAACTTTCTTTATAAATCTTCTGAAAGCCTATAAAGCCATGGGTTGCCGAAGATCACTGAAAATCCACTTTCTTCATTCACATATTGACTTTTTCCCGGAGAACTTGAGGGCAGTAAGTGACGAGCAGGGCAAGAGGTTGCATCAGGCTATCAGAACCATTTAGACAAGATATCAAGGTCATGGGTGATTACTGCTGGTTCTTGAGGAGAGAAGATTTTACTCCACGTAAGAGGAAAAAGTGAATGAAAAAATTAACTAAACTTGAAACCTAAGTTGCAAAAGTGTCTCGTTATTCAGTATTGATTAAAATGTGCATGTTAAATGATTTTTTTAAAGCAATCATCCTTATACCAAGATATAAATCTCTCGATACGTCGAAAATGGCATACCGGTTTGATTTTCTTGTATTTCACAAACGCTTTTGTTGTCACTGACAAGAACTTGATACTCCTACGATTAAAGGAAGTGAGTCTTGAACGAAACCTTCCCATCTTCATACTTAACTTTTTAAGTACCCGCAACATACAGGACAAGGCTAACGGTTATATCTCCAACTCCTACTTCCTGAACTGGGGGATTCCTCAGGGATCCGTACTCAGCCCAACCTTATTTAACATTGCCATGACCTCTTTAATTGAGCACATTCCTCAATCTATCAGATATAAATTGTTCGCAGATGACATAATACTATATCACTCTTCTCCCTCTAATGAGGACATTACTTCCATCCTTCAAGACTCCTTAAAAGCCCTCGAAACATGGGCTAAAAAGAATGGCATCTCCTTCTCTCCTACAAAGTCCACTTCCATTCATTGCTGTCCTAAATTTAATGCTCTCACCATATATAACTCTCCTATCCCCATCACGAATTCCCTCAATACATTGGGGCTAACCTTTGATTCCAGATTGAATTGGTCCTCTCATATAAAATATCTAAGAGCGAGAACCTCTCAGGATCACAATTTAGTTCGCACCCTCTCAAACTCCTCTTGAGGATCTAATTTTACATCCTTATCCACCATCTACAGGGCCCTAGTTTTATCAAAACTTAAATACGGTGATTTCATCTATAACTCGGCCAGCCCCTTTACCAAGAAACATCTGGACACAGTCCAAAACCAGCTCTTGAGATCCATTACAGGTGTATTCAGAACTATCCCTACTACGAGTCTATAGTGCATCTTATCTTTCCCTCCTCTCGCCTTTGTAAGACATCAATTATTGCTAAGATATTACATATCTATTCTTTATCGTCCGCACCCCAAATCATCTATCAGCAAAGAATTAGATCTTGGCTTCTTACTAACAATCTTTCCCCTCCAAATTATGAATATCCCTTACAAAACATTTTTCCTCCCTGGCGGTTTCCAACACCTCACATGGACTTCTCCCCGAAATATCTCACAACTTCCACGCATAACAACCTTCTAATCAAAACCAAATTTCTAACAATAATAAATGACCGATATACAGATGGATCGAAATCAGAGGCGGGTGTGGGAGCATCCTTTATTATAGGTAACATCATCAAAACCTTTAAACTTTCTTCTTACTCTTCCATTTTTGCCGCCGAGTTGTTAGCTATCAAAGAGTGTCTCAGGTATATACTCAATTTCAGTTTGGGTACAAAGTTCATCATTGTGGCAGAGTTATTCCTACACCAGACAAATAATGGATTTATTGTATCAGAAACATCCAATCCTCCCCCCCCCCCCCCCCCCCCCCCCTATGTCACATTTGCAACAACCAGCTCACCATAAAACACATTTTTGAATCTGCTGACTATCATCAAATCAGAACTGACCACGACATTCCACATCAATTAAGTCAAGTACTTTCATCTAATCAAAGCTAACATCAATAAAATCATCTCATACCTCAAGGAAATAAAGATATATAACATGATTTAAGTCATATCCTATATGGGGCGCTAAATGAAATCTGCAGCTGACGCGCCCGGAGCCTCTAAACACTAACTAAATATTTTTTCTTAAATAATATTATACATTTTGTTCGTAAATTGAAGGAGATTTTATTTTCCCAGTAATTCTCAGCAATTTTCTTTAAGATTTTAAAATGCCATATAACAAAAAAAAACTCGTCCTGCATGTTATTGTTTTCAAATTCAGCAGTACAAAATACATACAAACACCTATTTTAATTCATGTTATAACATAAAAAAAAAAGATTTTGTAGACCTGTGTAGTTTTCGATGTTTGTTATGTCTTCCTTTTTGAAAAGAATCACTATCTTGGGGTTGTACCAGATCATCAAAACGACTAATTCGTAAGTAGGACCTTGATAATTGGGCTATTTGGACGGTAATCATTCAGAAGAGTAGGCAAAATATCTCTCTAGTCTGTTTGGCAGGCGGTGAGCCTCATCACAAGGAAATCCTAACTTAACAAAATGCCTTGTACGTATATTATATATGCATTGCTTTTAACCCAACGCACCGCGCGACACTGTCAATTCACATGTATGTACAGTCGTATAACTCAGTACACCTATTGGTATGTATCATTTTGTTTCAACTATCCTACTATTGTAGGTATTTCAAGGAAAGTCATAATAATGCGAACCCGTAGTCATATTAACTTTTTTCGACTTTTTCCTTTTACTTAGCCTAGTGAGTGCCTCGTGATTTTTTTTACGGTTGTGCGTGTTATATTTCATATAATAATTATTTAGTTTAAAAAGGTAGATAATTTACAGTAATAAATATCCATAATAATGTTTAATAATAATAATAATATAATTATAATTGTGTATTTTGTGTGAAACAGTGTGTCCGGTATACCAAGAAAATTAAATTACAACAAGGTATTTAAAAGTCATTTTAAAAATTAGTGGAATTATTTTATTAATCAATCAATATCACGTATTTATTTGTTAATGTGTTTCTAAATTTTTTCGGTTATGCGTAATGTTTACTATGTTTTTATACGATCATGTCAAACTAACGTAGTGTTTAAGGCCGGCATTTCCGAAAGTTAGCTTGAAATGACGCATATTTTAAGCAACTTTTAAAATACCTTAACTTTTGAAACCGGTAATGTCATAAACACTTTACACTCAACTGTCGCTTCCGAGGAAAAAATACCACCCACTTTCCAAAGTGCTGTCAAAAATCTCCAACATTGCTCGCAGACAACGTGTATCTTAATAAAGAGAGAGAAAGAAAAAGACGGAAGTGATGAGAAAAGGATCCGGTCCCAGTAAATAGTGAACATACTTAAACCACTCGAGGATGGATTGAAAAAACAAGATAAATAAAATTTTTTTCAAAAATAAAAATGTATTTCTCAACATAATCTCCATTGAACTCAATACATTTGGTCCAGCAAGATTCCAATTTTTTATTTCCTCAGTAAAGAAATTGTTTAGAACTGTGCATAATACTCATTTACAGCACAGATAACCTTTTCATTCGACGAAAATTTCTTCCGTCCCCCCTCCAGCCAATATTTAAGGTTAAGAAACAAAAAAGTCACTTGGGGCCAAATCTGGGTAATAGGATAGGTGGGAAACTATTTCGAAGCCCAACTTGTGCACTTTTCCCACGGCCGCATTGTCCTGAATGTTGATCGGCGTGACTGTTGGTAACCTTGGTGATCGGTTTTACACGTTTCGTAAAAAAGATAAAGCCGATTATGATACAGTGATAATCCATTATTATTTAAAAAAGTGGACTCCTGCCCAGCTAGAAACTGAACTCAAGGAAATTCACGGAGACTCTGCACCAGCACTCCCGACGATTTTTTACTGGATAAATGAATTTAAACCTGGCTGTACGAGCACTGCAGATGGTGCACGTTCAGGATCAGGATTTTTTGGATAAACGGCTTCGTCAACAAACAGAATATGCGTTATTGGTCAGGTGAAAACCCTCATGTGCTTGAAGAAACATCACTTCCTCCACAAAAAATTACTGTTTGGTGCGGTTTTCATGCCGGTGGTGTCATTGGGCCGTTATTTTTCGTTGATGAAAATAACCGCCACGTTACAGTCAATGGAGATCGCTACAGAGGCATGTTGCAACGTTATTTCTTTGATCAATTGCATGGGCTAGATATTAATGATATGTGGTTTCAACAAGACGGTGCCCGATGGAAGTTTCTTCTGAAGAAATAGTTGATAAAATTCATGGTATCGTGATGGAAGATCGTCGCATTAAGCTTTGTGAGATTGCTAGGATGGTAGGTATCTCATATGAATGGATACATAATATCCTGCCTCCAGACCAAAAATGCACAAGGAAGAACATTTCAGAATCGTGTTTGGAAACGTTACATGGTAATCCGAAGGACTTTTGGTGTTATTTTGTGACTGTGGAAGAAACGTGCATCCACCATTATACCACGGAGGCAAAGCGGCAGTCCAGACAGTGGATTGGCGAAGGAGGAAAAGTGTTTTTTGGGACTCACAGGATATTTTTATAATTGGGTTTTTGAATAAAAAATAATTCTCGATTTTTTTACTTTATTTTAAAACCTTATCATAAATCATATTGATAACACAGGCCAACAAAAAAAATATTTGTAAAAACTTTTTAAACCAATACATCAAGTGTTATGTAATTTTGGGTGCTGAAACCGTATCTGGTATCACTTTTTTTGTATCACCCACAGTTCTCGCACAATATGACATCGATTAAATTTACGTACATAAAAACTTAACGATATTTTTAAACAATTGAATTGCAAAAATGAGGTCGAAAATTTCAAAAGTCCTCCATTTTGTTTTTTTTTCATCTTGGGTATACAATTTTAGTACCGGCAACTCTATATTATAAGAATCAACTCGGATATTTGCTTTCAGATGCTCCAAAGTCCAGGCCCCCGGTTCAGGCGGCCCTACAAAGGAAATGAAACATGAAAAAACAAAATTCTATTAGTTTAAGACCTCTAGTATTATGTATAAAAATATTAAAATTCACATATAAATTTTACTATGAAAAAAATTCTTAAAAAAAGACTGCGAGTTACCAGACTACCCCCTCAACTTTCTAATGGTTAATTTGGGAACAAGTACGAGGCTAGTTTGAAAAGTCCGTGCAAAGTCCGAGAGATGGCACCACCGGCGCGTATCGAGGTCATGTTTAGTTAGTAGCATCTCTTGAATGAACGCACACCAAGTTTCAGCCATATTGGTCTATTTCTTTGTGTTTGGCATTCGTGTGAATCAAGGAAGTCGAGTGATTTTCAAGAAATGGACGAAAAAGAATTTCGTGTGGTGATTAAACATTACTTTATGAAAGGCAAAACGCCTCAAGAGACTAAAGAGAAGCTTGATAAACATTATGGTGACTCTGCACCTTCGATTAGAACAGTTTATAAGTGGTTTCAAAATTTTCGGACTGGCCATATGGGCACAAGTGACGCTGACAGTTCTGGACGGCCTGTGGAGGTTACGACTCCAGAAATCATTGATCAAATCCATGATATGGTGATGGATGACAGAAGAGTTAAGGTGCGTGAGATTGCTAGTGCTGTGGGCATCTCGACTGAACGGGTACATAATATTTTGCATAAACATTTGGACATGAGAAAGCTATCCGCAAGATAGGTGCCGCGATTGCTCACGCTTGACCAAAAACGGAATCGTGTGAAGTGTTGCAAGGATGGTTTGCAGCTGTTCCAGAAGAATCCGGAGGACTTTAAGCGTCGTTTCGTCACTGTGGATGAAACATGGATACATTACTATACTCCTGAGACCAAACAACAATCTAAACAATGGGTTACCAAGAGGGAATCTGCACCAAAAAAGGCGAAGACCGTTCCTTCGGTCGGAAAGGTTATGGCGACTGTCTTTTGGGATTCGCAAGGGATAATCCTCATCGACTATCTGGAAAAGGGTAAAACTATTACAGGTGAATATTATTCATCGTTATTGGACCGTTTAAAAACCGAGCTGCAAGAAAAACGCCCGCGATTGGCCCACAAGAAAGTCCTTTTCCATCACGACAACGCACCAGCACACACCTCAGCAGCTGTGGTCGCAAAATTAATGGAAATAGGATTCCAACTCGTTTACATCCCCCCTATTCTCCAGACTTGGCTCCCTCGGACTAGTATTTGTTCCCCAATTTGAAGAAATGGCTGGCGGGACAAAGATTTTATTCAAACGAGGAGGTGATTGCAGACACTTATGGATATTTTGCAGACTTGGACAAATCCTATTATTCAGAAGGGATCAACAAACTAGAACATCGTTGGACGAAGTATATAAGCCTAAAAGGAGACTATGTCGAAAAATAAAAAAGGTTTAGCCCAAACACATAAGTAGTTTTTATTTTTGCACGGACTTTTCAAACCAGCCTCGTATAAAAATATTAAAATTCACATAAAAATTTTACTATGAAAAAAATTCTTAAAAAAAGACTGCGAGTTACCAGACTACCCCCTCAACTTTCTAATGGTTAATTTGGGAACAAGTATAGCTTGGAATAATATATCGCATCATAGCACAGCAAGCTTCTCAAAAACCTAGAATATTATTTCCTACTAGAAAGCTCTATACCTCAAAATTAACAAATTAATATCCTTAGAAGACTGTTAAAATCGTTTTGACTTGTGAAGCTAGTGATCGCACTTTTTTTTGAAATTCCACAGTACTGCTGTGTTATTATTTCAATTTTAACTTAATTCAATCCACCCCGCCTTTTTTTACGGCCGTGTTTACATAAACCATAACGAAAACAAAATTATACCCATTCCGGTTCAATTTTTTTCTTTTTTATGTTTACAAAAGGCGCGAGTGCATAATAATATTTTGCCTTGTTGGGTCACTCTTCGCTTGTGCAGTCGCAAAACGAGTTTTTTTAACGAACTTGCCTTGAATATAATAAGAAATTGCACAAACATTCGGAGCTACAAAAATGTTAATTAAATTCTCTTTTAAAAGGATTAATTTTAAAAAAAAATTGTACAGAATTAAAGGAAAGATAACCAAGTCAAACGAGTAATTTTTTTACTTTTACTTATCTATGTAGATCAAGTGTATCAGTTGAAAAAGTGATGCTGACGTTTCGCCGATCATCCTGCTGTCTTCTTCAGAGCTTGTTCTGAGAACTGACTTCCACTGATATCCACTTTACCCTTGACAGTGAAAATAATAACACTCTCTCTGTTTTAGAGATTCTTTTTAATTGATTTAATGGGCTTCTTAGTATACAGAAAGATCATTCACACGAATAGATATTTAAATACTGCCTAGCCTTATCATCTCGCTCAAAAGTCATCAACTCCCTTGTTCATAGAACTGTACCCTTTCTCAGCCACAATCTTCGAAGAATACATTAAGAATGTCGCAGATTGCATTGCGAAAGTTCTAGGGATACATAGAATAATAACACGATTTTCTATATGCTCTAGATTCTCACAACATCTTAGATCTGTTAAAGATAAGATTCTCCTTGAAAATCCAGGATCGTATCCCATGTGGTAAAACCTATATAGGCGAAAAATGTGTACTAGAATTAAAGCACATCAAAAGCCAATACATCTTCGTAATATTGCCACTTCAGCGCGTGCAGAATACCAGCTTGAAACAGATTCTCTTTGCGCAATCAAAGGCCCTTGCAACAAATTATTTTTTCTAGCTTAGATAAATTCGGAAGTTCATTGAAATATCTAAACACTCAAACAACCTTAATGATTAAGTTGGGAATGTGGAATCTTTGGCACAATGATACTACTCAGTATATATCACCACTAGACCAAACACTTTATTTTGGCACTCGACGCGCGTTTCGCTAACCATGTTAGCTTCATCAGGAGCGATGATTGACTAAAGCTAAACTACAAATCTACCATATTTATACTTAGCCTAACCCTTGAATTACTCAGGCGGAACTAATGGCATAGGCAAGGCCATCAGTTCCCGTCAAGTAACCAGTAGAGGGGACTATAAGGATAGGACCTCTGTCTTTATTTAAACTACTTTTTACATTTTATAATTTCCATACTTTCGTATGCGTTCAACAATCTCCTATCAGATACATTTTTTATTAATCTTAGATTATCTAATGTTACAATATGATCAGCTCCAAGGGCATGTTCGGCAATGCTAGACTTTTCTGTTCTACTATATTTTAAGTGTGCTAAATGTTCTTTAAATCGTGTTTTAATTGACCTTTTACTATGCCCAACATACTTTTTGTCACAATCATTACAACTAATTTCATAAATTCCACTTTTCTCACAATTAGGAATCTTATCTTTGGTAGTTCCTAAGATATTTCTCAGATTGTCTGATGACTTAGAGAGTAAGGTGAGGCCTACCTTATTAAATACCTTATTGAGTCCCTTGCTATATTTCGGATTATATGGTATGGAGACATACTTGGTGTTATTTTCTTCGCGTGTAAAAAAGTAGAATTCTGAATATTAAACCTAAACTTATGTCTATTTATTAGCTTATTTACTAAGTCATCGTCATAACCATTAGCTCTAGTTATATTTCTAATACGATTCCTTTCTTTATTAAAGTTTATTCTATTTAGAGGGAAAGTGACCAAACGATGAACTAAAAAATGTAATGAGGCTAATTTGTGTTGTTTGCAATGAAATGAATCATTAGGAATATATCTATCTGTTACTGTGTCCGTCCTATAGATATTGTCCTTTGTTCTCAACTTTGTAAGTGAATTTAATGGAATCATACCGGCTATTTAATTTAGAAACAAAATCATCAATATTTGCTTTCTTTGTATCAAAAATCGCGAAAATATCATCCACATACCTATACCATACCCTTGGAAAATATTCGAATTCTTGACTGGCTTTGGTTTCAAACTTACCCATGAATAAATTGGCTATGAAAGGTGATAAGCAATTACCCATAGCTGTTCCTTCTTTCTGAACATAAAATTGACTGTTATATTGGAAATAATTTTGTTCCATACAAAGTTTAGATAATGTTAAGTATTCACGGAACTGATAGCCTTTCCTATGCCATTAGTTCCGCCTGAGTAATTCAAGGGTTAGGCTAAGTATAAATAGGGTAGATTTGTAGTTTAGCTTTAGTCAATCATCGCTCCTGATGAAGCTAACATGGTTAGCGAAACGCGCGTCGAGTGCAAAAATAAAGTGTTTGGTCTAGTGGTGATATATACTGAGTAGGAACCTTAATGATGGCACTGGTCTCTATCTCTCACCAATCTGGAAACAGATCATCCATGAAGGCCTTCCACCCCGGTCCGCTAATGTAAAAGGCATTTGTAAGCAGAATTAAATAAGTTTCATGTTAGTTCTCGGAACAAACTCTGAAGAAACAGGTAGAACGATTGGCGAAAAGTCACTTATTCTAGCAGCATGGGAAAAATTCACAAGAGTTATACCTACAAGCTCTGAAATCTGTGGAAGTTGCCTCTAAAAATTATCCCAAGGTTGTTTACGAAGTTATTTCTCAACCGATCGCTTTCATTTCTTATGTTCCCAGAAAGGACATTTATTAACGTTTTTGAATAGAATAGCTAAATTAGTTAATTTCTTTTGTGAAAATGCGTTGCATCAGATTAACTGTATTTAAATCAAAAATGTTCCACGAGAGGCTTGCTTAATACTGTACTACAATAACCAAAGAGAAAGCTATGCATTTGAAACAGTAGATTGTTTCAAAAAAAGTTAGGTACAGTGTTCAAACTTTATGAAAATTAGTAAGGCAATATAAGCACTATAGTAACTTAGATAAAGAAAAAAAACTAGCCGCAAATTCAAGCAATCAACGCCTAAATGGCAGATCCAATCGGGATCTAACGTTAGCACTGCAAGAAGAAAATGGACATGCCAGGGTCAACAATCTATTTGGATTTTTGCCTGAAGAAAACCTTAATCTTATGGAACAATTGAAACTTGAAAAAGGGCGGGGCAATATTCTGGTCTACTAAAGCTAACTCAGGAATCTTCTGTTAAAATTTCACAGGTGCATTAGGAAGTTTTGGGTCATTTGTAAAACTAATTACGTCAGAAAAAGGTATATGCAATCAACTCTGTTGATGTTAATTAAAAATGGCGAAGAATCAGCTAGCAAGTTCATAAAAAGGATCGGCAGAGCCTGGTGAGAAGTAAGTGTTAAAAACTCTTGGTGGCTGCGGTTTCTTTGTTCTATTCAGTTATTAATAGAATATAATTAGTTAAGTGTGTATTAAATTTCATTGAATTATGATGGTTAGTGGTAAAGTTGAGCAGAGTATATATTATGGAAGTTCGAGTTCCTGTACTTTGAATTGCCTTGATATAATCATGACTCTAAAATGATAGAAGATCACGATGCCTCTGTCAAGCCCTTGTGATGCCGAACGAGACATAATTGATTGAAGAACTGATTTTTCCTTACTAAAGCACAATCTGCAGTTTTGACTCATCTGATTGAGAAGTGTGTGAGGTGTCCTTTTAGATCCTGTGACGATTTCCATAACCGTCTTTAGGTTTTTGGTTTTCACTCAGGATTAGCACTAAAACCACAGACAATCACCTAAAGTCGAACTTAATTATTTCACTAACGTAAGACACTATGATTGGCTAATTTTAAACCATTTTAGACCTGACGAAACAAGGACGTTAGGTTAATTTGTCGATGTGGATCCGACATGGTTCCACCTCTGGTACATTCAGGGCTGGGTTCCAGATCAGTTTTAGATTGTTTCATCCTTTGTGCTTCGTTCTAGTCCCTGACAAACTTCGTGTCAGAGATGTGTATCGGCTTCAGGTCTCTACTAATATGAAATAACCTGCTCGCGCGTATTGTTTCTGCGGGTCCTCTCTTTGGAAAGATGGTTCCATTGATCTGGTGCTCCTCCGTCTGGTATTAGACACTTTTGGGACTTTTAGGTTAAGTACCCTTTAACGGCTAAAAATTATTTAATTTTTTATAGGCCTGAAAGGACGATTATTTTCTAGAAAAATCTTTTAGTAATATCTACAAAAACCATTTTAATGAACGGAATTTTCCTGTATAACATTATATTTCCATATTGAACTATTAATACTAAGAGAATATGATAATTATGAAACTATGCTAATTAGTTTCTAATAGCAGAATATATTTTTAATTAAAGAAATTTAGGCTATTCTACGAGCCGGATGTCACTATTATAGTATGTAAAATTATTGCCTACTAGGCCTAAGTTTGTAAGTTTTCAATTTTCAAAAAACACGATATTTACCGAAAAAATAAAATCCTTTCTTTCTCATAAAATTATTACTTAAATTTCAAATGTGTTGGTTGTAGCAAGAAGCATCTAAACATACACTGCATTTGTTGGATTCTGTTCAGAGAAGAGCGGTCCGTCTGATTGGGGACCCGGAATTGACCGGCGGCCTTGATTCGCTGGAACATCGAAGAACGGTTGGCGACTTGAGTCTGTTCTACAAGTATTTTCATGGAAAGTGTTCGAAGGATGTAGCCCGCTTAATTCCTCCCAAAGCGGTGCATGTTAGAAATACACGTCGCGCTGGTGCTTCGCATCCGTATGAGGTTCAGCTTGTTACTCTGCGTACGACGCTTTTCAAGCAATCTTTTATATGGAGAACGTCATCCCTTTGGAATAATTTGCCCAGCGCTGTGTTTCCCACCGAGTACAATTTACAGCGATTCAAGAACAACGTGAATCGCTTTTTCCGCACTCGTGCCGCTCCTGGAGCGTTTTAGGGACTTCCCTGCAGCACGTGTGCTAGACCAATAAAAAAAAAAAAAAAAAAAATAAACCTAGGCCGTTAGTTACGAGTTCGATTAATAAGACTTGTAAATTTCTACATGATAGTTGAAAATTTTATTAAGCGACATGACTGTTCATAAGTATGATTCTTGTTGTTGTGTTTCAAACAGATGCAACGTGCAGTTGTTTGTTGGCAGCGATCGACAGCGATCGGTGTTACACATTTCGTAGAAAGGGGTAAAGCGGAATATCGTGCAGTGATAAAACATTTTTATTTAAACAAAAAGTGGACTTCGGCCCATATAGAAACTGAGCTGAAGAAAGTTCTGGAGACTTTGCACCAGCACTCAAGACCAACGATGAAAAAACTTTTTTAATAGTTTTACCTGATTCCAATGTTTTTTGGTGTGCTGAGTCCGAAAATAATAATAAAAAAGTCGTATCACCCACCAATTTTTCACATTTTCATAGTCAAAATGTGAAAAGTTTATTTTTTATCATTCGAATGTTATTAGGTTGGCAATAAAATCAGAATTTTATAAGGCTGGCAGTAAAATCAAATGTTATTAGGTTGGCAGTTCCAATAAATGTCACAGCTGTTTGTTTTCTTCTAGTTAATATATCCCATGTGCTTTAATTCACACTCATAGTATGGCTAATCGTGGTTGTAAAAACTCTCCCAACACTTTTTGTTACATATGTGGCGAGTTTGTAGTTAAAAAACATCAAAGAAACATTACTGACTTTGTAAAAAGTATACTTTGCATATTTTGGTGTCGAAATCGGTAATCAAGAAAAATATTGGGCTCCTCACAAAGTATGTTATGTTTGTGTCGAGGATCTTAGGAAATGGTATAAGAAAGAATAGAAAGCTTTTAGATTTGCAGTACCCATGGTATGGGGAGAGCAAGAAAAGCATCTAAATGATTGTTATTTTTGCAGCGTTGATGTTTCTGGATATAACTTCAAAAATAAGAAAGTAATTGTCTATCCTAATTTTGCTTCAACTAATCGGCCGGTAGGACATGGACCGGGATTTCCGGTCCCTGAGCCACTTCAGTCTATTGATGACGTTTTACAGTCCAGCCCCGAATTTAATGAAAGTCGACCGGATGATAATGAGTTTCAATGTTCTCTAGAAAATATAAAATCACAGTTGTTTACACAAGCTGAGTTAAATGATTTAGTGAGAGATTTGGGTTTGACTAAGGAAAAAGCAGAATTGCTTGGTTCTAGGCTGAAAGAAAAACATTATAGAACAAGAGATCAATAGTTTGCTCAGTTTTTCAAGCAGGAAGAGGATTTGGTTTACTGCCATGATATTGGTAGTGGTAATGAATGCATTTGGCATTGAGTACAAGAAGGAAGATTGGAGGCTTTTAATAGACTCGTCAAAAACTAGTTTAAAAGGTGTTCTGTTACACAACGGAAATACTTATGCTTCACTGCCTATTGCTCATGCAGTCCATATGACTGCACTTACGAAACTCTTACATGATTGTACAGAAAATTAACTATCCAGCTCTCGATTGGATGCTATGTGGAGATTTAAAAGTTGTCTCCATGATCCTTTGTCAACAAAAGGGATTTACAAAGTTCCCATGTTTTATATGTGAGTTGGACAGCAGAGCAAGGGATAAACATTGGTCAAAAAAACAATGGCCCGTAAGAAAAACTTCAACACCTGGCGAGAAAACATTTTGCATAAAACTTTAGTAGACCCAAAAAAGATTCTTGTACCACCACTACACATCAAGTTAGGCTTAATGAAACAATTTGTGAAAGCCTAGCTTAAAGATGGTGGATGTTTTAAATATTTGTGTAAAAGATTTCCTCATTTATCAGAAGCCAAACCGAAAGGCCTGATATTCGTAAAATGATGTTCGATTCCGACTTTGAAGCAAGGATGATTACAAAGGAAAAGAAGGCTTGGATATTATTTAAAGAAGTTCTGACTAAGTTTTTGGGCAATGTGAAAGACCCTAACTATGAACTTATCGTAGTTCAAAAATCTGGGTTGTCTGATGAGCCTTAAAGTCCACTTCTTGCACAACCATCTTGACTTTTTTCTTAAAAACTTAGGCGATGTGAGTGAAGAGCAGGGGGAACGGTTCCATCAGGACATAAAGGAAATGAAGAAACGGTACTAGGGACGGTGGGATATCAACATGATGGGTGATTACTGTTGGTTACTTCATAGAGTTTTTAATTTTTATGTATCAAATTTTCTCTATTTTGAAATTTAATTGATGACATATTGTGAGAGAATTGTGGGTGATACAAAAAAACTGATACCAGATACGGTTTCAACACCCAAAAATACGTAACACTTAGATGTATTGGTTTAAAAAGTTTTTACAAATATTTTTTTTGTTGGCCCGTGTTATTATTCACTAAGTCACGAATAAAGTCATTATCAATGCCGGGAGATCGCCTAGAGCGAAGTTTAGGTTGAAGTACCATTTCGAAATCGACCAAACCACTTCTTAACGGTCTTAAGAGCAGGAGCACGATCCAAATAAACGTCCTAAATATTTTTTGTTGCAGTTCCAACACTCGCTCCCTTTTTAACCTTGTACACAAATTAATTTAAATAAACTTTTTTTTAAGGTTATGTTAACTTACGACGCATTTAGATAACTGTCAGTTAATAATATGATTATAAAAGGAACATCAGCACAGTTAAAAGTGCATGCTTTTGGCATCTATGAAAATCGGGCACGAACTCTTGCAATCACCCAATATCTTGTGTCTTAATCACTTTGGTTATTTTGGCCAAAAAATTACGGTGCTGAATACACGTCTATACCGTGTATTCACAAACGTACACGTACTTTCTGTTTTCCAACCAAATAACCCTCAAGATAAGATGACAATCTAGAAAGGCCTTATGCAAACAATAATACAATAATAGTTAATAACATGATAATTACTAAACATCATTTATTATAAGATAGAACTCGTTTTATTATTCAGTCAGTTCTGAACTAATCATGGTCATTTCTGTTCATGTTTATGTGTATCTAATATGATCGATTATTTAATGCGACTTGTAGTATATGTTGTTTCCTTTCTGATCACTGTGCTTTGTTTTGGTGAGAATATTTATTGGTGACATTTCTTTGTGATGGGAATAAAGTTTCAGTTTACAATACACAAAGGATCGTATTCAGTTTATAAGGTAAAAATATGAAATAATTAATGTGGTGTGCGAATAGTTTTTAATGGCTCTTATAAAGTTTGGCTGTTTTATGTTATTACAGTTACCAGAAAAAATCGACCTAAATTATGTATTCGTTAGTTAAAACGAAACTTCCACCAGCTTTTAAAATGATAATGCAATCTGTCAAGTAAGAACGTGACCGCGCGTATTCTTGAAAAAATGTATTTCGGAAACATTTTTTACCATCAGTGTATTCTTTGGTGTGCTAACAATGGCCCAATTACCTTAGTAAGTTCGCTTCCTGCATCAATAATGGCCTGACATGTTCGAGGCATGCTGTCGACGAGGTTTTCTGCATGCTTATTTCCAAATTTTTCTAATCTCGCGAAACAACCGAGTCAAAATCCTCAGAGTCTTTCCTCTGAGCTTTCTGTTTACAAGGGATCAAACTTTTTCAATAGGGTTGGCGTCCGGCGATTATGAGGGCACTGGCGGCCTGTGATGGAATTTGGTGGAGGTTCACATACCTCACAAGGCTGTGTTGTATGTAGCATTATGAGCCAATAAGAGCGTGAAAACACGATTTCCAGATACCTACTTAATTTTAAATTTTATGTATCTGTTCATACCTAGAAGACATTTTAAAATTTTCTAAGGTCCATAGTCACAAACGAAAATACCTTACCTAATATTAATTGAAAATGCGAATTGTCAATAGGTTAAACATAATATCAAATATAAAATCACTTACCAATACAGAAGGTCCAACTATAACAGGCAAATGAGCGCGCTGTATTGACACATATTGTATAAACGCGAACATAAATAATATACAACTCTTGATGAAAGAAAATGCAGTCCATATTAGAAATATAGCAAAATTCATTGTTTTGTTTAAAACATCTAACTATAAGCTCAACATTCTAAACACAATGTTTAAACCAAAAGTCCATACGGCGATTTTTAAATTTTCAAATTTATCAATCACTAATTGATTAACATCACTAATATCTTCTATCATTTTCTTTTCTATTGACAACATTCCCAATGCTGAAAGTGTTTCTTCATTCATGGTACTTCTCAAAAATGACTTAATTCTTTTTAAAGTGGAGAAATTTCGTTCAGCTTCAGCAGTTGTCATCGGAATGGTAATAATTAGCCGTAGTAAAGTGTACGTTGCGGAAAATACATTTTGTAAATTATTTTCGATTATAAATCGCAAACAATGCACCCCTGGCAAATTTCTAAAATCTGGTCGTTTAAAATAAGTTCAAGTTCAGTTTGTAATCTAATTTTGTCCAAAAATGGATATGCCTGAACTATATCACTTAAATAGTGCGATGGGAATTTATTTTCAAACTCCGAAAACTTAGAAGACATAAACAGAAGCGAACCACTTAGATGACTATTAAATGAAAACTTTTCCTTAATTTGAATTAATATATAATCACATACTTCTTTTGCTGCAACTACTTTCGTTAAATAAGGATCTTCCTTACGTTTTTTATTCTGAAAATGAACTATATCTTCAATTAAAGTAGACATTTCTTCAGCATTTTGTCTTTCAGTCGCTATACATTTTTCAAATATATTAATTGCTGTGGCTACCTATGCAGGATCAGAAGTCGATTTTTGCAAACTGTTATATAGAATATTGGCGTGTGGCATAATTTTATGAAAAAATGTTAGCCAGAATACAAATTATGCATCGTATAACATTCGACGGATTGCAGAAGCTTGATTAATTGTGGTAGATTGTTTCGAAATATTTTCTACCTTCTCCATACATTCGATAAGTGCTTCTCTGTTCTCAGAAACAATATTTATAGCTCTACTTTTAAAAAGTCATGGTATCGTAGAAGTTCTTGGAATATGGCAGCGTACAACTTAATTTAATGTTTCAACCCGCTGAGGAGAATTTGAAAAAAATTCGTAATATTTGTTATATTAGAAAAGAAAATACGTACTTCTGCATTCTGGCTAGTTGCATGAGCTAAAATTAAATTTAATTGATGAGCATAATAGTGACCATAATAGCCGTATTTATAATCATCTTGAATAATTCTGTTTACTCCACCATGGCGGCCACTCATAACACTTGCTCCATCATAGCTTTGTGGAATTAATTTATTTAGTGTATCTGTAACTTTGAGCAAAACGTCTTTAATACAATTTGCTAAACTAATTTCATTATGATCTTGTGGATTCAGAAAAGCCCAAAATCGTTCAGTTGGGGTACCGTCATTTAAAATGTATCTGAAAACTACTACCATTTGAAACTTACAAGAAATATCTGTGGTCTCATCTGCTATAACAGAGATGAATTGGGCGTCTGCTATTTCATTCTTTATATATTCGTGGCAAACTTGTAGCATGCAATCTAATAATTCGTTCTGAATTATTTTTGAAGTACCTTTGAAGACCGTAGATTTTTCAAAATGACAACTCGAGGTTTAACGGTACGTAAAGTATTAGGGTTGTTATAAATTGTTCTTGTCCATTTGTAGGGAAGGTTCACTTCTTTAAAAGACGTTTGTATGACTAAGGTATAATACAAAATAATTTGCATTTTGCCTTATCGACAGGAGGTTCACGTGCTCATGTGCTCCTATAGAGGAGCCACCACTGTATGAGGGCCACTCTAGTATCTTATCGTGGGCCTAAACGAGCCGCTTCGCGACGTTATTTTCGCCTAGCAAAGGTTTTTCCAACATGCTTCGGAATTTGATATCATGAGCACGAAGATGTCGAATAGTGTCATGGTACACATTCAAACCCGATTTTCTTAATTTTGTCGCTCCTTGACGCAGCGTCAATTTCGTGTCCTGTGAAAACAAAGAAACGATTCATTTTCGACTTTCAGAGTGACTTTGCCTACCGAGCCACGTTTTGGCAAGCCGTCGACATTTTTCGTCTTTTTAAAACAATTTGCTCACTTCTTCACAAACGATACCGACTTTTTAATATATTTAGCGGACGTGGAATCTATCATTTTAGGCCTCTTTGGATGGGAACAAAGAAAGACTGCCGCGAACCGACGCGCAATCAAATGACTCATTTTGGATTTTATGTAATTTCCACGAAAATTCGGAATTGACTGATACTTTTACTAAAATATATCGTAGACAAAGGTTCCCTGTACCGATTTTTTGTTGAATCACTAGAATCGCATCTACCAAAACTGAATTATCGCAGACAGGTTCTTACTTGACAGATTGTATATCATCTTTGGGTGTTCATTTAATTTTTGGCCATTGGTTCGCTAATTATTTATTTTTAAAAATAATTTTATTAATTTAACCTAACATAGCTAAAATTATAGGGAAATATAAAGTTAAAAATATATGTATAAATTTTTCTTCTCACCATTGTATATATATATATATATATATATATATATATATATATATATATATATATATATATATGTAATATTAGTTTATTTATTACACAGGCCAACAAAAAAATAATTGTAAAAACTTTTTAAACCAATACATCTAAGTGTTATGTAATTTTGGATGCTGAAACCGCATCTGGTATCAGTTTTTTTGTATTATCCACAGTTCTCTCACAATACTATATCGATTAAATTTCAAAATAGGGAAAATTTGATACATAAAAAACGTTGTTCTATGTTGTTCTTGTTCTATAATGGTAAATAGATGTTCCAGATTCCAATAAATGTTTTTCTTTCAGCCTAGAACGAAGCAATTCTGCTTTTTCCTTAGTCAAACCCAAATCTCTCACTAAATCATTTAACTCAGCTTGGGTAAACAACTGTGGTTTTAAATTTTCTTGAGAACATTGAAACTCATCATCATCCGGTCGACTTTCATTAAATTCGGGACGGGATTGTAAAACGTCATCAATAGACTAAGGCGACTCAGGGACAGGAAGTCCCGGTCCATGTCCTACCGGCCGATTAGTTGAAGTAAAGTTAGGATAGACAGTTACTTTCTTATTTTTGGAATTATATCCAGAAACATCAACGCTGCAAAAATAACAATCATTTGAATTATTTTCTTGCTCTCTCTATACCATAGGTACTGCAGATCTAAAAGCTTTCTTTTTTTTCTTATACCATTTCCTAAGATCCTCGACACAAACATAACATACTTTGTGAGGAGCCCAACATTTTTCTTGATTACCGATTTCTACACCAAAAAAAATGCAAAGTATACTTTTTTACAAAGTCAGTAATGTTTCTTTGATGTTTTTTAACTACAAACTCACCACATATATAACAAAAAGTGTTGGGAGAGTTTTTATAACCACGATTAGCCATACTTTGAGTGTGCAGCACATAGGTTAAACACTGCAATGCGAGGTTATATTAACTGGAAGAAAACAAACAGCTGTGACATTTATCGGAACTGCCAACCTAATAACATTTGATTTTACTGCCAACCTTACAGAGTTAAATATAACAGTGCATTCATTACTAATCAAAAATTAAAACAAGAATATTCATTCATTGATTCACTCTGTATAATATTATGCTACTTAACCCACATAATATTTCTTACATAATACCGTTGTGAGAGGAACTAATAAGAAATAATGACTGGATGAGACTAATTAAATATTTAAGATTATAATATTAAATTCTGTGCAAAAACATAGACTGATGCTATTTTGTATCGATATAATTACTTTCTATTTTCTGTAATTTTTTATACGGTTCTTTCTTGGCGTTTAAAAGCATCAGGAACTAATATATCTGATAATAACCGGTGTTATTTAAAAAATAATGAAAAATAAAGAATAAACCTGCAAACACGACAAGTCTTTACTGATAATGAAGAGTAATTAGCCGCTAAGAAAAATGTCAGTTGCATCTACTTAACGTTATTTCAACATTTATGACATGGGGTGCCGTTATATGCGTTAAGGAATTAGTTACGGATATAAACTCTTATTATTAACTTGCTGTCTGCAATTGCCTGGTAGTCCTATCAACTATGTACGTTTTTAACTGTAATGTTTTTTTATTTTTTTGCCATACAGAGTATGTTTGCCAGCAGGGCCCCAAACAATTCGATCAATTAGCGAATTTAAGGTTTAAAAGCTGATGTAGTATATCCAACTTTCTAGTATAGCCTGTCTCAAAATATAAGATCCTGATTTTTGCCGTTTTAAGTGGGCAATATAAAAATTCTGACCTTTTGTTTATGATAGGTTGTAGAGATGGACTTACGAATTTTATTCATTAATGTAAATAAATAAAATTATAAGTATTTTTGAAGATGCTTATTTATAGATGCATGTAAAAACAAATGGATAAGAAGTACAAATATACAGTTTGAATGTATGTGAGGGACATATTGTATAAATAAAAATATATTTTAACTTAAGCCTAATTTGGTTTCACTATCACTGTCATAAGCTGAGGTAATTATCAATGGTTTAATATTATTTACATAAATATATGGATCTTCAACTTTAACAACGTGCTGAATGGAATTCTTGCAGCTTTCACAAGGTATATAATTTATAACTTTTTTTACTAATTCAACCACTGACACGCTTAAAGTAGGAGAAACATTTTGTGCCGTTATTTTTTATTTAACTTGATGCCAAATATGTTCAATTGGATTAAACACACAATAATACGGAGGAAGCCGCAAAACAGTGTGTCCCATTTTCTCAGCCATACTATCACAAACATATTTCTTTTTCAATTTATAGTCTTTCAAAACTTCTAAAAGATCACTTTTTTATAACTAAAATCAAAATAAATGTCTTTTTTAACATATATTCCTGTATTTCCGATTTGGTGTTGGCTGCAATAGGAACCTTATTTAGTAGGCGACCATGGTAACTTGCATTGTCCATAACTATAACACTCTGTTCGGGAATATTTGGCAAAAGGGAATTTTGAAACCAATTTTCAAAAAGTTCTGCGGTCGTCTTCGTGATAGTCCAAACTAGAATCTTTTGTGTTTTTTGATGATAATAGTAGACAATTTCAGACCCAGCCCTTTTTAGATCCAGCATGCAAAATGGTTATTCGTTTACCTTTATTTGAAGGTGCGTTAGTCTGACATTTTGTACTGCTGTCAACCCACCCTTTTTGCACAGTGTCATGGGTATCGAACCATGTTTCGTCAAGGTAAATTATTCGCCAATTCTCTCATCGATACTTTTTATTTCTTGTAAAAAAGTATGTCGCAAGATTCGTAATCTTTGTGACTCCATCACTACTTGTGTTTTGTTGATTCCTCGGAACGTGAATCCCATTCTTAAGAGAATTCTGTGAAGGGTCGATCGACCACAATTTATATTGGTCCAGTCCTCCACCAGTCTTAATTTTATTTTGTCTAATGTCGGCACCAATTGCTCTTCATACATAGAATATATTTTTCTCCCGATGACGTCTTTTTCACAATTGTCTACATGACGCATTTGAAAATCTTTCCGTTTTTTCCTGTTCCTGATTGATGGTTTTCCTACAATACCCCTAATCGTAGAAATTTTGTTAGTTCACTGGTTTCTTGCAAAGCACTTTGTTCATTCAAATTTCTTTTTACCAAACTGTCGTAAATATTTTTCACTATTTGTTTAGTGTCAAGTGATAAATGTTTTCTCTTGCGATAGCTACTATTGCAATTTTCCCACGGATGCAACATAATTAAAATAGAACCGTTACGTTGTAAGTTGTAGGTAAAAATAAATACAAAAATAATAAAAAGTGTCTTTCGAATCTTAATGGGGATCTGTGGTCATTGGGCCTATATTATCAAATAAATCCAATATGATTGCAGGTGCAAGTGAGGACGGTATACAAAGCAGGTAAAGTAAAAATACGTTTATTGTAATATCTGGCAACTATGCACAAGACCTTAATAGGGTCATTTATTGCCCCATTAAAAAAACAAAAAGGCAGGATCTTATATATTGGGATTTACTTTACGCAATAATATTTCGAGCTATTGAAAAGCTTTCTTTGTGGAGACCTCGACAAATCGTGAAAGGCATGCAAATGTTGGAAGATCGCTGGAATAAGTGTATCGCTCTTGAAGGAATTTATGTTGAAAAACAAAATCCAAAAATTCCTCAAAGAACTCAATATAATCATATAAAACAAATATGGGCGCCAAGTAATCATTGATATCATCATCACTTCAAAAGTCGAAAAACGAATCGTGTCTTTGTTTTCACATGAAATTGACGCTGCGTCAAGGAGCGGGTCCTATGAGACCATTCGACAACATCTTCGTGCTCGTGATGTCAAATTCCGAAGCACGTTGAAAAAACCTCCGCTGGGCGAAAATTACGTCGCAAAGCGGCTCGCTTGGGCCCACGATAAGATTCTAGAGTGGCCCTCATAATCGCCGGACGCCAATACTATGGGAAACGTTTGGACTCTTGTAAAGAGAAAGTTCAAAGGAAAGACTCTAAGCACTTTGACCCAGTTGTCTCGCGAAATTCGATAAATTTGCAAAGTATGCAGAAATTCTCGTCGACAATATGCCTCGAAGATGCCAGGCGATTATTGATCATTGACCAAAGAATACATTGATGGCAAAAATTGTCCTCGAAACGCCTTTTTTCAAGAATACGAGCGGTCGCGTTCTTATTTGATAGACTGTATTGTATAAGGTTTATCTAAAAATATAATGATAAAACATAAATTTGACAGGTATTCTATTCACATAATTATCAATTACCATAATCTAATTAATATTTGAGTACCAATAACATCCATATAAAGTTTAAATAAAAACCAGTTATGTAATAGTACGTGTTTAATGTTGTGCGGCGGGAATTTCGACAAAAAGTAGTTTTTTTTTCTTGAAGTTACATTGCATATTCTTAGTCATTAGTGTTTTGTGACTGGTTTTTTGTTTTCGTTCTTTAAACAACATTGAAAGGTTATCATATATGTATATTTAAAAATTAACACAAGCAGGTTATTTTTGGGGAATGTCCCCTTTTCTCTCTCCTAGGGCACAGAGTGCCTCCCCCTCCCACCTCCCAAGACAGAACCCTAGATATATTTTTATATAAAAACCTTGAACATATATTACAGGTCAAATCCTACCACTATGACTATGAAATCAACATCTAACCAATCTATTAGTGGGAACGAAAATTTAAACAACTGTTTAAGATTACCTTCTTCTTCTTCTTATATGTGCCATATCAGGTCCCCTTGACGTTGGCTATCACTCTAGCATATTCATCCCTGTTCCCTACGACTCGGAATAACCCTTTGACGCTATGAATTCTCCTCCAATCTCTTATGTTTCTGAGCCAAGAGGCCTGCTTCCTATCAAGCCGCGCCTGCCCTCAATCTTTCCCATCATTATGAGCTGCAATAACTCATAATGTTTGCCACTAAAAACATATTCCAAGCACTCTAACTTCTAAGGTATTTAAAATGGTGAACTCGCTCTGTCGCTTAACCGTTGAGATGGAGATCAACATCGGTATATTGTTGGCGGCTAAAGACCATGAATTTGGTTTTAGATATATTGATGTTAAGGCCCATATCCGCCCCTGCCTATTCAACTTTATCTAGCAGGCGTTGAAGGTCTTCAATCCTGTCACTCAAGATAACAGTATCGTCCACATATCTGACCGTGCTAATGAACTCTCTATTCAACTTCACTCCATATGGTTGTTCATATAAAGCTGTTTTGAATATTTTATCGGAGTAGAGGTTAAACAGCAGCGAAAGTATGCAGCCCTGTCTCACTCCTCGTTGGATGGCAACATCGTCTGACCTGATATCTCCAAATTTCACCGATACCGTTTGTCTCCAATACGGATTTCTGATTATGCGAATGTCTCTGTTGTCAACTCCTGTGTTCTGTAATATTTCGATTAAATGTATATGCTTTACCCTATCGAAAACTTTCTCATAATCTATAAAGCAGACAAATACAGCCCGGCGTTGATCTTTGCACTTCTGGAGCACTACGTTCAAAACAAAGAGTGTCTCTCGTGTTCCAAAACTATTTCTGAATCCGAATTGTGAGTTGTTCAGATCTTCGCACTTTCTTCTGATTCTGCCATGAATGATTCTAAGAAACACTTTCACTCTAGTCATTACAGCGTCTTCTTCTCTATTTCTTCGGAATGGGTACGAACACTGATTTTAGCTAGTCGTCAGGAAATTCGCCGGAAGCATAATTGAACAGTTTTACAAATAACTGAATATTATCTTCCTCGATCATCTTAAGGAGTTCAGAGGGAATGCTATCGGGTTCAACAGATTTTTTCGGTTTGGCGAATTTTATAGCATGTACGACTTTAGATTTCATTATATCAAGGCCCTCGTTTTGTTGTCCATTACCATCCGCTATATTTAGTCTCTCATCTCGGAACATCTCCATCATATAAGCGCACCATCTCTCAGAGATCTCTTCCTCGTCAATGATGATTTTGTCTCTGTTGTCTATAAGCACAGATGGTGGTTTTTCTTTATACAGCCCTGCTACTCTACTTTTTAGTTTTTTGTGCGTATTAAAAGCATCATGCTTTCTGTTCAGTTCCCCCATTTCTCTGCATCCCTCTCTCAGCCACGCCTCCTTTGCTTCCCTGATTTTGGCCTTTATCTGTTTATGGAGTGCACTGTATTCATTTTTGTTGTTCTTAGCCAATCTTCTTTCCTCCATTAAGGTCAATATTTCGTCCGTCATCCATTTCTTTTTCCTTGTATATGTTGTTGTCCTTGAATATTTTTCAACGTCCTGCAGTTTGTTCTTTATGTTATTCCATGCTTCGTTAATGTTTGCAGTGATGTTCTGGGTTTGGTTGTTGATGTCTTCTTTTACATTTTTGTTGATTAATTTAGATGCCTGCAAGGTTCTTGAACGTAATTTCCTTTCTAAATTTTTAAGGTTTATGACGATGTTGGCAACCAATGGATTATGGTCTGACGATATATCGGCACCAGGGTAAGCACAAATCCTTTTTATGCTGTTTCTGAACCGTTGATTTACTAACATGAAATCTATTTGATTTCGCACTATGTGCTGTGGACTATTACTTTGTGCTTTCCAGGTATATAGCCGTGGTTTTGGATCACCACATATATTTATTGTATTAGAGCTGACATTTGTTTCGACACACTATGTCTTCTTCTAGAGCAAGATGTAAATTAATTATAAAGTATATTACAAAACATATAAGTTACATGATTATAAGGGCTAAATTAATTAACAATATTCACCCTAATACCTGAAACAAGTTCAATAAAGGAGACGCACCGCCATCCAATTGATCATTGAGTAATAAACCTGAGGATTTTTTCCGGTTAATCTCTACCTACTCTAAACAATTCAGTAATTTCCCTTTCTTTTCATTGTGTATAATTCTGAAATCTTCATTCTTCGTTAAATGTCTAGCGTAGTGAGATATGTTATTTTTCATTCTGTAACTTTGTTTATGTTCCTTTATTCTTTTACAAAAAGATCTGTCTGTTTGTCCTATATAGGTCCTATTACAAGTGCCACAGCATAATTCATAAACTTCTGTTTTATTTTCTTTTTTTGTGTTACCTTTATTATTTTTAATATGTCGGGCTTACCTGTTATTGGTACGGAAGGCAATGTTTACATGATTTTTATGGAAAAAATATTGAATTTTATTGGTCAATTTACCGGTATAAGTGAGTTAGTTGGCCTTTGCACTTCTGGAGCAATACGTTCAAAACAAAGAGTACCTCTTGTATTCCAAAACTATTTCTGAATCCGAATTGTGAGTTGTTCAGATCTTCTTCGTACTTTCTTCTGATTTTGCCATGAATGATTCTAAGAAACACTTTCAAGGTATGACACAGCAAGCTTATCAGTCTATAGTCATTACATCTTGCTCTTTATTTCTTGTTGTTTTATTTTCTTTTTAGTGTTCCGTACGGAACACTTATAAGATCACTTCGGTGTCTGTCTGTCTGTCTGTCTGTCTGTCACACCCGATTTTCTCCGAAACTATTTGACATAGAAAGGTGAAATTTGGTAATAATATAGGAATTGATGGCCTCATCAGAGTCATGTAGTTTTGAGAATTAAATTTTGACTTAAGGGGTTAGTTTTGGGGGGTGAAGTCGTAAGTGAAAAAAAAATTTTTTTTTTACTAGGTCATCAAGTGTGGTGTCAAATGAAAGCTTGTGAAAACACGAGTAAAAAAATATATATATAATATTATACTTGCGCGCACTTTTCTTTGTATTATTTTTTAAAAATTCGCAAAAAATCGCTGTCCCGGGCCTTATCTCGAAAAGTACCTACCAAAAAATTTCGAAAAAATTCTGGAATATTCTCCACGGGGTGTAGATTGAACGAAAATTATGACGAGTGCATTATCTCTAGTAATTTATATGGTATATAAAAAAAACAAAAATTTCAAGGTCATCAGATTTCAGTAAAGATTGGAAACAAACTTTGTTGAAAACTCATTTGGGGTGTATTTTGTGAAGTCACTGATCATTTTATACCTCTGTGACAAATTTTTTTTATTTTAAAAAGCAATCAACGTACGGAACACTAATTGCACAAGTTCAACTTGCACTTGACCGGTTTTTTGTTTTACCTTCATTATTTTTAATATGTCGGGCTTACCTGTTATTGGTACGGAAGGCAATGTTTTTTATGGAAAAAATATTGAATTTTATTGGTCAATGGTATAAGTGAGTGTATGAAACTTATCTTTCTCTAGTTATTTATGCGGGTACACCAGTCCTGTTGATTTTTAAATTGTTTTCTCATTAGTCACTCCTGTACCCATTGTTTGTACTAATTTGTTTTTTAATATTTAATTCATTCAGAAAATTTCCTTCAGTATTTCTTAGTCTATGGATGAAACTATTATAAGCCGAAGTCAGTGCAATTTGTTGGTGATTTTACAATGATTTGGCAAATTTATATTCAGATGGTGCAGAATCATGTGAGCGTTATTTTGAAACTACAATTATATTGGAATTTGTGAAAGGATTAAACAAAAAACGGATTTTCGCAGAAGTTATCACTTTGAAAAGCTATATTCAAGCTCCTGTTCGAACTTATTAGTGTGGTAGAACAAGAACTTTTCTGCAGTTGACAAAGGCATCTGTTGTCGAAATTTCTCTACGGATAATATGTAAATTCTCCAAGCTTATTTGTCAATGTTACCCATGGCACCACGCACGCTGTTAAAATTTATGATGATGAATTGATTGTATTTTTTTATTCGGAATAGTTTCGGGCAATAAACAGCATGCACGTATTTTTAATATGGCTGTGAACTCTTGTGTAATGGTAAAAATGACATCCATTAAAACGTAATACACTAAAAATCAAACTTCACAGTTATTTTTGTGTTAGGAATTCATGTTGAAAATTGTAAGCTTTTTGAAATTAGACCTAGTCAAACTGGAATTACTTCCAACAGTTCCATCCCATTAGAAACCGAAGAAATAGAAATTTGAATTAATTATACCTATTTGGGAGTAGACTCCCACACAACCGGAACAGGTGATAAAAAGATTAACACAAAAATAACAAACGCACAAACAATGAGCCCTAAATAGAGGAACAACATAAAAATAATAAGAAGAGACAGAATTCAAGATGAAGATGTATGACAACGAATTGGAGCGATTGGTTCCTGATTAAACGTAAAAAAAAACATCAACGAACTGAGAGTTCCACGTACTATTCATAGACCTATCCAAAGCGTATGATACCGTCTCAGTGAAAAAACTATGACAAATATTAGAACGATTAATCATAAACAGTACAATAATCGCTGCAGTAAAACAGCTCTATGACCGTTCCCGAATAAAACTTCGAAATATTTTTTGCCGACGATCAGGTGGTTATTGGCTAAGTCAAGAAGTATCTTGAATTTATGACAAGAAAACTGTTTGAAGATT
Organism: Pachyrhynchus sulphureomaculatus; assembly: GCA_019049505.1. Lineage (NCBI taxonomy): Eukaryota > Metazoa > Arthropoda > Insecta > Coleoptera > Curculionidae > Pachyrhynchus > Pachyrhynchus sulphureomaculatus. The sequence goes on along the minus strand of CM032455.1, from coordinate 24,009,243 downwards.
ATAAAAACTGGGATTTAGTGAAGTCATTGATGCTTGTGAAGAGTATATATATATATATATATATATATATATATATATATATATATATATATATATATACACACATATATATATATATATATATATATATATATATATATATATATATATATACACACATATATATATATATATATATATATATATATATATATATATGTATGTATGTATGTATGTATCTCGGAACTAACATAAGTAGAACGGAAAATGAAGTGGAGAGTATAATAAAGGAAATGCTGTCATTAGACACCTAAACGCTGTTCTATAGTCAAATAGTATAACATCACAGAGAAACATTGTTATATATGTATATAGATATATATATATATATATATATATATATATATATATATATATATATATATATATATATATATATATATATAGCAGATATTTCAGCAACAGAAGCTTTTTTGGTGTCTAGCTTCATTAAATATACTTTAAAACTTAACTATTCTAACAAAGGCAATAATTTTTGTTTGAGACACCTATTACAATTCTTTTTTAAATTTCTGCGTCTGATCTCTTAATCGCTAATCCTTATTTTTAAAAATTACAGGTAATACAGATTTTTGGTAATATTGGTCTACGCCTGTCATACATGATATATAATCTGATATCTTAATTATAGTTTTAAACTTACGGAAGAATGAACTCTCGTAGTTGTTACACGAGTAAGTCTATTGACCCCAGACTAAAAAATTATGTAAGCATGGCAATCTAAAAAAAAAAATCAGACAGACGGTCCGATTTTTTGTCGTCTTCAAGCGTTTCACGGCACCTAAAATACGTAAACTAGTCATACATTTAACTAAGATCTATATTCATCACTAAATGCTAGTTGAGACATCTCAGTTTCCAAATGTAATATAAAAACCAATCGCACTTCTTTATTTGAAACTCATGGTCGGAAAACATTCGTCAAAACATACTGTTAACTCTGACGAATATAAGTAAGGGATCTAACTGAATGCATACAACAGCTGACACGGTACTAACATAATTTCAGTGTCAAAAAGATACAACAGCTGGCACTACTATCAATTTTCAAAAATTTGGGTTTCCTTTTGGATATAATAGGATAATATCAGTGAAGTCCTAAAAAAAATAAAACCAGCAAAACTTGACCCTTTTTATTTCCGCCCCGTTGAACTGTATCACTCAAAAAATATAGGTTCAGGTTATCACACACCATCAGTGTTAAATATGGATTCGACGAAGCTGCATCGTCTTTTATTATATATTTCTAATGAATTTTCATCAGTTAGAAGCCACAGCCAATCGATATCTAAATATAACTTTATTGTTCATAATTTTACTTTAAATGTTGGCAGTGAGTTTCTCATTTTATTTAGTCCGAAAGAATCTTAATCTAAACAAACAGGCTCACTTAACAAGTCTCAAACTTAAATTTAGTTGCCATATAACTTTAAACCTAGTTGTCGAAATTATGTGGAATTTGAAATTTTTTATTTAGGTCGAAGTGCTCTTGTCAATCTAACGCCCAAATTGCCAAATTAGATGAGTTTTTAAATCTGCACACAAAACCCTTATTTTAGCCTCTCCAAGGGTGGAAAAGTATAAACCTGATATCACAGTTAAAATGGGCATCAGACCAAAATTTTGAAAGTAAGAACGCAAAGTCCAAGAATGGTCGATTGGACGATAATGGGTTAAATCAGCTAAAATCGTATTCAGAATCGGTAATAAAACTCAATACATAAAATAAATAACATCAATGCGGTTAATAGTCATCTATTCAACAATCATCTATCGAAGTTATAAATGTTGAAAAAAGGTATAGTTGACCTTGGTTAACTATACTAACTAAACATTCCTAAGCCCACACCACAGAAAAGCAACTTAAACTACCTTAACCTGACATAGTATAGCTTATAAAACAGGAGCAGGAACTTTACGTTACATAGTTTAATATGCTTCCTTAAAAATCTCTGTTAACAAATTTTTAATTCCAGACACAATAAGACATAATTATCTCAATATTTCACCTCAACCCCTATTTTTCACCTTTATAAGGGGTACCAATTTGAAAACTACCCTTAAAAATATAATCATAAGCATGAAAAACATTAAATATCCATTCTCCAGTCTGCGGAAGTAAATTTTTACAAATTCTGATATTTAGTCACGCCCACCCCTGTTTTCATCCCTTGTAAGGATGAAGAATCATAAATTTACCGCAGAAATGAATTCAGTACCCTCAGAAACCCCCAAGTATGAATTTTCAAAAAATTTTTGACATTATTCGTTTTTTGATATAAAAATACATACGTGTGCGTCTCTCACAGTTCTGGTCACACGGGTGTCTCCATTGACATGAGACGTCTCATATATGTATATATATATATATATATATATATATATATATATATATATATATATATATATATATATTAGTTGATTAAGCAGACAATGACTTTGTCTTAAATCCAATTTAAATGTCATGGCCCTTTTCATTTTTAAACTGCAATGTCAACACAGAGGTAATCAAACCTCTCCATCATCAAGAACTTTTGCCCTTGCATTTTTCTGCTTCTGCCTTATCTGATTTTGATTTTCGTTTGTTATATTAATTTTATTTTTCAACGTCCCAATCATTCATTATCGTTCTTGTCATTGTATCCTTTTTCTGCTTATCTTTTGAAAGCAATCTTTACGCCTCGAAATCTTTCCGGATGATTAATTTACTGAATGTCATCGATTCGGAAGTTATTGTGGATATTTTTTTTTATTTTGGTTGGCGAATAAGTTTTAAAAGAAAGATAATTTGCATTTTTGCCACAAATTATCTCTTTTTTTTATTATTTTTTATCCATTTTCTTATGAGCGTTAAGTTCTACTTGTATAACATTCGAATATATAAGAATTGTGGGATACGAAAAGAAAATATCATTTATATGGTCTAAACAAAATTTCAAATATTCATTTGATTAAAAATGTGTCTGGAAGTTTGAAAAAATTGGTTTGACTTTAAGCCTACCCAAAATATTGAAAAACGATGTAGATGTGAAGTGTGTTCGAGTGTAAGTTCAGGTTACGTACAGTCACGACCTATCAATAAACAAACGACCAAATTTTGGTTCATTACAACGTATTATTTATAGGAATTATATCTGCACCCGTACAAGATGGAATCGCTGCAAGAATTAAACCCAATTGATCCTGTTTAGTGGCTCAACTTCCACAATTAATTAAATTTAAGTGATTTGACATAACATAGGTTTTTCTAAACTTAGCACTGATTTACGCGCAATGAATTATTTTGGGACATAATTGCAAACTACTAATTTTTCATATCTACTCTTGAATATGAGTGAATCTGAGTTATAGAATATATTGAATGCATATATTTGCTTTAAGCAAATTTTAGACACTCTGTATACAGTAAAATTATTTACGCTTGACAAAACATATATTTAAGAAAATGAAATGGGACAAATAAAAGCAAATAAAAAAATTATCGATATAATTAGCGTTTGTTTGATGTAATTTGTGGATCGTTGAAACTTTCCTTTACTTTTATTTTTCAAATGGCATATTATGCTAATTTATTATGATTCTTATGTAATAACAATAATAATATGTTGTCGTTGTACCTCATTTTACGATCTTTGATTTATCTTATTTTATAATTTGAATAACACTTTTGGGACTACTAAAGGTTACTGGCTTTATTGGCTGTTGATATCTTTTTACTTTTCTCTCGCTGTGGAAAGTATATATATATAAAGGTATATTATGCCTGAGATTTTTGCATTTCTTTATGTTTCAGGGACGCCAGATCGTGAAAAAAGTAGTTTTCAATTTCCATCGGTCTGTCTGTTCGTCAGTTGGTACAATAATTTTCAAATCATTGAAATTTTAATTTCTAATTTGGTACACATATAATACTTGAGGTGGGAAAGAAATCTATTTTTGTTTAGCGATATCGCTTAAGTGCAACGATAAATTTTCTATAGTTTCAATAGTGTTATGCCAATTTTTCTTGATTTTTCATTGAAATAATAGGCAGAAATTCACGCAGTACAAGCATGGGCTCGGGAGAATATTAGACAGGATTATCGCAACCAAGAAATATCTATTCTCTCACACAGTTAAGCTGCTCTAAAGGTTAGACCCCTATCAGGCCAACTCCAAGATTATCATGGACGTCACTTGTTACCACCAAGAGCAACAGGGTTGAACTAATGTAGATTTCGGAACAATCAGAGATAAAAGATAATGAAAAAGCGGTCGAATTAGTAAGATTGGCAGCTTCAAAACCATTCGAGACTCAGAACCAGCGTTTAGTATACCAAAACAGGTGGTAAAAACGACAATCAACCAATGGTCATATCAACAACTTCTACATCGTTGGTTTGCGACCCTCGAAGAAACTAGTGATGGGACTGATCACTGGCCACTGTCGAACCTTCTGAAAGGGACAACGCTTATGTAATCAAGAGAAGTGAGCACAATAAGCCAAGATACTGCAGTTCACAAACAGGTACGATCGCCTCCCCCGCTTACAACCACTCAATCAAACAAGCAGACTTATTTATAGATAAATATTTAAGATTTTAATGGGACGCGGAGGGAGTTTAAAAGGATTGCTTCGAATGGATTATATTATACGCAATTCAGTGTTATTGGAGTTTAGGAATCTGAAAATTATGTTAGTTTTCCATTATTTCCAGTTTTAACAGAAATAGTATGTAGAGGAAAATGAGAGTTGTAAATATCTGTTAAGACGTACATCTGTTCATCTTTTTCCTATATCTCAATCTAAAATATTTATTACTTAAAAATTTAAGTTCTAAAGATTTCATTATGTTATAAGTGCGAGAAAGTCAAATTTCCTAGAACTACATGTTTGTGCAGAGTGTATTGGGTGACTAATTTTACCAATTTATTCTTAAAGGAACCCTAAGAAAAAAAAGTTTCACTAGTCTACAAATTTTGGTGGCAACTTAGTAGTAATAATAATCTGTAACCTGTGGCTTAGTCAAGGGGGCATATACGGCTCCCTCCCCTATCTATGGAGAATAGGTGCCCTTCTTTTTTATTGGAGATTCTCTTTTGTGAAGGATATTGGCAGCCTGGTCATCAATTTGTAAATTAAGTGTACATTGAGTTTGACTGTAGGTAGGAGTTCTTTTTTGTGAACCCCCCCCCCCCCTCCTACGCCGGTCATTGATTTTTACTTCTATCTTCTTAACGTTTTAGTGCAAAAAGGTCCCTTTTTTATGAAAGTATTTCATCCCCTTCTTTAATGTTCTGTTTTTTTCTTTAAGAAACGCCTTTTGTATCTATTAGAGTGGAGTAAAAAAAAAATTCCCTTATACCTCGAAAAAGTCAGTTTAATATGTCAATAAGACGTAGTTAAAATATTTATGAAAAATTTTAAGGTTTTACGGTTGCATGTTCAATTTAAAACATTGATTTTTTGTGTCTATTTAAGCAAAATAAAAAATTTAGATATATAGGACTAAAAGCGGACAATCGAGCCCTGGAACAGAAATCGACAATTTAGCAACATTTCGAAACAAAATCAAAAAGTTCTTTATATATATATATATATATATATATATATATATATATATATATATATATATATATATATGTATATATATATATATATATATATATATATATATATATATATATATATATATATATATATATATATATATATATATATATATATATATGTTATATATATATATATGTTATATATATATATATATATATATATATATATATATATATATATATATATATATATATATATATATATATATACCCCTTATTCTATTTTTCTAATAAAATTGCATAGTTTGATTAAAAATACTTTTTTAAAATTTTACACATATACTACCTTAGCATTTCGTTTGATTATATCTTGGATAGTTTTTAAGAAATGATCACTCTCCCATGACATACGAGGCTGTCGACCGACCTTTTGAATTTTAAACAAGGAGGTGTGGAAAAAAGAAGATAATTCTATGTTTATCTGTATCACCGGCAAGCCATTGTTTAAATAAAACTATTGCATGTTTGTAAAACATATCGAAAAAAATTTTAAATTGGAAATTACAGTCCCGTGAACAGCAAAAACGCTCTGTCAGTTTTCTTATGAAAATTGGCCTCGTTTGTCCAAAAAAAAAACTGAACTTTTAATAGAAAATAAAACACAGGTCCGATATAATCGTTCAATTCATTTATTTCCGTCGATATGTTATCCCTCAGCTTCGATACGAGTTTTTTATCCATTTTTAGAATACTGTTGAGAACCTCTGTTACTGCCACTTGAGCATTTTCAATGATGTGGTATCATTATAGTCCGTCTGCAGACGGGGGCGTCGAAAATACGGTGAGTTTCATCACAAGTGATGGCTGTAAGGGAATATAAAGGCGCACATACTCCCGATAGTGGCTTCACAACAACTATTAATTCTGAAAGATTTGTAGAGATGATCCAGAACGTTTTCACATTATGAGAACCTGGTTTCAGCAATACTACGTGGGGTGAAAAGTCTCAAGACTATCCGAGAGATGGCAGTACAAACCAAAAATCATAAGATTTTCAGTTAGTGTCAACTCTCAGAAGATTCGTGTAACATTTTGTCTATTAGTTTGCGAGCTACAGCTGTTTGAGTGACACTACTTTTGCAAAGCGATGGAGCAAGATTTCCTGTGTTGATTAAACATTGCTTTTTGTTGGAAGGAAAAACATAGAGCCAGAACCCAAGAATGGCTTGAGGAGTGTTACGGCCCATGTGCTAGTGAACTTGAATGCGATCGTACAAACACCGATGATGCACCACGTTCTGGACTTCCAAATGAGGCAGTTACTCCGAAAAACACAAAAAAATACACCATATTGTTCTGAATGATCGCAAACTGAAAGTGAGAGAGATAGCTGACATAGTGAAAATATCCATTGAACGCGTGAGGTATATTTTGCATGAATATTTGCATATCAAAAGCTATGTGCCCAATGGGCGTCTCACAGTTGGTCAAAAACAGCAAGGTGTTGAAGATTCAGAACACTGTTTAGGCGTAATCCAGAGGAGTTTTTGCGTCGATTCGTAACAATAGACGAAACATGGATCCGCCACTACACGCCTGAGTCTAACAGGCAGTTTACAGAGTGGCTGGAATGCGTGAAAGCCGACCGAAGCATCAGCTAAATAGGTTTTGGCAAGTATTTTTGGGATGCACGTGAAATAATACTGATCGAGTGTCCTGAGAAGGGGGAACAATCAACGAAAACTATTTCTTCCTTCTTTTTAAAGTGCCTATTCGGTTCGAATGTTGGCAATCATTCTAGCTATTATTTTTTTATTCCCTGCAGCTCTGAAAAGACTGGTGATATTTGTTGAGAACCAGATTGTTTAGCCAGGAGATACTTCTGCGTTCTAGTCCCCTTTTTTCAAAAACCTTTCCTTGGAGTATTTGCTGTAGTAATTCACAATTGTGGGAATTTCTCATTCTCTGTCCTAAATACTCCAATTTTCTTACTTCAGCAGTTTCCATAATTTCCAGTTTCTTGTTCATGCGACGTAACACATCCTCGTTGGTAATATGGTCAGTATAAGAAATTTTCAAAATGCTGCGATATAGCCAAAATTTAAATTCTTCAAGTTTCTTAGAAGTGGCTTCAGTCAGTGTCCAAGGTTCGACACCGTAAAGAAGGACACTGAAGACAACATCTTAGGAGTCTATTTTTGTGCTTAATTTTATTGCTGAGCTTTTGAAAAGTGATGTCATTTTGAAGAACACTGTTCTAGCTTTTTCGATACGGCAACGAGTTTTCTGCGAGTGATCCCACTGTTCGGTAATTATTGTACCTAGATATGAATATTGTGGAGTTCTTTGTATTTGCTGATTGTTAACCATCAACAAGGTAGCAAGAACCGGAGATTTGCTGATTACCACGTACTTTGTTATGCTTCGAAGCTGTATCGATTACTGACTTCGTTTATTTGTGTGGACCCTTTAAGTTCAGCAACCATCGTATCGTCAACATAACGAATATTATTTATTCGCTCCCCATTAAGCAGTATTCCATCAACCTCTTCCAGTGCCTCTTTGAGGATTTGCTCAGAGTATATATTAAACAATAGTGGAGACAAGACACAACCCTACTTTACTCCACGTTCAATCGATATTGCTTTTTAACGCTCCCCTTCTACCTTAATAAATGCCGTCTGGTTCCAGTAGAGGTTACTAATAATCCACAGATCCTTTCCATCTAGCCCAAGGTCTTTCAGAATTCCGGCCAGTTTATGATGTTGTAGTCGATCAGGCACAGATATACGTCACAATTGACGTCCCTACATCGCTGAATCAAAACCTGCATAGAAAATAAGGCCTCTCTGGTTCCCATGGCATCACGAAAGCTCACATGTTTTCTTCACACAACTTTTATATTCCTCTGTAAATGATTTTCAGAAATGTTTTTAAACGATGGCTTATGAGGCTAATTGTTCGATATTCTCCGCATTTTTTAGGACCTGCATTTTTTGAAATCGTTATAAACTCAGACTTTAACCACCATTCCGGTATTTTGCCTATTGTCGGTTGTTTTATTGGACCATTTAAATGGTGAAATCAAGAAACGAATGACACAACGTACCGACTAGTGTTTAATAATTTAACCGCTCTCTTAGAAGGGTGGCGGGAACGTAATGGTTGATATTTAAAATTATTTTTAAGTCATAATTTCTCTAGTTTGATGTACAATAAAGAATTTGTTCCTTTACTATGAATATTTCAATATTAAACCTTGTAATGAGAAAACCTATACAGAAACTAAACAAAATTAAGAAAAAAAAACTAGGCAGCACGTCCTGTATAAAAAAAAGTTTTATTTCTCCGGTAGTAATTTAGCGAATAATAGATTGAATTGACATGAATTTAAGTGAAAGTTGCGAAATATTGTTGTGTTAGTACCGAACCGTACGGTACGCATTGTCTACAAGATGTGTAATTTAGATTAGATTATTATCTTCGCACAAGAGTAGCATTTTGATATTGTCATAAATAAAACGATGCACTTTCGAATCGGAAATTTTCAAAATTGTTTCATTAAATTGATTGTTATCGAGCAACAAAGTGATCTATCACCACTAGTTCATTAAAATTAAAAGAACTGGTGATGTAAAGGAAATAACAATTTTAAACTTGTATAGTACTGTATGTTTGATGAGCTATAACGTTACGTTAGGAGAATCGTTTATAGCTCTCCTTATAGTACTACGAGGCATATTCGAAAAGTAAGAGCCGTTTCGTCATAAAAAAATATATTCATTAGAAAAAGTTTTTATTGACGGTTTTAGTTTCCAAAAAACCTACTTCTCTTTTCCACATAATTGCCGTTCACTTCTAAGCACCTTTCGTAACGTTACACCAGCTTCCTTAATCTCTTTGGGTTGCAATTCAACCAGTTGACAACGGTGGTCTTGAGTTCCTCTTTAAACCGTTGTCCACCAAGCCACTGTTTCAAGTGCTATCATCAGTCAAATCGTAGTTTTTGGTCCCCTTCTTGGACGATTTCATCGGTGTAGATACTGGGCCTGTCACTCCGCTCTTCATCATGCACGTTTGTGCTGCCATTCTTAAAATCTCGACACCATTGTCTATCCTTTCCTTCACTCATTATTGTTCATAAACTAGGCACAACTCCCGAAAAATTTGAGCAGCTGATGATCCTTTTGCACACAAAAATCGAATCACAGCACACTGGCGGGAGCAACGATTTTTTTTTTCGCGGATATTGTTGTCTGCATTCACCGACAGGCAAACGACTACGGAATCAAAACAATAACTTCAGTGGCTTCAGAAACAATCAATAGATGGCGCTGCATGTATATAACTTTGTTCAGAACCGCTAAGATCGGACCCAGCTTTAGTGTCAGCAGCTCAGTTAGTCATTTAACCATATAAAATCAATAAATTTAGTCTGTTCTTGATAAAATAAGAAGAAATTTGCAAAAGGCAGACGCCGCCAATACCGGAGGACGAAGCTGGACCCGCTCTTTTCCAGCCAAAAACGGTTGTTTTTTTGAGTTTTTGAACTATATATATATATATATATATATATATATATATATATATATATATATATATATATAAACTATTCTTGGATCTGTTATATATTTATTGACGTTTCGACCTTCGGAAGAGGTCTTCTTCAAAATTTGCTCTAAAAGATGACATTAGAAGAATTAACTATAGATAAGTAATTAATCAGTTTGTCGTGTATTTCGGGGTTAAAATCTTGCTTTTCGTAGTTTTTAATTTAAGACACTCAACTGTATACATTAATGAGGGTCTTACCTTAGAAAGTAGTTCATTGTATGGGGTGTTAATTTTAAATCACTGTCAAAAACACATTTTTTACTTTCTACAAACAACCACTCAACTTGAAGGACTTTATATGACGGTTTAGGTAATTTACATCTATTTTTTCGTTTCTTGCAGTGGGCGTCATCTGTATGTGTATGGATTCGAGTATTTCTCTTTTTTTTTGTGTTTATTTCAGTTTTGATAATTTTGATGTTTTTGAAATCAAAGGTACGACTTTTATTCATTTCATGATTTGTAAGGGCCGTACTGTTTATTTTGTCGTATTTATGGCCTTTGATTCTATTTTCTAGGTATTGGCTTGTTTGCCCGACGTATATTCCTTCGCAGGAATGAGTAAAGTGTGTTTAAATTTAAATACAAAGCAAAATATGAATTGAAAATGTTAATAGGAACTAAAAAATTATGCTCACGTTTAGATTTGTGGCCTTCCTAGTTAAAAATTCCAAAAAAACTCCAGTAAACACGTCAGTAATTGTCGAATTACTTATTGAATAAAGGAAAACTAAATAAATTAAAAACTAGTGCACTGATTTTGATTGTATCATATTTTTGTTAAAAATTTTTATTTGCTTTGCAACAATTACATTCATAATAAATGTGTGCTAATATCATTGTATTTTGAAATTGCAACATTTCTTAATTACTACATGCATAACATAACAACTAAACATATGAATTAATTCTAACTTTATTGTAAGTGCTTCAATGTATCCACCGGCCCTTTCTAAACAGGTAATTGTTTTTCGAGAAAAATTTATTACATCTGTAATTACGTGATGAGGTATAGCTTCACATGGTTCCCTTATGACTCTCTCAAGATGATCAACATCTTGAAATGGCCTTTTAAGATAAACCTTTTCTTTTAAGAAGCCCCATAAAAAAAAGTCTAGAGGGATGATGTCTGGAGACCTTGGGATCAAGTAAACTGCTACTATTTCTCTACCGTTAAAAATGTGGAGAAGATAATCTCGTACTGTGACATTTTGCAACATCATGTTGTTACCATATATTAAAAATGTGGAGAAGATAATCTCGAATATGTCTCGTACTGTGACATTTTGCAACATCATGTTGTTACCATATACGTTGTCTTTCAATTGTTGGTAGGCGATTAGGAAACTCAGGGAACTCATTATTTAAAAATTCTAGGTAACGTTCAGCAATCATATTATTTCGAAAAAAGAATGGTCCAACTATTCTATCTTTAAAAATTCCACACCATATATTAGTTTTAAACGAGTATTGATCTCGAGTTTGGCTATTGAAGTTAGGATTAATATCGCTCCACCAGCGATAGTTTTGCGAACTTACTGTCCCATTAGACGTAAATGTCGCTTCGTCAGAGAAAAGTATTTTTTTTTTTTTTTTTTTAGTTTGGCGCGTCGACATCGAGAATCATTTGGCGCCATAAGTAGGATGTTTAAATCTTAGAAAATAATTGTGTTTCTTTGAAGAATTTCATCAAACTGGAGATATTTGTAACATTTAGAATCAATATTTGATCGAGAGGTTTTAATAGATCTAACCTTGTCTTAATGTCTAAATACTCATTTGAAGTTAAAATATGGTTAATAGTTAGAATATTGTCGCAGTTTGGACATCTGGGTGGCGGATCACCTTTCAATAAATAAGAATGAGTGTGGAAGGTGTGTCCGATATTTGTATATATATGTATTTGTCTTGCCATAAATCTGTTATCTTCCAACTCTCCTTGAAACCAGGTACAAAATTCAAATCTTCGTTCAAAATCTCCTGCTTTTAAAATATGGATAAATTGGATTTTGTATGGTTTAAATTTATTTGATCTTAAAATTCTCGCAACTGTAGTTCTACTCACATTGGATAAAGCCGATCTTTTCCGAAGTGAATCTTTTGGCTTTTCTACTACCGACAGCATTACTTGATTTTGATTGTCTTCATTTGAAACCCATGCCCGATGTTTCCTTTTAAATTCTACAGTTGTGAAGTGTACAGTTTTATCAGAGTGTCTATTATTAAATATTTCTGCTGCTTCTCTAAAAGTTTTATAATTAATTATCTTCAACTATGAGAACAATTTCAATTTTATCTTTAACACTCAATTTTACACAATTAATGACAAAAAAGGAAAATTTAGTACACTCACATACACAGGGAAAATAACTAGAACAATATCCAAACATTTAATAAAAAAGAAAAATAAAATAGCATTCAAAACCAGTAATTCCTTAGGGAGTATAATTTTGAATAACAAAACCAAATCTAAGAATTCCTTATAATCAGGAGTTTACTTATTAAATTGTGGATCTTGTACTAAAACCTACGTAGGACAAACTGGTAGATCTTTTGAAACTCGCATTAAAGAACATAAACATAGTTATTTAAAAAATAAGACCAATTCGCATTACGCAACTCATAATAAACGAATCTCAAAATTTTGATGATACGTTAAGAATCCTACATGTAGAAAATAAATCTAAAAAATTAAATTTGCTTGAATGTCTTGAAATTAACAAACGGAAAAACTCCAATCAATTATTAAACGAACAGGTAGACTTAAACCATTCACCTTACTTAATCTTTATTAGTTCTCGGAAATAGTACCACAGATTTGCATTATTAAAATAATTCTGTCTGTAAATAATATAATAAAATGATTAACATAATCTTAGGTAATTAAGGATAGTTTTAAGCACTATTTAACCAGAATTACTACCAAATATTTTTCTTTCTTATTTACTTCTGAAGAAGACATTGTATGGTGAAACAATTGTCAAGTGACTTTAAATACACGTACATGGGAAATTAAAACATAGTGTTGTTTTTATATAATTTTATTATGAATTTCCAACAAGTATCGGCTAACACAATGAAAGGTCTCAATTTTACTGGCTTTTCTAATTATTTCGAATACAGACTGACGTTAGCTTTCAAGTTTATTGACAGTTGTTAGGTATTTCCAAAGATATTTTCATTTATTTTCAGCCTAAAATTTGTAGTGATTTCGTTTCTTTTTATTCAGTAAATAATCCAACAAATATTGACGTGTTTACTGGAGTTTTTTTGAATTTTTAACTAGGAAGGCCACAAATCTAAACGTGAGCATAATTTTTTAGTCCCTATTAACATTTTCAGTTAATATTTTGCTCTGTATTTAAATTTAAACACATTTTACTCTTCATTATAAATCGTTATTTTTTATTTTCCCTGTATACCATCAAATATTTTAAACTTTTGGTGCTTGATTATGAATTTCCATGTAATGTAGAACTTTTTATCAAGAATAATTTTTTTTGCAATATGTAAGATAAATTTTCTCCATTTGTATAAAACATTTTGAGACACACTGAAATATATATATATATATATATATATATATATATATATATATATATATATATATATATATATATATATATATATATAATATATACATATATATATATATATATATATATATATATATATATATATATATATATATATATATATATCATATCTATAAATAAATCAACAGATACGTAAAATATAATAGGGAATATATGTTACTAGGAGAGGCTTGCAATAAATTACCAAATAAGAATTATTGTTATGTTCAATTATTATAATAATGACAAAACCTCAATACAGTTTGGGAGTGTTGTTTTATTTATAGGTGGTAGGCAGTTGTATCGTTTATCCTTTTCATATTATATTAGTTAAAAAGAGATACCATGTCAATTTATTATGGGATAAGTATTGAAGTTTCATTGTAGGTAGTATGTCAAATTCGAATTAAATTGTAGAATACCATGGTACTAATATATTACATATTATATTTTACTTGCGTTTGTAGTATTGGATATGGTCATAAAGACCATATTGACCTACTTTTACTACATTACTATGTTACATCTAAGAATGTAGGCGTTACACTTTTTTTATACCCCAATATGGTATTTTTTTTCTTGCCTATACGATCAATATATTAGTTTACGTGTTGGATGCAGCATACAGCTCGGAATATGTTGACCAAAGAATATTTTTTGTACATTCTTGATAGCTTAAAGCACTACAAAAAAGTTTCAATTTTCATTTGTACGTGGGAAAAGAAAGCTATACTTTTGACAATAACATAAGAACATTGGGACTTCCGGTCGACAGTTCGTAGCGCGCGGACGCATTTTCACGGTTGGGGCTTCTGAAGGCGAAGTTCGGGCGTTTTGGGATTCGAAGTGTGGATCGGGATGCACAAATTGCGTGGTAGGGGTTCTAATCGCATGGGGTTGCTAAGCGCTGTGAGGGGTGATTCCTATAACGTCGGTTGAGGTTAGATGATTTGAGTAGTAGGTGAACACGTGAGGCCGTGTTTTTTGTGTAAATCACGTAGTCAGACGGGCGGTCTGACAGAAAAGGTTATAACCAACACCAGCAGCAGTTCCCGAGGAGATCCTTTATCAGTGCCAAAAAAGAAATTAACTTATGAAGACAAATAAATATATTTTTTTGGGGAGAAATATCGCCTAGAGCGAGACTACGTTGCTCTCCACCTGTAAAACGGATCCAAACTCAAGAATGTGTAACGCATCACCGAAGGGTCGCCGGTGCTCTGCCTAAGCACGAGACGGATTCAAAGCTGAGTAAATTATCCAAAGAAGGATAGAGCTCAATAAAAGAGAAAGAAAGAAAGAACATAAGAACATTGAGGCTTGTGTTCCAGCAGACTTCGCTCAATATACTTCGATAAAAAAAAAACTAAAATCTCTCTTTAATGTGTGTGTATATGTATATATATATATATATATATATATATATATATATATATATATATATATATATATATATATATATATATATATATTTGTATATATATATATATATATATATATATATATATATATATATATATATATATATATATTTGTATATATATATATATATATATATATATATATATATATATATATATATATATATATATATATATATATATATATATATATATATATATATATATATATATATAGATCTATATTGTCATCATCATCATCAGCTTTGAGGTCTGTCGTCGGACATAAGCCTCCTCTAAGTACATCCATCCCCTTCGGTTTTGGACCTTGTTTATCCAGTTGTATCCAGCTGGTCTATTGATACCGTCAGACCATCGGGTTTGCGGACGTCCTCTACATCTTTTTCATTTCAGGACCTCCAGTTGATTATTTTGTGGGCCATCTATTATCAAAGAATCTTGTAATATGACCCGCCTATCTCCACTTCAACCTGCTTACCCTCTTAGCTACATCAGTTATCTTGGACCTTCCTCGAATTTCTTTATTAGTCAGCCTATCTCTCGACGATATTCTCAACATTCTCCTTTATCTATCGCTTCTTGGTTTAAAGCCAACCTTTCCGTTCCATATGTCAGTACTGGCAACACGTATTGATCAAATATGTTCGCTCTTAGTGTATTTAGGACTTTGGAAAGAAAGATGTTCCGCAATCTGCAAAACGCCCACCAAGCCTGTACAAATTTGTACAATAACTGCGTAGTTTTTAGATTGTCTTGTTTGCAGTATGAGGCTTGTTACATTGGACAGACATCGCAGTGGTTAAAACAAAGGTACAAGCAGAAGAGTGACTGTCGATTGGGAAGGAATTTATGTGCCGTAGTGCAACATCATTTTAAAACAGGTCATAATTTTGACTATTACATCGTTAACATTTTAGCTCACATCAACGACTATAAAGTGAAACTTTTTAAAGAAATGTACCACATAAACAGGGACCCCAACTCAATCAACTATAAATCAGACTAATCAACTTACTAATATCTACAGCAACATAATCAGTAATAATTAAAAATTTGCAACCTCTTTGTATAAAATAAGTAAATAAAGTCTTTTTCTTTTGCTGTTTTTTCCATTCATTTCAAATTCACGTCACTACATATGCACCGAGGCTGTTTACTCTCAGTTTGGGTAGAAAAATCGAGATGTTGAGTGTTGATTTCAAGGAGTAACTCTCATTTTCGTACGTTGTGTTATTTATTTATTCGTTTGTTCATATTTATTTGTTGTGAAAAATAACATTATTTTTAATATATTTAATGTGTGTATATTAATACTGTAGTTACTTCTGAAGAAGTTATCAAACGGTAATGTTGAGATTTAAATAAGAAAAGAGATTTATTTACAGTCTAGACCGATTCCCGATAATCAAACACGCATCTAATTGACGTACGGTCGATAACAGATTACCAAATTATATATATATA
This sequence comes from Pachyrhynchus sulphureomaculatus, assembly GCA_019049505.1. Lineage (NCBI taxonomy): Eukaryota > Metazoa > Arthropoda > Insecta > Coleoptera > Curculionidae > Pachyrhynchus > Pachyrhynchus sulphureomaculatus. The sequence continues at coordinate 23,992,598 of CM032455.1, read as the reverse complement.
TATATATATATATATATATATATATATATATATATATATATACGAGGCATGTTTTTTAAGTAAGTACCGTTTTGCGATTCCGCCGCCGCAGCGATACGGTCGGCGTTCCGCGCATGCGCGCTGGTAATCTACATCTCATTACAGTCTGATTCTTCATTGTATACGTTGTTTACTGAGTGTTTAAGATGCCTCCGACAATCGTGAGTCCCGCCGATTGTGAAGTACGGGCTGTTATACGATTTCTTAGTGCTAAAGGCGTAAAACCGATCGATATTCATCGTGAGATCTGTGAAGTTTACGGACAAACATTATGAGTGATGGAATGGTAAGGAAATGGATGAGAGCATTTAAAGATGGCCGCACAAATGTGCATGATGAAGAACGGAGTGGGCGTCCTTCGGTCGTTAATGAAGATTTGTTGCAGAAAGTGGACGAAAAGGTGAGAGAAAACAGACGCTTTACAATTTCATCATTGTGCGACTGCTTTCCTCAATATTCTCGTAGTGTTTTGTATCGCATTGTGACCGAGAACTTGAATTACCGGAAATTGTGTTCACGTTGGGTTCCAAAAATGTTGACGGATTTGCACAAAACCCAACGTTTAGGCAGTGCATTGACTTTCCTTGAGCGGTACCACAATGAAGGTGAACATTTTTTAGACCAAATTGTTACTGGTGACGAAACATGGGTGGCCTACGTCACACCAGAATCGAAACAACAATCCATGGAATGGCGACATTCATCATCACCCAAAAAAGTGAAGTTTAAGCAAACAATTTCTGCCCGCAAAATCATGTGCACAGTTTTTTGGGACAGAAAAGGAGTATTGCTAGTGGAGTTTCTGCCTCGTAATGAGACAATCAATGCAGCGTCTTATTGTGAGACATTGAACAATCTGCGTCGTGCAATCCAGAACAAAAGACGTGGCAAGTTGAGTAAGGGTATCGTTTTGCTGCATGACAATGCCCGTCCACATGTGGCTAATCGGACCAAAGATCTCATCAAATCTTTTAAATGGGAAACTCTAGATCATCCTCCATACAGCCCTGATCTGGCGCCCAGCGACTACCATTTGTTCCTGCACTTGAAGAAGCACCTGGGTGGTCAGCGTCTTCAAGACGATAACGAAGTCAAAACATTTGTGATACAGTGGTTAACAAGTCAGGCGGCAGAATTTTATGAGGAGGGTATTCAAAAACTGGTGCCACGTTATGACAAGTGCCTCAATATTCACGGAAATTATGTAGAAAAGTAGATTAAGGTACAGGCTTTCATGTAAAAATAAAATTATAGCGATATCTTTGCACGTCTTTTTTTAATTCCAAAACGGTACTTACTTAAAAAACATGCCTCGTATATATATATATATATATATATATATATATATATATATATATATATATATATATATATATATGTATGTACCCTTACTAAATATGCCATGAGAACTTACAGATAACCAAAATTAACGCCGAGCTTACTCGGTTTCTAGGTTTGAATTTTGACCGCCAAGGTTATACATGTTTGTGGATTTCGTAAAACGAAGGTGTTTTTTAAGTTGGCTATCAAGTCATGAAAATGACGTTTCACAACAATTGCTTGGTTGTTAAATTACTGCCGTTGTCTAATTATTTTAACTAAATTTTGAACGAGTTCACAGAGTTTTGTAGTTTTTACGATTTTTTTCCTTACAAAAAATCAGTAAAAGAAAAACCCATCTTATTTTCAACTAAAATTTTAGTTTAAACCCTTTTAATTTATCAAGACCTAATTCAGGATGATCAGCAAGACCACAGACACTCTTATAGATGCTAAGGTGAAAGAATATTCAGTTTTTTTTTAAGATGCAAATAGATTTACCATAATGTAAAAATTTACATTTTTAATTTTACCATTAATAAATTCAAATTATAAAACAACACATAATTGTTTTTATTAATTAATGAAATTAGTAATTCTATTAACTCTGCCAACTTTCCCACGAAGAATGATAAAATATTAAATAATTAATAAAATATTTTAAATTTTACTTAAGTCACACTAAACTGAGTTTATTAGTGTCACAATTTTAACTAATTTATTGTTTTCAAATAATGATTTTATGAGTTGAATGATCGTGCGAACAAATATGTATATGGACACATTTATTTGTTTATATAGTATTTGTTTTCATTTTGTTATAGAGATAAACAAATCCTGGTCCAGAAATTTTTTTTTATCATTTTTGCGCTTAAAATACTCCTTAAAATCTGTAGAATACAAGGCTACTTTCCTCTTTACGAAATACAAACTCTTTAAGTTTACCTGCCGAGCCTTTTTCCAAGCAAGTATAATAACGCTCAGCCAACGTTCGAGCCTGCAGCGAGCAAAGCATTAAGCTGTAATGGTTTCAGGGCTTCCCCTACCGTTTCTTCAAGCACCTGTTAAGTAAATACTCAATACAGTGTTTGTATGGGTCATTCTATACATGAGTTTATCCATTATTTCGGTAGGAACAGTATGCTAAGCATCAGTTTTTACACAAACTTTAAACGCGTTTTTTTGAAAACCCTGTTTTCGTAATTGACGTTTTCAACAAAGTTTTTTTTTCCCATTTTTATTGTTCAGATAAATTATTAAAGGTAATGCACTCGTGTTAATTTTCGTTCAATCTACACGCTGTGGAGAATACTTCAGAATTTTTTTAAAATTGTTTGTTTAGTACTTTTCGAGATAAGGAGGGGACAGCGATTTTTCGCAATTTTTAAAAATAATTCAAAGGCAAGTATTACATTATATAAATTTTTGAACTTTTTACAAGTTTTCATTTGACATCCTACTCGATGACGTGATAATTTTTTTTTTCAGTTCCGATTTCACCTCCCTCTTAAGTCAAAATTTAACCTTCAAAACTACACGGCTCTGATGAGGCGATCAATTCCTATATTAGTGCCAAATTTCAACTTTCTATGTCGAATAGTTTCGGAGAAAATCGAGTGTGACAGTCGTACAGACAGACACCGAAGTGATCTTATAAGTTTTCCGTACGGAACACTAAAAAGATTGTTTAAACAATTTGTATAGGTCATTTTTATCAATTTTTTTTTGTAATAAATTGCTTTTTTTCAATTTTAAAAATTTTTTGGTTTTTTAATTTTTAGTTCTTTAATTTTTAGTTTTTTAATTTTTACCTCTGTTCATATCGGTATGTAAATTACAAATTAACGATTGAACGATTTTTGCAATCTTGAAGTTGCACGATAATCAGGGTGAACGTACCGGAGGTGCTCAACGAGATGTGTTGTATTCTTTGTTTAAATAAACATTTTTTCATAAATTTTTTTTTGTATTCTTTTAGAGTTGTTCTAATATGCTAAAAAAAAATTACATTTATTGCGTTTATGTATTGCAAATACAAAAATATAAACAAAACAGGTTTTTTTTTACGTTGGACTAGGATTCCCCCTTAATTAAATTTGTTAGCTATGGGGTAAGTTTTTTAAAAGAACTAAATTTAAAAAATCCCCTGTGTAGTCCTTTTCTTGCCTCCCATAAAGTCCCATATATTTCCATTGTGCTTACCTTCTGTTCATTCTCCGCTCCCCCACAACCAATATATTTGTTGGATTATATTCTATTTGGAGACCCAAAACTCATCAGAATCCTTGATTCGTTGGAACATCGAAAAACGGTTGCCGACTTGAGTCTATTATACAAGTATTTTCCATGGAAGAGAGCGGTAGGTGCTATTTAATACATGTCGCTCTAATACATCACATCCCTATGAGGTTCAGCTTGTTATTCCTCATACAACACTTTTCAAACAGTCTTATATGAAGAACATCACCCCTTTGAAATTATTTACTCAGGACTGTGTTTCCCACCGAGTACAACTTACGTCGATTCCAGACCAACGTGAATCGCTTTTTCCGCACACGCGTCGCTCTGTAGCGCTTTAGGGATTCCCTGCAGTGCGGGTGCTACGTCCATAAAAAAAAAAGATATATTAATGACATTTACTTTTTGTTTACTGTTATACGACATATCAATATCTATTTTTGTAAGATAAGACCACAAATATCTTGGCTATTTGGTGACCAGCGACCTAAATAAATATTTTATGTTTGCTCGAAAATTTAGAATATGTTAAAATGTAATGACCGACATGATTAACTTTATATTTTATTTATTTTGTAATAATGATCTACTTTACGATAATTGTTATAGTTATTTCGTAATGATTTTAAATTTATGTTTTGTACTCTATGATTTTACAATTATGCAGGCGAGAGATTGTTTGGTTATTTAAAAAAGTATAATGAAGCTAGCGTTTACTGAAGTGAGAAGAGACGAAAGCATGTTCCAATAAACTTTGTAAAATAACTTGGATAATTTTGAAGATATTCAGGAGATATATATTTTTAATATTGCATAAGCAAATTACTAAAAACTTAACCAGCCGGATTCCATAAAACGATGTATAGGTCAGACCCGGATATTTGCCCTTCTAGCGGCCCCCGGTTGACTTTTATTTTTGACAGGGTAATATTTAGTATATATATATATATATATATATATATATATATATATATATATATATATATTCAAAGATAAAGTCATCCCGACTAAGTTAAAGGCCAAAGTTTACGAGTAGTGCATCCTACCCCTAATTACATATGGGGCTGAAACTGACACCCAATAAAGCTGATATACAAAAACTAGCTTGTACCCAGAGAGCACACGAAAGACAGTAGATTTGGATAAAACCTAAAAAATAAAAAAGGAAACAAGTGGATACGTGAAGAAACAAAATTAAAGGATATATAAAGCACGTAGAAGCAAGGAAGTGGCAATGGACTGGACATGTAGCACGCACGACCGATGATTGATGGATCAAGCGAACATTAGAATGGAGACCACGAGAACAGAAAAGGAGCGTAGGACGTCCCAAAACAAGATGGCGGGATGATATACAAAGGGTTGCCGGTATTGGGTGGATGACAACAGCTGCAAATAGATTTAGTTGGAAATTCGGGGGGAAGGCCTACATCCAGCAATGGACAGAACTAGGCTCATAGTGATATAGTGTGAATATTTTGTATTATATTTATCATAAAATTAACATTTTTATAAGAAAATTTAATACAGAAAGGCAGAAACAGGTAGAAAATATAACAGTTTTCAGAATTTTAGTGCAATATTTCATTTTTATCGGCTTAGTTTGAAGTAAAAACGATTTTTTTATTACTTTATATTAGAGTCCCCTAACTTTAGTCAGCTTACTGGCCAATTTAAACTCCTAAGTGCCAAATTAGACCAGTTTTAAAGTAAAACCTGCTCAATGAATCTGACAGAAAAAGGCTTTTAAAATTGAGCTACAGACTTCTTGGTTATGAAGTGACCGGTAGAGTTAGTATAGCCTATCCCAAAATATAAGATCCTGATTTCTTGCCGTTTTAAGTGAGCAATATAAAAATTCTGACCTTTTGTTTATGATAAGTTGCAGAGATAGACTTAAGAATTTTATTCATTAATGCAAATAAATAAAATTATAAGTGTTTTTGGAGATGTTTATTTATAGATGCATGTAAAAACAAATGGATAATTAGTACAAATATACAGTTTGAATTAATGGGGTTTACAAGAGGGGACATATTGTATAAATAAAAATATATTTTAACTTAAGCTTAATTCGGTTTCACTGTCACTGTCATCAGCTGAGGTAATTTTCAGTCGTTTTATATTATTTACATAAATATATGAATCTTCAACTTTAACAACGTGTTGAATGGAATTCTTCCAGCTTTCACAAGGTATATCATTTATAACTTTTTTTACTAATTCAACCACTGACACGCTTAAAGTAGGAGAAACATTTTGTGCCCTTATTTTTGATTTAACTGTCCTTGTCCTGCACCAGTCTTAATTTTATTTTGTCTAGTGTCGGCACCAACTGCTCTTCATACATAGAATATATTTCTCTCCTGATGACGTCTTTTTCACAATTGTCTACATGATGCATTTGAAAATCTTTCCGTTTTTTCCTGTTCCTGAGTGATGGTTTTCCTACAATACCCTTAATCGTAGAAATTGGGGTTTTTGTTAGCTCACTGGTTTCTTGCAAAGCACATTTGTTTATTCAAATTTCTTTTTGCCAAACTGTCGTAAACATTTTTCACTATTTGTTTCCCACGGACGCCACATAATTAAAATAGAACCGTTACGTTGTAAGTTCTAAGTAAAACCCAAAATAAAAATAATGAAAAGTATCTTTCCAATCTTAATGAGGACCTGTGGTCATTAGGCCTATATTATCAAATACTTAAAGGGCTCCAAACCGGGTTTGCCAGGTAGTAAATATATAGGTAAAAATAGATCCAATATGATCGCCGGTGCAAGTGAGGGCGGTATACAAAGCAGGTAAAATAAAAATACGTTTATCGTAATACCTGGCAACTATGCCCAAAACGTAATAGGGTCGTTTATTGCCCCATTGAAAAAGCAAAAAGGCGGGATCTTATATCTTGGGATTTACTATACCTCCAAATTTCAGATCAGTCTAATATTTTTTTCTTCTGTTTCAGGCCGAACGACTGGCAGACTATGGTAGATTACTCGGCGGCTCCCAGCCGGCTCTAGACGGACGACAAAGAGATTTGGACAGGATTCAGGACCTCTTTCCACATGATTATTTGGGGCTACATATATCAGAACCTAACTCTAAATACACTATCGTAAGTAAGAAAAATATTGTTAACAGCGTGCATCATATACAGAGTCTCATTTAAAAGAACCTCATTTTTAATGAAAAGCAAAAACAGACGGAAAACATTCATTTAGGCGACTTTCCCGCTTGCATATCCTGAGGGTATAAAAATTATTTTTTAACCGACTTCAAACAGGAGGAGGTTTTCAATTCGACGCGTATGTGTTTTTTTTAATGTATGTTCCCGCATAACTCTGGTAAACATGTACCGATTTAGATGATTATTTTTTAATCGAGATAGTGCACATTCGAGATGGTTCCATATAAATTTTTATTAAAACTGGTTATGTAGTTTCTAAAAAAAATATGAAAAACTTAAATTTCTGTAATAAAACACCGATAACTCTGGCAAATATGTACCGATTTGGATGATTCTTTTTAGTGTTCCGTACTTATGGAATCACTTCGGTGTCCGTCTCTCCGTCTGTCACATCCGGTTTTCTCTGAAATTATTTGACATAGAAAGTTGAAATTTGGCACAAATATAGGAATTTATGGCCCCATCAGAGCCGGGTAGTTTTGAAAATTAAATTTGGACTTGAGGGGTTAGTTTTGGGGTGAAATCGGAAGCAGAAAAAAAATCAGGTCGTTCAGTGAATGAAAGCTTTTGAAAACACGAGTTATATAATATATATGATAGTATTCGCGCAAATTTTTCTTCATAATATTGTTAATAAATCGCCAAAAATCTATTGAAGTCGACGCCATTCAAAAGTTATCTTTTTATAAGTAAATCATAATAATAACACGTAGGCTGAAAAGTTTTTGGTCTGACACATAGATGTCGCCCTTTTCAAAAAAATCTATATGATTTTTTAGGAAGTATCAACCTTCAAAAGATGCGTGTCAAAATTTTATGACATTTCGACGATTAGTTTACAAGTTACAGTGGTTTTAGTGATGCTACTTTTGATATTTTCTAAACAATGGGAAAAATCGAATTTCATGTGTTGATTAAACACTGTTTTTTAATAGGAAAAAATACCGTTTAAGCAAAGCAATGGCTTGATAAGTGTTACGGGGATTCTGCCTCTCGAAAATCACTCATCATTTACTGGTATGCTGAATTTAAACGCGGTCGTACAGATAAAAATGATGCTGAACGCCCTGGAAGCCCAAATGAGGTGGTTACACCGGAAAACATAAAAAAATTGACAAAATTGTTCTGGATGACCGTAAAGTGAAATGGCGTGAGATAGCTGACACCCTAAAGTTATCAAAAGAACGTGTTGGTCATATTTTGCATGAACATTTGGGCATGAGAAAGCTCTGTTCGAAATGGGTACCGCGTTTGCTCACAGTGGACTAAAAACAACGTGTTGATGATTCTGAGCGCTGTTTGGACCTGTTTAAGCGCAATAAAAATGATTTTTTGATGCGATATGTGACAATGGATGAAACAGGGATTCACCACTACACACCGGAATCAAATCGGCAGTCAGCTGAGTAGATAGTAGCCGGTGAAAGCCGCCCGAAGCGACCAAAGCCACAACAGTCGACCGAGACGGTTTTGGCCTCTGTATTTTGGGATGCGCATGAAATAATTTTCATCGACTATGCTGAGAAGGAAAAAAACATCAATAGCGAATATTATATAAAGTTATTGGTGCGTTTTGGGATAGAAATCGCAAAGAAAGGGTCCCAAATGAACAAGAAAATGCACCATGTCACAAGTGAATGGTTACGATGGCAAAATTGCATGAATGGAAGTTCGAATTGCTTCCTCATCCACCGTATTCTCCAGATATTCGCAGACCCCAAAAAAAAAAGAGATTTGGCTTTAATGATGAAATTATCGTCGAAACTGGAGCCTGTTTTGAAGGCAAAGAGAAATTCTTCTATCGGGTCTTCCATTAAGGCTTGACAACTTTTTTTTTGAAATAAAACGCAATCCATTTGAGACATTTCGAAAATTTTACTATCGGCTTGAAGTACAATCAAAACATTTATGTATGGAATTCGACTTCATTCATATGTCCACCACGGGCACGTTTGCAGCGGTCGATTCGTTGAACCCAATTTTCGATGACTCGGCCACACATTTCGACGGAAACGGCCACTATCTCTCTTTCAATATTGGCTCTGAGCTCCTCTAACGACGCAGGCTTGTTAGCATAGACCAATGATTTAACGTACCCCCATAAAAAGAAGTCTAGAGGTGTTAAATCGCACGATCTAGGCGGCCATTCGACGGGACCATTTCTCGATATAACACGTTCACCGAATTTAGATTGCAGTAAGTCAATTGTTACACCCGCTGTGTGGCTTGTGGCGCCGTCTTGTTGAAACCACATATCATTAATGTCTAGCCCATGCAATTGATCAAAGAAATAACGTTGCAACATGCCTCTGTAGCGATCTCCATTGACTGTAACGTGACGGTTATTTTCATCAACGAAAAAGAACGGCCCAATGACACCGCCGGCATGAAAACCGCACCAAACAGTAATTTTTTCTGGATGAAGTGATATTTCTTCAAGCACATGAGGGTTTTCACCTGACCAATAACGCATATTCTGTTTGTTGATGAAGCTGTTTATCCAAAAATGCGCTTCATCACTAAAGATGATTTTGCGATGAAATTGGTCATCTTCGTCCAACATTTCTAGAGCCCAATTCGAGAACGTACGTCGCTTCATATGATCGAGTGGCTTTAGTTCTTGAGTTAACTTTAACTTATAAGGGTGCAGGACAAGATCCTTTCGCAAAATTCGCCATAGTGTGGTCTGAGCGATGCCCAATTCTTGAGAACGCCGTGAAATCGACTGGTTTGGTTCGTTTGAGATGGACGCTTGAACGGCAGCAATATTCTGGCCACTTCGACCAACCCGTTGTCTTACTGGCACGGGAACATCCAGCAGCGAATATGTTAACTCAAATTTTTTCACTAGACTATGAATTGCTTGTCTACTGGGACGAGAATTACGACCAAAAATTGGCGTTAACGCTCTTAAAGTTGCAGTCACCGACTCCAAATTTTGGTAGTAAATTTTAATTATTTGTAAACGTTGTTCGTTCGTGTACTTCACCATGATGAAAATGTTGACTTTACTGAATGTTTTGACGTTGACAGTTCGGTGATTGGCTTAAGGGTGCGTTCTCAGTGAAATTTCAAAGTTGTCAAGTCCTAAATGGAAGACCCTTTACAAGAAAGGTATAGAAATGTTAGAAAAGCGTTGGACTGATTGTATCGGTTTTGAAGGAGACTATATTGATGAATAAAGTCGGATTTTGCAAAAAATTGTGTTTTAAGTAGCTAGACCAAAAACTTTTCCGCCTATGTGTTAAATAATAGCTGTTTTTAAACATTTGTAGGATTTGTTTATACGGAATTAATAACTGAATTTTCAAATTAAAGCAGTATCGTATCTTAGAGGTATTGTACGAGTGTTTCAAAAACATTATTTTTTAGTTTATTTATTTATTTATTTATTTAACGGACAAGCCAATTACAATAGTAATATAAAAAACAAAATTACAATAGTAATATAAAAACAAAATAATGTTAAAACAATACATATACAATTCATTGTTTGTTGCAAAAGTTTATACTGGCAAAATTTTGTGTGGTGATTTTTTGAAGTCGGTCTTTTTTTTAAAAAAGTTTTTATTTTTTACAATATTTTCTAACTAAAAGAAAATATCAAAATTTGGTTTCTATTAATTTATAGGGCTTATATTCTACTAAGGTTAAGACAATAAATCACAGATAGCAGTACAAAGTTTATTGAATAAATGATATTAGATTAAGCCGGCCATGTCAGATTAGGAATGTCTCATAATTATGTAACACTATATTCTTATCTATTTTTGTATTTAATATCTTCATTAACGGTATAGTACATACGGCCAATTAAATGGCAAATTATCTTTTATGCGTTGGTACCACTGACCCAAAAATATCGAAAGCTGAAAAATTTTAATCAAGATTGGTAAGGAATTTTAAAAAGTTACTGACAATGTTTTGAGATTAAAAGGTATGCGATGTAATAGACAGTTTACGTTAATCGCAATACGTAGACGTAAGACGTTAACGTAAGGAGTTGGATATATGGTTGGCTGGAAAGTAATAATGATGTACTAGTTACGTATTAATATTTACATAACCTATAAACTATAGAATGCTAGCCGTGCCCGCGGCTCCGCTCGCGTGGACTTGATTCACCTTTATCGTCACTGCTTATTCGTTATGTTTATATTATTGTATAGCTCGAGGGGCCTTAAAGGCCCTTGGTTTGGCTGCATACTTGTCTCCACTTCTTTTTGTCTCCTGTTAGCTTTTCCCAGTGCGGGATTCCCATCAACTCCGGATCTTGCTTTACTGCCTGAATCCATATACATCGAGGTCTACCCTTGCCTCTTCTTCCAACCACTCCTTTTTTAGGGCTTGCTTTCCCTGTCTTTCTTCCTTCATCCTTGCCACGTGTCCCAACTATCTTAATCGCTGGCTTCTTATGATTTGGCTTATAAGGGGTTTCGTATATAGGCATTTTAATTCGTAGTTTTGTTCTTCTTCTCCACAGTCCCTCTTCTTTCCTTCCTTCGTAGATTCTTCTCAAAGCTTTCCTTTCCCACACCTCCAACGTCTCCTTTTTCTTGCATTCACTTTCCACGTTTCGCATCCATATGTCACCGTGGGTCTGACAGCTGTCGTATATGTTCTTTCTGTTGCTTTTCTTGATACATTCTTTGATTTCAATATGGGATTCATTGCCCCCAAACATCTCTGTCCTTTCGCTATTCTTTCTTGTATCTCCGTCCTTTCTTGTCCACTCTCTGTTATTGTTACTCCCAGATAATTAAATTTGTCTACTTTTTCAAACATATATCTTTTCCCTAAGTTGTTTATTATATCTAACTTTTGTTGTTTTTATTATCATTCTCTTTGTAATTTTCATGTATTTTGTTTTTTCCTCATTTATCTTTAGTCCTCTCATCATTCCCTTTTCTTCTGTCCTACTTATGGCTTTTTTGAGGTTCTCTTTTGCTCTTGCAATCACTGCTAGATCATCCGCATCGGCGAAGCATTGGCAGGTTTGTTAGTATATCGTTCTATTAGTTTTTATTCCTGACTCCCGAATTATCTTCTCTAGAACCAAATAAATAGACATGTCGACACTGGATCCCTCTGTCTTAATCCTCCCTTCACCTTAAACTTGTCTGATACTTTGCCTTCAATACTCTATTTTCAGGGTCATTCTCACCATGCGAATCAATTTACTTGGAATTTTTAGTTCTTCCATTATCTCGTAGAGTCCTTCTCTATTTACAGAGTCATATGCTTCTCTGAAATCCACAAAGACCAAGTTTAGTGCCAAATTTTGTTCTAAGCTATTATCTTGGATTTGCTTAGTCCAAAATATCTGGTCTGTAACCGATCTATTTTTTCTGAATCAACACTGGTACTCTCCCAGAATGGACTCGGCTTTCTCTTCTAGTCTGTTTTTGATAGTCACCACTACTATCTAGTACACGACATCCAGTAAGGCTATTAGTCTATAATTAGCACATATCGTTTTTTCTCCTTTTTTGTATCTTGGACAAATGAGCGACTCTCTCCAGCTCACTGGCATCTTTTCTGTTTCCCATATTTCTTGCACCAATCGGCATATTTCATATTTATCATTTCTGCTATTATACAATTTCCACCCGGGGCCTTATTATTTTTTTTGGGTTCTGAGTATTCTTCTTATTTCTTCTTTGCAGGGTTTGTTTGTCCCCTCCTGCCCTTCAGTTAATTTTGTTGTTTTTTTAAAGTATTCCGCCCGTCTATCCAGTCTTTCTGCCAAGCTTACTGCTAAACTTCCATCTTTTTTCGTAAATATTAGCATTTTGTCTTTCTTTATTTCCTTTGTATTTTATAAAAAAAAAACACGTAAATAGGATAAGTGGTTCTTGAGTGCTAAACGCACTAATGGACAGACAGACAGAGAGACGTTACGTTTTATATATATTATAGATTTTTTTGATATATATTAAATTAAGAATTAAAAAAAAACACGTAAATTGGATGAGTGGTTCTCGAATGATAAGCACACTAACGGACAGACAGACAAACAGAAAGACGTTGCGTTTTATATATATTATATAGATTATTATGGCCAGAGATCATATGTATGAATTTAAAAAAAGAACACGTAAATCGAATAAGTGGTTTTTGAGTGATAAGCGCACTAACGGACAGACAGGCAGAGAGACGTTGCATTTTATAAATATTATAGAAGATTATAGATAACCTGGCCAGAGAACAAATGTATGAATTTAAAAAAAAAACATGTAAATCGGATAAGTGGTTCACGAGAGATAAGCACGCTAACGGATAGACAGACAAACAGAGAGACGTTGCATTATATATATATATATATATATATATATATATATATATATATATATATATATATATATATATATATGTGTATATATATATATATATATATATATATATATATATATATATATATATATATATATATATATATATATATATATATATATATATATATATATATTACCGATATTGTTTGCTACATAATATTGTTCCATATTTAATGGTTTGGGCAGTATATTGCAAGAGCGGCAAACTCGATTCACTATTATCGTCACTGCTTATTCCTTATGTTATCTAACGTAATAAAATATAGCCTATAACCTGGCCAGAGAACATATCTATGTTTTAAAAAAAAAGCACGTAAATCGGATAAGTGATTCTCCAGTGATAAGCGCACTAACGGACAGACAAACAGACAGAGAGACGTTGCATTTTATATATCTTATAGATATAGATAAGATTGTCGAAAAAGTATCTAGCCTTGTTCTTGTTAGATAGCTTTAGGGCCACATATTTCAGGTAGTATAGGTTGCATCGGGGCTTAGTTAGGGTCAGTTGAAAGCTGACAATTGACAATAGTAGACGCGTAAAAAAACTGTTGGAATTCGTATATTCAGACTTAATCTAGAGCGCCTTGAAGATTAGTGAAAAGTTCATAAATGTTGCGCAGGCGTCTATAAAGAAATTTGTGCTCTTTATGGTCACGATACGTTACTAAGAGCAACAAAACATGGTTCAGTCGCTTTTGTTGTAGAAATTTCGATGTCAAAGATGATCCTCGCACTTGTCGACTAATGACAAAAAAGTTGATAGAATTTTGGCAAAGGTTGAGCAAGACCGGCATGTAAGTAGTCATGACATCGCCAAGGAACTTAAAAGCTAGCTACAAAAGGAAGCTCGACGTTTGGGGGCCACATAATTTAGTGCGTGAGGAAAAATAACGCTAGTTGCGTTATTTTTCTTCACGTAGTTGGACTGGCGTAATCAAAACCAGGAGCTTGATCCTCGTCGCTCACTAATCGCAGATTCAGTAGAACATCCCCATAAACGATCGTGGAATTTCTCTTTAACCTCGTCCACAAATCGCCCTTCTTTTCGCCATAAGAAGAGCGAACTAGTGATCGACCAATCGAAAGTGATATATTAACATGACGAAAATTGCCGCATAGGCGAATGAACTGATGTAAGATTGAAACTCAAGTACTACTCTTAGTGGAAAATAAAAATTAACAGAATTCGTAAGAACTTCAAGCGTGCTTATTTTGTTAGCCCATCTTGTAGTGAATTCTACATACTATTAAAATACAGGGTCCGATCTCGTATTCGCTTCACTTTTGTTGTTGCGAAGCCTGTACCTTTTTACCTACTTCTCAACCAATCATATGAATGGCCCCTTGCGTTTAGGGTTACCAGATCAAATAATGAGATTTCCGGACAACGTCCCTGACTTTTCAGTAATTTTCCTGACATTTCGTCTATCTATTGTAGCCTGTGAATTCGACTGTCTATAGCTTCTGTTAAGGCTCTACTCTTGACACAGTATAATTTAAAGAACAGAGAGATTATGTGAAGAATTTCATAAAATGGTTATAAAAGACCAGCACTTGCTAAAAGCAATATCAAGTAATAAAAAGTACGAAACTGTTTGGATAAATTAATGAATATACTTGATCAATAATTCACTCATTTTGTTTGATTCTTTTATTTTTTGTTACCACAATGATTAATAAATAAAAATTTTTTTATTACTTATATTTTCCTCTTTCATTTTCAAAAAATTCTGACAATTACTGTTTTTCCCTGTTTCCCTGGCAGAGATCCAAAATTCCGAACATGTCAGACCTGTCGTCTGGTAACCCTACTTGCATTAGCGTCTTGAGTTTTGCGATTAACGCAAAGTATCTAACAATGCACCGAAGTATTACAATGTCTCACTAAAATAGGCGTATTTAATCAGTTATGTCATATATTTAATGACCTTATTTTACAACGGTGGTGTGCATACCATTTAGATAAAATCAGTTTAATGTACACCGTGGTACTGTTCAGATTCCGTACTCATACTCAAGTCAAAAGTTCATTAAAGCGTACGTCGTAAACCATTTTACGTTAACATTAGTCAGCGAATCCGATTGCGAGTATAAAAAATAAAATATAAAGTTTTATGGTCTGGAAGTTACGAGGGTGCTATTGTAAAAATAGAAAAATCCAATAAACATATGTCTGAACGTGCTTACTTAGTTTCCAAAGGATGTAGTATTAAGGTTTTCATAATCCTTTTTCTTACCTACATTCGGCTTTTTATTTTTGTTATCAAGCTTTCGCTGCCTAATGGAGGCTTCTTCTGGATACTAAAATGCAAACAAGGTACAGAAAAATAAAGCTAAGACGCTCGTTATGAAATGTGATTTATAAATTTATAAGGTTGTATGAGAGATTACTTACAAAATTTAGCAGTTAATTCATCTCTGGTGAAAACAATAAAATTTGCATTTGCTGGCCAGGTAGCAGGTATAATCACAAAAAATATGACAAAAGGACAATTAGAGAATTACACAAGTATCAAAAATAAAACATTGTCAATAAAATTATTTAAAAATACTTTTTGAGACAAAAACAACTGTAAGAAAGACCATGATGTTGAAATGGTACTCCATTTTAAATTTTTTGACATCGTATTTAGTAACTTTTTAGTAATATTTGAGTCTGAACCGGATATTGTTGGTAGTCTATGTCGTCAGCAGGTCGACAAAAAAGCCCATAACATTAAAGATAGAAATACAGTAAATTTTGGTGGATACTATTATTAAACAAGTTAACATATTTATTATTTATTATATTTATTATTTAATTTTATAACAAAAGGACTCATAAAGTAATTTAAAGTATTTAAAATGAATGCCATTATTGGAAAGTTATTTATTGTTTATCATATTTAATTTTTATTTTTTAATTATATAGCAAAAGGACACATAAAGTAATTTAAAGTATTTGGAATAAATGCCATTATTGGAAAGTTATTTATTTTTTATCATATTTAATTTTTAATTATATAACAAGAGGATACATAAAGTAATAGAGAAGGAAAACGTCAACTTTACTGGAAACTAATTTTTTCATAAAAATCGTTCTTTTTTATTGATTTGGTCTGGTTTTGTGTTAGTAAATAAAGTTCGATCCTGTCTTTTTTGGCCCTCATTCATAAGCAAATAACTTCTTTGTATATATATATATATATATATATATATATATATATATATATATATATATATATATGGGTCATTCGGACTCTGTCTGTCCGTCTCTGTCAATTGGACCCCAACCTTCTCCAAAATTAGAAAAGATATCTAAAGTTGCGGATGGTTTCAAATGAAAGCTTCAGGTATCTACTTTCGTATTCTCAGTGGTAGAAATAAAAATTTTAAGATGGCGGCGAGAGACGGCATTAATACTTATAAAATTCACTTAAAAATCCTATGTAATTCGCAAACATGATGCGATTTCTTACTAAGATTTTCTGTACTAGCGATTCGATTATGATATCTTTACGTATTTTTCGACATTGAAACCGAATCTGAGGTCAAAATTACCCAATCTCGCCAGGATTCGTTCCTAACCTCAAAAAATATGTAAAACATGACGAACATTTTGTGACGCTAAATTCGAAACCGATGTTAGAATAATCCCATCATGTCAGGATGTGTCTTAACCTCAAAATAGCCATATCTTTGACCTAGCAAAGTAAAGTCGAAAACTTCGTTTACCTTTGATTTAAATATAATATATTCAAGCATAGCTCAATGAGGATGAGTACGATCCATCAAAATGTTAAACTATAGATTTAGATACATTAACAAAAACATCAAACGAACCTATTTCTAATTATAAAGATTGTTTTAAACAAATTACGTGTGAGAACCCTTCAACTGATTGTTATTTAAACTGCTGCAGGCGTTCAACAATAGAAAGTTTTTCCTTATACTTAACAGAACTATTAGACAATGCGTCCATTTCTCATATTCAATATAGAACGGATAGACCTACAATGGAAATGCTAACAAAAAAATCGTTCTTTTTTATTGATTTGGTCTGGTTTTTTGTTAGTAAATAGGTGTAAATAGAGCTCGATCCTTCTATGTCTTTTTTGACCCTCATTCATAAGCAAATAACCGATGGTATAGAAAACTAATAGAATGGAGACCCAGATAAGACAAAAGGAACGTACGTAGACCATCAACAAGATGGAGCGATGACATCAAAAGAGTGGCAGGAAATTGGGTTAACACCGCTCAGGACAGAGATCAGTGGAATAAATTGATTTCCACACGAGATTTGCCTTCATGTAGCCCTGACGCTGATGTTTTTTTCTTGTGGGATATCTCAAAATATTCTCAGTTATTAATCGCCGTAGTGTAAAATCTGCTTAAAAAAATATATTTAATACCTACAGATGCTGGAAACATTGACTTTACATTAACACTGCTAAAATATTAATTGAAAAATTTATAAATGGATTAACACAACGTTCATCTTTATCCTAAATGACTATATTGTGATATATACTGATATTTTTATTACCATAATTACTCTTTTTATCGCCTAGTCTATTTTTCATTAATTCATTTTTCACTTTTCTGATACCATCATGATTTTTTTTTGTTTAGTTCATATTGTCCTATTTTAGACAGTGTTTAATAATGATACAGCTTTCTTTTTACCTTATTTGGATCAAACTCGCGTTCTTTCCCCATATAAAGTGTAGGTTTTATACATTAATAAAACTACTGAAAAAATAAATGGACAAACTTGGTTATATGCCAAGATCTTAAATTATGATGAATATAAAAAATCATTTTATTTCTGCAAAACTATTGATTCTTTATGCTATTCTGAGTGCTCACGAACATCTTTTAAACCATAAATTTAGTATTTTTTTTGATCACTTTGTATTTTAATAAGGCGAATTTGTTAGTTTTTAATAAAACAAAAAGAACTTCGTACCTATATCAAAAATATTGAAGCCTTCGATTGAACAAAAAAAGTAAGAAAAATATCATTTACTGTTTTTCTTAAGGTGCTGTACAGATTCCTACGTAGGAGTCTGTACCCAACTTTTTTCATCGGGTGACTCTGTTGAAAGCTGCATTTTCGAGTGCCTAAAAATCGTTTTTTTCTGTCCACTGGCGAATATTGTGTAACCATCACAGTCTCTTTTGTCCTATTCCCCTTTTGCCTTTAATTTTACCCTGTAGAATCAGGCGTTCAAAGCTATAATGCTCACCACAAACCATATTACCCAAGTAAGAAATCTTTCTCCTTTTTATATTTTCCAGTAAGTCACGATCTTCTCGACTGGCTCTTTCGATTACCTCTTCATTTCTTACTCTACCAATCCAAGATATTCTCAACATTCTTGTCAGCATCCACATTTCAAGTGCCTGTAGTTTGTTAACAGATGAGATTCTCAAGGTTCATGTTTCAACACCAAACAATAGAATGGACCAAACATAGCGCTTAGCCATCCGGTACCTGAGTTGTAGACTGAGGTTTTCGTTACAAGAAATTTGCGCAACTTGATGAAAGTTGATCTCATCTGCTCAATTCGGGTTTTAATTTCCATATCCGGATCTCACTCATCATTTATAAGGCATTCAAGGTATCTAAACTTTCTAAGTTGTTCTATATTATCGCCATTATTACGAATGCGGACATCCCCCGACTTGGGTTTCTACTAATAATCATGCATTTTGTTTTGTTTATATTGTTGTCCAATCCAATATATTCTCCTGCTTTGTGCATAGCTTTCGGTATTGTCTGAAGAGCATCTGCACTAGCTGCTTGAATGGCAGTATCATCTGCCTATGTGATGTTTATCGGAACACCGTTCACCTTGAGACTCGGATCACTTTCCGACACTCCCTTGACGAAGGCTCTTTCGACATACAAGCATGGGCGACAAAACACAATCCTGCCTAACTCCTTTTTTTATTCTTTGTGTGGGTATATATATATATATATATATATATATATATATATATATATATATATATATATATATATATATATATATACATACATATGTGTACATATTTGTGTATATGCCGGTTAAAAGTCAATGCTGTAAGGCAAAAATTAATTTTTTGACATTATAATCCTGAGAATCAAAACATATGCCATAAGTCATGAAAATAATTTCTTAATGATGCTTACTTCTTTACTTGGTTCAGGGTATGGTATACTATCAAACATATTGTAAAAATGATAATTTATAAGTTAGATATTTGGTTTCTTTAGTAAGAGTAGTTAGTAGAATTTATTATCTAAAAAATTTTTTTGTAAATGTTGAAATCCTTCCTATCCTCACATGACTATAATAGGTTTTGTTAGGTTTGAAGTTTGCAGTATGGAAATTTTGATTTGGGAAATAATATATTAGATCTTTTTTTGTCCTCACGTAGGTACGTTAGGTTGATGAGATTGGATAATTTTGACAGATTCGGTTTCAGCATCGAAAAATACATAAGGATATCATGTTCGATTCGCTTGTACAGAAAATCTTAATAAGAAATGCAAATTACATAGGATTTTTAAGTGAATTTTACAATTATCAATGCCGTTCCTCCCTGCCCTCTTAAATTTTTTATTTTTGTCATTGAGAATTCGAAAGTAGATACATGAAGCTTTCATTTGAGAAAGAATGACCCATATATATAAATATATATATATATATATATATATATATATATATATATATATATATATATATATATATATATATATATATAGGGTGTTCCAGTATTCCGTGTACATAGAGTTACTGTGGATTTTTGGAATGAAAATATGACCATTTAACCCAACTTACCTTAGTCCAAAAATACGTAATTTTTGAGATACAGTGTCAAAGTTATACTTTTATTTTAGTTTTTCTTAAGTAGCTTTTTTAATAATTGTACTATTTGTACGATATTCGCTGCTAAACGGTTTTCTGAGATGAGAAATTGAAATGAGCTCACAGTTTTGTTGTAAACTGTAGGGGGCGCCACTTATTACACTGTGTATACTTTTAAATTGTCATAATTGTTTTATACTACTCTGTATGATATTTTTAATTAAATATTCGTATTCTCCGCCTTTTCCTGTCTAAAAAAGCTCTAGTGGTAAATGTTGCTTCGAGCAACAGTTTCTGAGATAGTGGGATGTTTCTTTTCATTTTTTAATTCCGTTATGAAATTCGCAAATGCGTTCCTTCACACGTTTCTTCACATTGTATAGTTACTTGGCAATGCTCAAAAATCATTCTGGCAAAGATGGAAGATATCATATGTTCTATGACTTAACTGGCATCATTACTGCTACCTCTGGTGTTCCTCAAGGGTCTATCCTAGGACCGTTATTATTTAACATATTTATAAATGACATCACCAGTGGCTTTACCTCGTCCTGTTTCCTTTATGCTGACGATCTGAAAATATATCGACGCATAGACTCTCTCCATGATTGTGTAACTCTTCAGGATGATCTAGATACTTTAAATCGTTAGTGTATTTGTAATAACTTATATTTGAACACAAAGAAATGTTTTTCTGTCATTCACTCGAAAGAAATTACCAGTAAATTTTTTATATAATTTAAACCATAATGATGTTGAAAAATGTTATCGTTTCAAAGATCTTGGTATAACGTTGGATGCTAAACTCAGTTTTGTGGACCATATAAATGAGACCATTGTTTCTTTTTATAAGTGCATGGGTTTCATCATGAGGAATTCTAGAGACCTTTCAAAGATTAAAACCTTTATCACTTTATTCAATCCTTTGGTTTGTTCTAAACTGGAATATGGTTCAGTTATCTGGTACCCCACATATGAGATCCACAGTAATCACATTGAAAAAATCCAAAGACGATTTGTGAAGTTCCTCTGGTTTAAATTAGATGGTATTTATCCACCATTGGGTTTCCCTAATGATGTTCTATTGAGAAGATTCAGCCTTTCTCGGTGAAGAGAATATGCTACAACCTTGTTTTTATATAAAATCTTGAACAACAGAATCGAATGCCCTTGCATCCTCTCAAGTATTGGGTTCCGTGTGCCATCTTGCTCGCCTAAGCCATTCCCTTTTCTACATGCCTGTTCCAAGAGCAAACTTGTTGATGTACTCGCTGCTATACGTTATGTGCTTGAATTATGAAAGGGTCAAACATATAGTTGATATTTTCTGTTGCAGTATAACATCTTTACGTAGGTCATGTTTAACTGTGGATTAGGTCTCTCTTTTTTTTTCTTCTTTAGCTTGTAGTGTAGTTATTAGAATTATTAAAATACAAATTTGATAGAGACCTATTTATTTGTATTTGTTATATTTGAATGTTCCTATCCTATAATTGGATTATTCTGTAGGATAGTTGTATTAAATAAATAAATAAATAAATAAATACTGACAGAAAGTAATTTTTGATAGATATCAAACAAGTTTTACGAGTATTAACGATAATTAATCCCTTCCCAAACTCAATAGTGTTTTAAATCTAGATTTTTAGGGAGTACACTTTTGGTGAGCAAACTGATATGATTTTAGTGTTTGATTTTTGTGACAGCAACGGTCGCAAAAGTGCTCGCGTATATCACGAAAGATTTCCGCATCGTCGGACTCCTAACCATCAGACTTTTGCCAATATTGAGAGGCGACTTCGAGAAATTGTACAATTTAAGCCGATCAGGAATAATGCTGGGAAGCCTTCACAAGCTAGAGCACCCGATGTTGAAGAGGAAATCCTTGAAATTGTACACGGTAATCCTGGAATCAGCACTAGTTCAATCGAACGTCAAACGGGAATATCAAAAAGTACAACTAACCGGATCATGAGACAACAAATTATTCACCCCTTTCATATACAGTCTGTCCAGAAACTCTTGGATCCCGATTGCACTTTTCACAAATTATTCGAGCACGCATAGCGCTGGCTTTTCACACTAAAATCCTGTTTACAGACGAAGCACGCTTGACTCGACGTGGTATAACAAATATACATAATAATCATGTTTACGCTGAAGAAAACCCACATGCTGTGCAACAAAGACAGTTTCAATGCAAATTCAGTATTAATGTCTGGATGGGATTTGTCGCGAACTATTTGATCGGGCCGTTTAGATTACCAGATCGACTTGATTTACTTGAATTTCATTCGTGAAACTATTCCTGAATTATTGGAAAACTTACCCATTAATTTACGACGCGACATGTTTTTCATACACGATGGTGAACCGAAGTTACTAAAGTAAAAGAATCAGAAGAGGTGAAGATGCTCCTATTCACTGGCCACCTCGTTCCCCAGACTTAAATCCATGCTGTATTTAGTTCTGATATTTTGTATAATTTCATTAGTATACCAAGGCGGATAATATTTATTTGTCTTTTATGTCTTAGGAACGTGTATATCTAAAGTAGTGTAAATTGTTTGATAAAATCTTTCGCAGGCTTTATTTACATCTGTAAATTGAGACAGAAAGTCCCAGTTAATATATGAAAAGTTAAGATATAGGTTTACTAAATTCCCTCTTTTGAAATTATAATAGTTTGAATAATTCTTTTGCTTATGTTTCTTGGATTCACACTGTACTTTTAAAAAAATATCTAAAGCAGGATGGTGATTAGCTGTCAAAATATCCATGGCTCTCTCAACACTGCCATCGTTATTTGTCATATATATATATATATATATATATATATATATATATATATATATATATATATATATATATATATATATATATGTAAAATTGTGCAGTTTTATTTATCTTCTTCCAACTTCCTTCTACGTATCCAATTGACCTAAGTAATTAATATAAGAGTTTAAATCATTTACTAATCGGAACACGGCAAAAGAAACACCTCTTAACTGCTATTTTTACTTTTTAAAAATCTCAGTACTGTTACTTATTTACAGAAATATCCCTGCAGTAAATACTACAGGAGTTTAAATTCCTGTTGGCAGTAAATGACCATGAGCTTGCTTCGGTCGAGCACCGTTTCAGCTTGTTACTGTTAATCTGCTGTAAGTGCTAATTAACCTGTCCCTTGATTGAAGAGATTTTGATTTTGTGTTAAACACGTGGCCTTTTGTAGTTAAAAACCAATTTGAAAGGAACAAGTTTTGATGTTTTAATAAATATTTGTATATGTGGTGTGCTCTCCGTTAGTACAGATAATATAGTTTAATACATGGGCTACCTTTTAAGTTTTTATAAAAATAATGAAAGAAAAAAAACTTTTTGGTACAAATTGTTATATTGTTTCTCAAAATATTCGCCTTTAAGATTTATACATTTTTGCATGCGTTCGAACCAATTCTCGAAACATTTTTTCCAGTCTGAAGTTGGTACCTCAAAAACATGGTTTTGGAAGGATTCAACAGCTTCTTGAGATGATGAAAATCGCTGTCTAAACATTTTTTTGACATTCGAGAACAAAAATACGGGCAATGAGACATTAATTCGATGTTTTTCTCCGTCAAATAATCAGCTGTTTGACGTGCTGTGTGAGAGCTACCATTGTCATGATGAAGAATGATGATATGTTTTCGTTTGTTTTTCCTGATTTCATTTATGACTTCTGGCAAACAAATTCTTGTATACTATTCAGCATTACCAGGTGTACAAGTATGAAATGCGGATTTCAGACAACAGATGGTGCACCAATGCAGTTTGTGCTTTAAAAGATTTGACACTGCGCCATTTTGTTGTGTCATCAACAAGTGTCAGACGCGCACGAGTGATAAATTGGAAAAGTGTGTGCATAGTGTTGTGTTGTTGTGTTCAATATGTCGATATTGAACAATATCGAGCAAAGAGCATTCACGGACAGCATTAATTTTTTGTTTTCATTTGAAGAAAAATGCTGTTAAATCATACCGATTACTTCGAGAAGCTTATGGTGAACATGCTCCATCGCAAGATACGTGTGAACGATGGTTTCGGCGTTTCAAAAGTGGTGACTTCGATGTTGCAGACAAGGAACGTGGAAAACCACCAAAAAAATACGAAGATGTGGAATTGCAAGCATTGTTGGACGAAGATGATTCGCAAACACAAAAACAATTCGCCGAACAATTGGGCGTTAGTCAACAAGCTGTTTCCAATCGGCTACGAGAGATGGGAAAGATTCAGAAGCTGGTAGATGGGTACCACGTGAGTTGAACGACAGGCAAATGGAAAAGCGCAAAAACACGTGTGATATTTTGCTCGCTCCGTACAAAAGGAAATCGTTTTTGTATAGTATAGTTACAGGCGATGAAAAGTGGATTTATTTTGAGAATCTCAAGCGCAAAAAATCATGGGTAGACCCAGGCGCATCATCCACATCGACCGCAAGACCGAATCGCTTTGGCAGAAAGACGATGCTTTGTGTTTGGTGGGACCGGAGGGGCGTGGTCTATTATGACCTGTTAAAACCTGGGAAACGGTTAACACTAAACGTTACCAATAACAGTTGACGAATTTGAACCGTTCGCTACTTGAAAAAAGGCCAGAAAGAATACCAAAAGAGGCAACACAAAGTCAGTTTTCTTCATGACAATGCGCTATCACATACGGAAAAACCAGTTCGCGACACATTGGAAGCACTCAGCTGGGAAGTTCTATCCCATGCGGCTTATTCACCAGACTTGGCTCCTTCTGACTACCACTTGTTTGCATCGATGGGACACGCACTTGCTGAGCAGCGCTTTGGTTCGTACGAAGATGTGAAAAAATGGCTCGATGAATGGTTCGCAGCAAAAGGGGAAGATTTTTACTGGCGTGGTGGTATTCATAAATTGCCCGAAAGATGGGAAAAATGTATAACAAGCGATGGAGCATACTTTGAATAAAGCACTTTTTATCATTTTTCCGAATTTAACATGTTTTTTTTTGAAAAAAAAATCCGCATTTCGTACTTGTACACCTGCTAACTATTCTTTGATTCTCTATAGCAATGGTTGCAAAATGTCCCGTATAACCAAGGAAACAAGCGATCATTTTCTTGGAAGCGCTTCGCAAAGGAACCACTTTTGTTAGAGTCGATTCATCTTGGAACACACACCTGTGATTAATAGCAATAGCAATTATACAACAAAGATTACATGGTTCTCTTTGGTAATATTATTACACTTTCAAACAGTAGCTTTAGCCAGAGTGATTTGGATCAATGATTAGCGAATACGGAGCCGACAATTTGAAACTGATGTACATCCAATAGTTTAAATACTAACGTTGCGAAGTCGTTAATTTTTTGATTGAGACTTATACATGAATATCATGATCTCGTAAAATATCTGGGAGTCTATCTTGGTTTTACATAAATCGACATGAAATGAACACACTTTGCAATTGACTTGTAAATTAAACACAACAACATTCCTTCTCCGAAACTTGAGACGGGTTGTTTCTTGGGAGGGTCTACTTACTTCCTATTGTGGTTATTCTCATTCTCGCATATCATACGCTCTGCTTAGTTGGGAATATTCAACTTGTACTTCGAGAATTTTTGTCTTACAAAGAAAATATATCCCGGTTATTTGTAAGACTGTGGTAAACATACATTTATGATTAAAAATTATCAAAATTATTGTTATGATACAAGCACAAAAGGCTACTAAACTACACTGGTGAGCAAAAAAAATCGACTAAAACTATTTGGTTTCATTTAATATAGATCCTAGAATTTAGTGTTCATATATTTTCACGGACTTTAGTATCATTTGAAAGCCCATTCTATTCTCTTTCTATAGCATACCTCATGGTTTTTTACTGATTAAAATGATTGAAAGGGGAAACAAGGAGAACAAGGATTGAAAATAGGAGAAAGAGAAAGGAAAAATTAAATAAATTTTAACTTTAACAATTAAATTTATTGATAAAAACCTCTTATCCTCCCTAACCCTTATTACTGCTTCCAGCCGGTTTTTCATGGAGCGGGTGAGTTTTTTCACCACTGTCTGTGATGCAGGGGCTGGATTTCTGGCTCGAACCCTTCTTTTGAGTTCATCTCACATGTGCTCGATTAGATTGAGGTCAGGACTCCTCGCAAACTAGTCTAATGTGGATATTTCCACTTCTGCCAGGTATTGCCGCACCGATGCAGTAGCATGTGGCCTCGCATTGTCGTGCATAAACACAAAGCTATCGCTAACAAACTCTGCGTAAGGGACGACATGTTCTTGCAGGATCTCCTCGATGTATCAATGAGCAGTTAATCCACCGCTACGAGTTTCTTCAATCACGAAAACCAAATCGATTTTCGCATCCAGTGAGATACCTCCCCACACCATGACAGAACCTTCTCCGTAGGCGACCGTTTCAGATGCTGCACTGCGCATAGCGCACCCCAGGCCTCCTATAGCCTAGTCTTCTTCCATCATTGCCATGTAAGCACATTCGGGACTCATCGGAGAATAAAACAGAGCGCCGTTGCTCTAAGGTCCAGTCGACTAGTTCTCGGACAAATCTGGGTTGCGCTTGTCGATGGGCTGCTGTCAATTTGGGACTTTTCGTAGTTAGGTTAGCTTTTTTTAAGTCTTCTTCTGACTGTCCGATGACCGACAGTCCGACCACGAACTTGTCGGATCTTCTGCTGGACCTCAACGCCGGGCAAGTCACGATTTCTTAGAGTCGTGTTGACAATGAAGCAGTCATCTCGCCAGTCTCTCGGTAAAGTCTGTAGGCTCTACAGACAGTTGCACAGCGACTACACGTTGGTTATGACCTTCTTGCAATAGGGCAATGACTTGTACCGTTTCTTCCGAGGTGGTATCCATTTTCCGATGACGTAATTAGTGACCAGATGTTTTTATAGGGATGAATAGCGCGCAACGAGTACGTTGCAGAGCGAGCAAAAACGGTTCTAATGAGTAAAACCGTTTTAATTAGTAAAATTCTTTGGGAATCCAAATGTTTTTGGTATTATTGGAAAGAGTAGAAAATCAGCATTCTAATGATACCAAAAATAATAACCACTGTTTGAAAATTAAATTCATGGATCGGTGTTAAACGAAGCAAAATCGTTTGAGTCAATTTTTTTTGCTGCTCACCAGTGCATGTTAAAGATAAAGCTAGTGACTGAATAATTTATGTGGAATTAAATTGTGTAACATTTTATCAGAATACGTCAGTCAAATGTTATATAAATATTTTAAAGGGATCTTACGACTAAATCATTTTACTACTGGAACGAATTCTGAAAAAAATGGTTCCTTGATTTATGTTGAAGTGTTCTATAAGAATCTGCATTAAGATATTTCTGTCTCTGTATTTTTGTTATTTTTTTTAGGTTGTCTCACTATATCTTTACTGGCTTTTTTTTTGGTCCACCTCTCCGCTATTATATGGATTTTTACACTTTGACTATATCTCTAATGAGATATACTGAGGGGATGTCATAATATCCGTCAACGTTGCTCAGGTGCCGAAACATATACATTTATATTTTACGGTACTTTTAAGACGACGCGGTAGTGCTACCACGGGCGTTATTGTATTACTGCATTAACTACCCTGGTGAGCAAAAAATCAATTCAAACTATCTGGCTTCATCTAACACGGATCCTAGAATTTAGTATTCATATATTCTTACGGATTTTAGTATCATTTGAAAGCCCATTCTACTCTCTTTCTAATGATACCAAAATTCCATAGCATACCTCATGCTTTTTACTGATTTAAATGATTGAAAGGGGAAACCAGAATTGAAAATAGGAGTAAGAGAAAAGAAAAACTAAACAGATTTTAAGTTTTAACAATTAAATGTATTAATAAAAATCAAAATCAATATTCTGTATTATCCACCTAGTCCTTATTACTGCTTCCAGACGGTTTTTCATGGAGCGGGTGAGCTTTTTCACAACTGTCTGTGGGATTCTTCCCTACTCTTCCGCCATCGCAACATTTAAGTCCCTCAGCGATGCAGGGGCTGGATTTCTGGCTCGAACTCTTCTTTTAAGCTCATCCCACATGTGCTCGATTGGATTAAGGTCAGGACTCCACGCAGGCCCTTCCATCAGGTATTTCCGCACGGATGCAGCAGCATGTAGCCTTGCATTGTCGTGCATTAGCACGAATTTATCGCCAACAAACCCAGCGTAAGGAACGACGTATTCCGGCAGGATCTCCTCGATGTACTGGTGAGCAATTAATCCACCGCTACTAGTCTCATCAGTTACGAAAACCAAATCGGTTTTCGCATCCAGTAAGATGCGACCGTTTCAGTAATGCAGCACTATACATAGCGCACTGTATTCGTGACAAAATTACCCTCCGAGAGTTTTGCTTTTGTTTACGTTATAGGGTTCTTAGATCACGAAAACATATTACCCCATTTCCATCGTTGTGTCTATCTGACTATCGGCGTGTAGATGTCTTGGCACTATTCGCTTAGGGCAAAGAAGCAAGCGGTGCCAGACGTCAAAATGTCGCACTTTTTCCGACCAATGTTTACATTGATTCAAATGGCAAATTGACGTTTTTTTCTGCCTAATTTATTATTTTCTTGATAAAAACAGGT
>CM032455.1:23866642-23963892 GCA_019049505.1 Pachyrhynchus sulphureomaculatus | reverse complement strand
AAAAGAAACGACCCATAAATTATGCATCAAACAGGGATAAGGAGTTAGAAGAAATAGTAGTTTCAGGAACTATCGGAAATAATCCCAACACTTTAACCCGGCAGTTAAATGAATCCACTGGACTTACCAAGAACTAACGTAAGTCGTACTTTGAAGAAGCACAGATTCAGGTCATATAAGACAAACGGGGATTTTCAACGGCGATAGATTTTTGCCAATGGTTTCTGGAGAATTGTAACCATGTTCCGAATTTTTCATTAAATTGCATTTGGATAGACGAAGCTTATGTAAGCAATGCAGGTATTTTTAACCGTTACAGTTCTTATACGTGGGCACAAGAAAATCCTCATTTAGTTGTGGTGCAAAGAAATCAAGGCAGATTTGGATTTAATGTGTGGGTAGGAATTTTTAGAGGCAGGGTTATAGTTCCACTTATTTACGAAGGAACACTCACCTCTCAGAGATATTTAGAAATTTTAAGGCAGCAAATAGAACCTCTTTGTTGATGAACTGCCGTTAATGGACGTTTAGAAACATATTTTTTCAACACGACGGGGCACCCCCTCATAACGCTGCAGTTATCAGTAACTTTTTATCGGCCAATTTCGACAATAACTGGATAGCCAACCAAGGTCCGAACCGTTGGCCGCAAGGTCACCGGATTTAACACCCATGGACTTCTATCTCTGGGGAAGATTGAAAGACCTAAATTGCCGACAAACACCAGGCAAGAGTTAGAAGTCGCAGTGATACAAAGTTTTGCAGCTCTCACTCCTCTTGAACTAATCAACTCAGTAAGAAGTGTCCAGAAAAGGTGCCGCCTATGTGTAAATGAAACTAGTCGACATTTCGAATATCTCTTCTAGAAAATTGTTTTGTTTTAGTTTGCTCTACTCGGAATAAATTGTTTTATTGTTGTTTTGTTTTATGTTCTACATAGTTTTAAAGTACTATAGCATTTAGTAAATTTCATTGTAGTTATGACTCTTAGAGTTACTTCGGGAATTTTTTTACGATTTAACTGTTATCGGTAAACAATTGATATTGCCGCTCCGTCCAAAGCATACTTCACAAAATGAGCATTTAAAACTCGCGTAAAAACTGAAAACCTTTATATTTTGAAGTAAATTTAAGCAAAATATAAAGTGTATTATATTTTTAGAATGGTAATTTAAAGCTCTATTCGGATAAGGAAAAATATATAGAGTATCCCATTTAAAAATTATATTTTTCGCGTTAATAACTATTAAAATATTAGTTGTAAAAAAAAATGTAACTTACACTGTTGAAATCCACGTGAAAAGTGTTTTGAGAATGTTTTTACAGAAATCAAAAATTTTCAATAGGAAAAGAATTACAAACATTTTTCCAAAATGCAGATTTTTGAAAAATACCCTGTATATCTGAAACGGTACTAGATATCGATATGCGGTTTTCACCATTGAGTTTATCATAAAAATTGAACCTCAGACACCGACATCAGTTTTCGTCTATCTCCTTTAGATAAAAGGGTTTTACCTTTAAAAGTGTCCAATTTGGACCACCCTGTACAGTCTGTCAAGAACGTGTCCGCGATAATTCATTTTTGGTGCATGCGATTCTAGCGGTAGAGGGAACCTTTGTTTACGATGCATTTAAGTATCAGTTGATTCCGAACTTTCGTAGAAATCATGTCAAATCCAAAATGAGTCAGTTGTTTGGGCAGTCTTTCTTTGTTCCCATCCAGCTTAAAATGACACATTCCGCGGCTGTTAAATATATTAAAAAGTCGGTATCGTTTGTGAAGAAGTGGGTAAATCATTTTAACAAGAGGAAAATATCGATGGCTGAGGGAAAATCACATCGCGAAGCGGCGACCTTGGGCAGACGATACGAGAGGGCCTTTTCAATCGCCGGGCGCCCATCCTATTGAAAACGTTTGGTCTCTTGTAAACAAAAAGCTCAGAAGAAAGACTTTGAGGACTTTGATTCAGTTGTCTCCCGAGGTTGTGCCATTATTAGCACACCAAAGAATATATTAATAGCAAAAAATGTTCTCGAAATACATTTTTTCAAGAATACGAACGGTCACGTTCTTACTTGACAGACCGTAATACAGGGTATCCTATAAAAAAGTTTAATTTGAACATATTTATTGTAAAAATAATTGATAAATGAAAAAAAGCTTGTTATGTATGTGATCTGTAACATTCGCCTGATGTTACTTTGACACTACCATATGTTTAGTTTTACTGATATTTATCTTTAAGGTATTTCTTACGAGAAGACAGAGAGAGCATTATGTTAGAGAAAGACGCGAAATAATTTGGTTTTTCAGGGTGCAATAAATGTGGCTACGTAGCTTCTCGCTTGCTTCCCGCCGAACGTCCGTGTTATTTATTTTTATTTAGTATCGATGTATATTAATTAATTAAAACGATACTTTGAATTATTTATTAAAAATATATCAATTATTAAGTATTAATAACTGAATAAATGATCGTGCAACGCCCGCGAATAACAAGTATCTTTTAAAAGAAAGTCCGATCAGTGCAATGCGTATATGTAATTCAAAATTTGAAAGAACGAACGCGTCCATGCGCGCGTAGTCTTCTTCAAGCTACGTTGCCACAGCGAAAATTCACTTCATAATTTACATTAAAAAGTGATATTTATCCAATATTTTTGCAACACCTAGGAGATAAATTGCCTTCATATTTTAACAAACGAAAGCAAAGTAATTTTTTTTATGTATATATATTTTTTTGTGACTTTTTAATACACATACGACAAAAATTGTAAAAAATTCATGCTTTTGATCGAAGAAAAAGTATGGTGTTAAATATCTGAATCTTTTACAATTAACTATAGCAATACGGCACACAGTGGGCCAGGAATCTGATTTTTTCGTTCAAAATTGTCTAGAGCCTTCAATTATTAACGAAATCAGACAAATTTTTTTTAAATACTCGTAAGCGAATTCCGGACAAACATAAGGAAGCCAATTGAAAAAAAACATCAAAATTTTTTAAAATTGCAAAAAGTAGCACGGAACCGGGAGGTGAAATTTCGAAGTTCACGTGATTTCAAGTGCACGCGTTCAAAACTGGTTCGTCGGAGCTTTCTGGAGTCGCTGAATCATTTCGATCATATGTATCATTTTAAGGGGTGAGAATGGGGTTTGAAGGGGGAGAAATTTCGATATTCTCTTGGGTTAGAGTTTCTCGTTCAAAACTGGTTCTCGAGAGTTTCTGGGGTCGCTGAATCTACGTTCCAACCCTTATTTTCACCTCTCAAAAGGATGTGTATGAGTTTTGAACGCGAAACTCTAATTTAGGTGAATATCGTAATTTCTCCCCCTCCAACCCCCCTTTCACACCTCAAAAGGGTGCATATGATAAAAATGACTCCGAAAATACATTCAGCGACCCCAGAAACCTTCGATGAACCAATTTTGAAGGCGTAAACTTGAAATTACGTGAACTTCGAAATTTCATCTCCTGGTTTCGTGCTGCTTTTTGCAATTTTAAAAAATTTTGAGGTTATATTTTGTAAATCGGCTTCCTTACGTTTGTCCGGAATTCGCTTACGAGTATTTTTTTAAAAAAAATTGTCTGATTTCGTTAATAATTGAGGGCTCTAGACAATTTTGAACGAAAAATCAGATTCCTGGCCCACAGTGCGGCGTGGTAAACCATCTTTATATTGAAGCAGTGCATGAAATCTATTATTTCTCAAAATTTTAAGCCAAACTACTTTTAACAGTTACTCGTAAAAAATACCTTAAACTGTATTTCTGGCTTGCGCTTACCACACTTTCCAACAGATATTGGAGGCACTCTGGACTACTAGCCATAATGAGAATGTCATCCACGTAGCGGAATTTATGTCTTCCTTCGATAGTCAGTTTGGACCTCTATAAAGATCTTGTCTGAATATAAATTGAAGGTTAGCGGTGACAAAACGCAACTTTGCCTAACTCCTCTCCTGCGCTGCTTAAGTAGCCATTTAAAGAATTTCTAGCAAGGATGTGTAACGACCGTAAAAAGAACTCGGCAGTTAAAACGCTTAGTGTAACTGTTTTGTGGAACAAGGTTGTACACACTGTCAAGTAAGAACGTGGCCGCGATAATTCATTTTTGGTAGATGCGATTCTAGCGATTCAACAAAAAATCGATAGAGGGAACCTTTGTCTACGACGCATTTTAGTAAAAGTATCAGTCGATTCTGAACTTTTGTCGAAATCATGTAAAATCCAAAATGACTCGCTTATTTGCGCGTCGGTTCGAGGCAGTGTTACTTTGTTCCCATCCAAAGAGTCCTAAAATGACACATTCCGCTGCCGTTAAATATATTAAAAAGTCGGTATCGTTAGTGAAGAAGTGGGTACATCGTATTAACGAGACGAAAAATGCCGACGACAAAACGTGGCTCGGTAGTCGAAAAAACGAATCGTGTCTTTGTTTTCACGAAACCCGAAATGGACGCTGCGTCAAGAAGCGGCAAAATTAAGAAATCAGGTTTAAATGTATCCCATGAGACCATTTGCTGGGTGAAAATCATGTCGCGAAGCGGCTAGCTTGGGTCCACGTTTTAAGATACTAGAGTGGGCATCAAAATCGCCGGACGCCAACCCTATTGAAAACATTTGGTCCCTTGTAAAGAGAAAGCTCAGAGGAAAGGCTCTGAGGACTTCGAGTTATTTGCGAGATTCAAATAATTGGAGATCATTGCCGTCGACAGCATGCCTCGAAGATGTCGGGCGACTATTGATGCAGGAGGCAATTTGGCAACTTACTAAGGTAATTGCGCTGTTGTTAGCATACCAAAAAATACATTAACGGCAAAAAAATTTTCTCGAAACACATTTTTCCAAGAAATCGGGGGGTCACGTTCTTACTTGACAGACTGTATATGTAAACAGCCGCGTATTATCGTGTTCAGTTCAAGTCACATTTGCATTTTTAATTGCAATTTACAATTTTCTTAATATTGTAGCCGACTTAGTTTGTTTAAAGACGTCCTTTCTAAACAAATCGACGGAACTCAATCGTCGGGTATAAATTCTTATTAAAAAATAAAACTTGTTTAAACATCAACTTCACACCTCTTCATTTATGAAAAACAATCATAAAATTCACAGGTTGTTGACACAGAAATGTAGTGTACGTTACGTAACAAAATCTCTCAACGAGCAAAAGAATGATGACGATTTTATAGGTATAATTTTTCAACGAGATAAGGTGATATTTTATTGGTTATTTTCGTAAGGATTCGTTAATGTTTATGGTCTATAACATATAAGTCTAACATTTTCTTTGACATTTTAATGCTAAAGAAAACCGTAAATTTTTTTATTTGGGAAGTTTAATAGGGATATAGTTAAAATAATTCGATGGTTCTATCTAAAAAGTCGTAAAAACATTGCATAATATGTGACATCTTGAATAAAATTTAGATAATACCACATTGTTGGAATAGCTTTCGAAAAAATTATGTTCTTTATCATGTTTAGATGAAAAGTAAAATGTAGCTTTAGGCTAACACATATCTTTAATTATATTTGAGCAACTTGTAATATAACCTTTGTACAAATAGACATAGAATTTTTAATTAAAAAATGAAACAGAGGCTAATTATGGTTGATTAAATTATTTATTTCAAGCGATATCCTCCCTCCCCGCCTTAATGGATCATTAAGTAGGATCAGTTACCTCGGTAAATAAGATTTTTAAGAGGCTTCTTTTTAAACTATTTTTTTATATGAATACCCGGACCTTAATCTACTTTTCAACATGATTTCAACTTATATTAAGAGACTTGTCGTATCGTAAGACCAGTTTCTGTATTCTGCCCTCGTAGAAATCTGCCTCTTGGTTTGCTAACCACTGCAGCACGGCCGTTTTGGCGTCATCGTCGGTGCGCGGAAGCGACAAAACATGCGCTTATGAGAAGGCCTTTTAAGTACAACGTGCTTAAGTATATTCTTCGGTTAGGTCGTTGATCAGTGAAGTGCCAACGTGGGCGATAAAAATAAAAATTTGGTCTTAAAAAATTTTTGACGAGAAGCTCCAAATTGGAAGACAGCTGTACGAATTTTCATTGGCTTATTTCATACAGCAGTTAGAGGCAATATCTTCTTCTTAAAGTGCTATTCGCTTCGAATGTTGGCAATCATTCTGGCTATTATTACTTTATCCACTGCAACTCTGAAAAGACCGATACTATTTGTAGAGAACCAAGTTCGCAGATTATTTAGTCAGGAAAAACGTCTGCGTCCTGGTCCCCCTTTTCCAAATACCTTTCCTTGAAGTATCTGCCGCAGTAATCCATATCTATTGGGATTTCTTATTATGTATCCTAAATACTCCAATTTTCCTGCTTTGACAGTTTCCATAATTTCCAGTTTCTTGTTCATGTGACTTAAGATATCCTCGTTGGTAATATGGTCAGTACGAGGCTGGTTTGAAAAGTCCGTGCAAAAATAAAAACTACTTATGTGTTTGGGGTAAACCTTTTTATTTTTCGACATAGTCTCCTTTTAGGCTTATACACTCCGTCCAACGATGTTCTAGTTTGTTGATCCCTTCTGAATAATAGGATTTGTCCAAGTCTGCAAAATATCCATTAGTGTCTGCAATCACCTCCTCGTTTGAATAAAATCTTTGTCCCGCCAGCCATTTCTTCAAATTGGGGAACAAATAGTAGTCCGAGGGAGCCAAGTCTGGAGAATAGGGGGATGTGAAACGAGTTGGAATCCTATTTCCATTAATTTTGCGACCACAACTGCTGAGGTGTGTGCTGGTGCGTTGTCGTGATGGAAAAGGACTTTCTTGTGGGCCAATCGCGGGCGTTTTTCTTGCAGCTTGGTTTTCAAACGGTCCAATAACGATGAGTAATATTCACCTGTAATAGTTTTACCCTTTTTCAAATAGTCGATGAGGATTATCCCTTGCGAATCCCAAAAGACAGTCGCCATAACCTTTCCGGCCGAAGGAACGGTCTTCGCCTTTTTTGGTGCAGATTCCCAACCCCTCCCCCTTGGTAACCCATTGTTTAGATTGTTGTTTGGTCTCAGGAGTATAGTAATGTATCCATGTTTCATCCACAGTGACGAAACGACGCTTAAAGTCCTCCGGATTCTTCTGGAACAGCTGCAAACCATCCTTGCAACACTTCACACGATTCCGTTTTTGGTCAAGCGTGAGCAATCGCGGCACCCATCTTGCAGATAGCTTTCTCATGTCCAAATGTTTATGCAAAATATTATGTACCCGTTCAGTTGAGATGCCCACAGCACTAGCAATCTCACGCACCTTAACTCTTCTGTCATCCATCACCATATCATGGATTTGATCAATGATTTCTGGAGTCGTAACCTCCACAGGCCGTCCAGAACGTTCAGCGTCACTCGTGCCCATATGGCCAGTCCGAAAATTTTGAAACCACTTATAAACTGTTCTAATCGAAGGTGCAGAGTCACCATAATGTTTATCAAGCTTCTCTTTAGTCTCCTGAGGCGTTTTGCCTTTCATAAAGTAATGTTAAATCACCACACGAAATTCTTTTTCGTCCATTTCTTGAAAATCACTCGACTTCCTTGATTCACACGAATGCCAAACACAAAGAAATAGACCAATATGGCTGAAACTTGGTGTGCGTTCATTCAAGAGATGCTACTAACTAAACATGACCTCGATACGCGCCGGTGGTGCCATCTCTCGGACTTTGCACGGACTTTTCAAACCAGCCTCGTATAAGACATTTCAAAATTCGGCGATATAGCCATAATTCAAATGCCTCAAGTTTCTTAGAAGTGGCTTTAGTCAGCGTCCAAGATTCCACACTATAAAGAAGGACACTGAAGACATAATATCTTAGAAGTTTCATTTACAAAAATTACGGTGGAAGAATGGGAAAGATATTTCGAAAAACTCTATAGTCCATCAGAAACCAATTCATTAACACAGGAAATACAGCATGAAGATGAAAATGTTGCCCAACCAAATAGGACCATTTCCTTGAATCAAATACAGCACATGGCAGCGAAACTAAAAAACAGAAAAGCCCCGGGCATGGACGAAATTAAGAACGAAATGATCAAATATGAAGGTGATAAATTACTAGAAGAATTACAGATTTTCTTTAACAAAATACTCACAGCCAAGATTATACTATCTGAATGGAAAGAAAGCATCTTGATACCAATTTTCAAAAAAGAAGAAAGGACAGATCCAAAAAACTATCGAGGTATCAGCTTAATGAGTGCGGTACTAAAATTGTTCACTAAAATTTTAGCAGAAGAAATAATGTTAACTCGAATCTGTGAAGAACAGCAAGGGTTCAGAAAGAACAGGTCTACTATAGACGCCATATTTATAATCCGCCAAATTACCGAAAAAGCCATAGAATTTAATAAGATAGCCTTTATGTGTTTCATTGATCTTACCCAGGCATTCGATAGGGTACGGTTAACTGATGTCATAACCCTATTACAAAAAAGGGGAATTCTCCCGAATATAATAAAAACTATCGAAGGGTTGAACATCAACAACCACACATATGTAAGAGTGGCAAATAAATTAAGCAATAAAATACCTATGACAAGAGGAATCAGACAAGGAGATAGCCTAAGCCCAATCTTATTTAACATCATAATGGATGAAATTATAAACGAAGTAAAGAAAACTGGGAGAGGATATCGATTGGGAGACAAAGAAATAAAAATAATATGCTACTCCGATGATGCAGTAATTATATCAGAAGACGAAGATAACTTACAGAGACTCCTACATAAGTTCCAACAAACAGCAAAAGTGTTTAATATGTAAATATCTGTAAAGAAAACAAAATCCCTTACAATATTTAAAGAACCGAAAAGATGCAAACTCGCGATTTATGATCAGAGTGTAGAACAAGTGATGTCCTTCAAATATCTAGGGGCAAACATAACAAGTACCAGGAACCTTAAGGAGGACGTAAAAACTCAAACAACAAAGGCATAATTAATATCAGGATATTTAAGAGATATAGTTTGGAGAAACAAATATATGAGCACCAGGAGCAAAGTAAGAATATGCAAAACGTGCGTAAGACCGATCATGACGTACGCGATAGAAACCAGAGCGGAGAACACAATAACAAAACGACTCCTAAGAACAACAGAAATGCGAACACTTAGATCGATAACAGGACATACCTTATTTGACAGGAAGAGATGTGAAGAAATAAGGGAAATGTGCGAAATACAGAATGTGGTGAGATGGACAAGGAATAGGAGAAGAGAATGGAGAGACCATGTGGACAGAATGCCAAATGACTGGTTGGCTAAGGTTGCAAAAGGGAAGCGACCAAACACACCTTGACCGCTTGGAAGACCACCAATAAGATAGTATGAGAGCTGGTCTTCATCATCGCAATTGTTTCTGGGAAACCTTTGAAGTGAACACAGGACATGGTCCTAACGTAGGAAGAAGAAGAAGAGTTTCATTTTCGTGCTTAATTTTATTGCTGAGCTTTTGAAATGTGTCATTTTGGGGAACCGTACTCTAGCTTTTTCGATACGGCAACTAATTTCTTACGAATGATCCCATTGTTCGTTTATCATGGTACCTACATATGAATATTGTGGAGTTCTTTGTATTTGTTGATTGTTAACCATCAACAAGGTAGCAAGAACCGGCGACTTGCTGAATACCATGTACTTTGTTTTACTGATATTAAGTTCGAGGCCAAATCGATTACTGACTTTATTTATTTTTGTCATAAGATGTTGTAGACCCTTTAACTTATCAGCCATAACCGCCGTATCGTCAGCATATCGAATGTTATTTATTCGCTCCCAATTAAGCAGTATTCCTTCATCAGCCTCTTCCAATGCCTCTCTGAAGATTTGTTCAGAGTATATATTAAACAATAGTGGAAACAAAACACAACCCTGCCTTACTCCACGCTCAATCGATATTGCTTCTGAGTGCTCCCATTCTGCTTTAATAAATGCCATCTGGTTCCAGTAGAGGTTTCCAATAATCCGCAGATCCTTTCCATCCAGCCCAAGGCCTTTCAGAATTTCGACCATTTTGTGATGTTGGACTCGTATCAAAGGCCTTTTGATAGTCGATCAGGCATAAATATACGTCACAATTGATGTCTCTACATAGCTGAATCAAAACCTGCATAGAAAACAAGGCCTTTCTGGTTCCTATGGCATCACGAAAATCAAATTGTGTACTGACATGAGGTAATATAATTGAAAATGTGTAAGCAAAAAAAATGTAAGTTGTCAAGTCCCTAAGGGTACTTTTTGGCTGAGATATAGGCATCTAGTTAGAATATCGACGAAATTAATTATTATTAATTATTTATATATATATATATATATATATATATATATATATATATATATATATATATACATATATATATATATAACACATGGGCTGAAAAGTCCCGGGCCTAACAAAGAAAACACGGTTTTTTTGGTTCAAAATTAGCTTTATTCATCAACGTAATCTCCATCAAGAGCAACGCAATCATTCCAGCGCCGCTCTAACATTTCAATACCACTTTTGTAGAACGATTTATCTTTTGCCTCAAAATAGGCCTCAGTTTCAGCGATAACCTCTTCATTCGTGCGAAATTTCTTACCGGCGAGCATTTTTTTCAGGTCTGCGAACAGCCAGTAGTCGCTGGGAGCCAAATCTGGCGAATACGGTGGATGTGGGAGCAATTCGAAGTTCAATTCATGTAGTTTTGCCATTGTTTTGATTGACTTGTGACACGGTGCGTTGTCTTGATGAAACAAAATTTTTTTCTTTGCCATATGCGGTCGTTTCTTTGCAATTTCGGCCTTCAAACGCTCCAATAACGCTATATAATATTCACTGTTGATGGTATTTCCTTTCTCAAGATAGTCGATGAATATTACACCACGCACATCCCAAAATACCGAGGCCATAACCTTTCCAGCCGATTGTTGTGCTTTCGGGCGCTTTGGACGAGGTTCACCAGTTGCTGTCCACTCAGATGACGATCGTTTTGATTCCGGAGTGAAGTGATGGATCCATGTTTCATCCATTGTCACATATCGACGCAAAAAATTCCGGTTTGTTACGTTTAAACATGGCCAAACACTGCTCAGAATCATCAACACGTTCTTGTTTTTGATCAACAGTGAGCAAACGCGGCACCCACTTTGAACAGAGCTTTCTCATAGTCAAATGCTCATGCAATATAAAGCCAACACGTTCTTTTGATATCTTTACGATGTCAGCTAACTCACGCAACTTCACTTTTCGATCATTCAAAACGATTTTATGGATTTTTTTGATGTTTTCTGGTGTTACCGCCTCATTTGGACGTCCACTGCGTTCTGCATCATCGGTGTCTCTACGACCACGTTTGAAGTCAGCAAACCAACGTTTTATTGTTGTTTCTGATGGAGCGGAGTCCCCATAACACTTTTCAATCCATTGCTTCGCTTGAACGGTATTTTTTCCCATCAAGAAGCAGTGTAAAATTAAAACACGAAATTGTTTTTGATCCATTGTTTTGAAAATAACAAAAGTAGCGTCACTCTTAGCACAATAACTCACAAACTAATGAATAGAATATCATGAAATTTTAACAGCTGTCTTTTGAAGGTTAGTATTAACTGAAAAAAAGGTGACTGCAATAAAACTAGCGCCATCTATGTGTTAGGCCCGGGACTTTTCAGCCCATGTGTTATATATATATATATATATATATATATATATATATATATATATATAATAAAATGTCTAATGAATGTAATTTTTCCAACAAAAAAATATAATTGTAAAAAACTTCATAATGGTTGGATGACTAAAGGTATAAAAATTTCATCTAAAAATAAAAGGAAACTATACTGTGAGAAAAAGAAAGGTAAAATATCTAACGATGAATTCAAGAGATACGATAAAATTTTAAAGAAAGTTATATTGGAAGCTAAAAGAAAATCAAATACTGAATTTATTTTGAATTCTGATAATAAAACTAGGGCAACCTGGTCATTGGTAAGGAATATATCTGAAAATTCTCAAAAGAGTTCAATAATCGACACTTTTGCGCCGAAATATGGGGATACAGTGACAGCATTGAATGCTTTAAACCATTACTTCATTAATTCTTGTCCAGATGTTGATCGTAGTGGGACGGTTGACTCATTCCCTATGAAGGGTGTCAGCGGACGATATTCTTAGAACCAACTAGCACTGAAGATGTCTGTAGATGCATAAAAAATTTGAAAAAACAAAAAATCCGTAGGAGAGGACCAGGTGCCTGTTTCGCTGCTGAAGGAGACGGCAGATATTATATCTATACCTTTGGAACATATTATTAATGTTATGTTCTCGACAGGAGTCTTCCCAGACCAATTAAAGCTTGCACATATAAAAGCAATATATAAAAAAGGTGACCGAGCTGAAGAAAAAAATTATAGGCCGGTATCACTGCTGTCAAATGTAAACAAAATTTTTGAAAAAATATTATACTCCAGATTGATATCCTTCCTTGAGCGAAACAATGTCCTGGCTGATCGGCAGAATGGCTTCAGTCGACATAAATCTACTATTAGAGCTATTTATCAAGCCATGTCAGAGATTCTTAATTCTTTAAATGATGATAGGGTGACTGTGGCCATGCTTCTCGATTTGTCAAAAGCATTTGACTGAGTAAATCACTCAATACTTTGCTTAAAACTAGAGAAGTATGGAATTAGAGGTGTAGCTCTTCAGCTCATAAAATCATATTTAAAAAACAGAACACAATGTGTTATTGAACAAGACTCTTGTGGAAGGCTTGCTTGCTCTGAGAAGGTCATAATAAAAAGGGGTGTACCTCAAGGTTCAATTTTGGGACCCCTGGTATATATATTGTATACTAATGAATTGCCTAAAGTGTCGCATGACTATATAGTGCTGTATGCCGATGATACTACTCTGATCTTTAAAGATGATAATAAACATCTCTTACTTCAAAAAATGGTTAATACTCTAAACCTATTAAGGCAATATTTTACTTCGAATGATCTACTTTTAAATATCTCAAAAACACAAATGATTCTATTTTCTAACAGAAGTAATGAACGTGTAACAGTAACATATGACAACATTGATGTAGTTTCGGGAGATGAGATTTTATTTCCTGGAGTGATTGTGGACAGGAGACTTGACTGGAAGTGTCATGTCAGTGCTTTGGCCAATAATATGGCTAAGTATTGTTACGCGCTAAGAGTCATTTTAGATTATGTTGGTGATGACGCAGCAGTGTCTTGTTATTACGCCTACATTCATTCGCGTATGAAATATGGAATCATCTTTTGGGGAAACTCCTGTGAAATAAACAGAATTTTGGTTTTGCAGAAAAAGTGTCTAAGAGTAGTGTACAGAATAAAGGCAAGAGATAGTTGTAAAAACGTATTCATTTCAAAACGGATTTTTACTGTAATAAGTTTATATATATATGAAGCAGTGTTATTTGTTCATAGTAATAAAGACCTATTTCAAGAATGCATAAGAGTGCATGAACAT
This sequence comes from Pachyrhynchus sulphureomaculatus, assembly GCA_019049505.1. NCBI lineage: Eukaryota > Metazoa > Arthropoda > Insecta > Coleoptera > Curculionidae > Pachyrhynchus > Pachyrhynchus sulphureomaculatus. The sequence continues at coordinate 23,950,363 of CM032455.1, read as the reverse complement.
AACACTAGGTTAAAAAATGATTTAAAACCAAATAAAAGTAAATATTCCTATATACAAAAGAATGTACATTTTTGTATTCTAAGATTGTACAATAGTTTTCCTAATCATGTTAGAATTTTAAGAACGAACTTGCTGAAACTAGTAATTAAGAATTATTTAGTCCGTAAGGCATTTTATAGTTTGGAGGAGTTCTTTGCTGATGAATCTCGGCTATTTTTAGGTGTGTAACTAGAATATTTGATAAAATGCAATATTTCTTAGTTTAAGAACTTTTGACATTGTTCCGCGCTCCTATATGGAGCTTTGTAATTTACAAGGAATAAATAAAAAACATTATCTATCTATCTATCTATATATATATATATATATATATATATATATATATATATATATATATATATATATATATGACGCATACAAATGTATCATTGCCTTAAGACCTTAAATAACAGTAACAAAGACTTAAACGTACCTTTTTTTTTTCAGAAAACTAAATCATTTCGAAAAAAGTCCCTAGGCGACCTTACAATAATGGAAACCAGCCGACCATGTAACAGGGTATTTCTAATGGAAGCGCCGTGTGCCATGTCCCCATCTCAGATTCCTATGAACGCTAAACCTAGGCATTTGTTTCTATTTTCCGATTTGCTATTGGTCGCCAAGCCCAGGTCGGGAGGAAGCTTTAAATTGAAGGTGTGTATAATTATATATTATTACCTTTAATGTTTACTGACGCTGTGGCATAAATACATGTGTATCCAAGTAAAATTCAATATAGTCGTCCTCTGTCTCTCTCTCGATACATCGTCTGCATTTTTCATACAGCCGTTGGACCTTTTAGTCATCCGCCGAAATGTGGTTAAGCATCGCAGTCACTTTTATTTGAATGACAGCCACATCCTGAAGATGCTGTTCTTTGAAGCACATAAATAGAAAACTGATATCTGGAGCCAGATACGGCAAATAAGATGGATGGGTAATGATAATAACGGGTCTTCGGGCCAGAGAGTTAACAAAAATCAGCCAAGTGTAGGTGCAACAGAGGTCAGTTGTGCTGTTGCCGTGAAACCCGTCTCATTACCTGTAGTTAGTAGTAACTGTGGGTAACACCACGCGAATCAAAGAAAACCATCAGTATGATCTTTGTGATTTCAAAGCTGTAATATTGAATTTTGAAAATCATTCAATATTGGATCGTTTCGATGGTATTTTTATTAAGTTAATAAAAAACAAATTGTACTGAGTTATTTCATTTTCCAAAGAGTGACAACAACTAAAAAATTACAAATACTAACTACTCCTTATATGATTCAACTGACTCTAACTTGTCTCAATTTTTAAAGGGATGTAGAACAAGATTGAAATTACTTAGCGTCATTTGTAGCTGTTAGATAGTTCCATTTGGGATGTAGAACAAGATTGAAATTACTTAGTGTCATTTGTCGCTGTTCGATAGTTCCACTTGGAAAATTTTTTCAACTACTCCCTTACAGTTACGTCATAGGAGTAGTTTTCGTTGATCAAATGGTGGAAACCGCAAATCTGTATTTCTTCAATAAAAATTAGCCGTTCTTGAAGTACGAAGATGGATCAAATATAAACGAGACTTTCTGTACTGAGCGCTTAGTATCGTTCGGAGTGGGCCGCTTCTAGCAATGTTGGTGAGGTTTGTTAGGAATAGGGAGAACGATCGGTGCTGATTAGCTAGTAATTCACCATCAAGTAAATAATTCACCAATACAGCCAACTTTGGTATTTTGCAATTACCGCTTCTCCGGTTGCCAGCATGAATCCTTGACCTTTTGACAATTCGACATATGGTTTTCCACAAATCAAACGGTTTTGGCGGTCGTCCAAGAGGAGGTTAGGATGATAAAATAAGGGTTTTTAGCTATTTATCATGTATGTTGATGATTTAAAAAAGGATTTCTATGAGTTCTTAGCAGGAAAAGTAAGTATGAACTATTCTCATTTTTATATTTCACTGAGAAGTGGCTTCAGTCAGCGTCCAAGATTCCACACCATAAAGGACACTGAAGACATAACATCTTTCGTGCTTAATTTTATTGCTGAGCTTTTGAAAAGTGATATTTTGAGGAACAATGCTCTAGCATTTTCGATACGGCAACGAATTTCCTGCGAATGATCCCATTGTTCGTTTATCATGGTACCTAGATATGAATATCGTGGAGGTCTTTGTATTTGTTGATTGTTAACCATCAACAAGGTAGCAGGAACCGAAGACTTGCTGATTACCATGTATTTTGTTTTGCTGATATTAAGTTCGAGGTCGTGTCGATTACTGACTTCGTTTATTTTTGTCATAAGATGTTGTAGACCCTTTAAGTTATCAGCCATAACCGCCGTATTGTCAGCATAATCTGTATTTCTTCAATAAAAATTAGCCGTTCTTGAAGTACGAAGGTGGATCAAATATAAACGAGACTTTCTGTACTGAGCGCTTAGTATCGTTCGGAGTGGGCCGTGGATTCTAGCAATGTTGGTGAGGTTTGTTAGGAATGGGGAGAACGATCGGTGCTAGGTGCATTCAGTAGTACAACTCATGATGTCAGAGCAAGACTTGCACCCTTCGATTGCGCAACGCGTCATTATTAAATTTCTCACTCTTGAAGGCGTGAAAGCGACCGAAATTCTGCGAAGATTGACGGCTCAGTTCGAGGATCAAAGACTATCAAGGTCGCGTGTGCTCGCCTGGCATAAGGAGTTCATGGGAGGCCGTGAAGGGGTCGAAGATGAGAGCCATGATCATCGGCCACGACGCGGCGTTTTGCACTTTGATTGTTTGCACGAACGTCACATCATCAATGCGGCGTACTACTGCAATCTTTTGGATGAGGTTAAATTTGCTTATCGCCGTAAAAGACGTAACCAACTGGTAAGAGACGTGATTCTTCTCCATGACAACGCTCAACCTCACACTGCAACTCTTACTCGAGAAAAATTGGAGAAAATGAATTGGCCAACACCTGATCACTCTCCTTACAGCCCCGACCTATCGCCCTGCGATTTTCGTCTCTTTGAGCCACTCAAAGAAGCGCTGGGAAGCCAACGATTTGATGACGACAATGCGGTGGAGGGCTTCGTGCGCAATTGGTTACTGATACAGCCCCCTTTCTTTTACGACAGTGGTATCAAAAAGCTTCCGATACGCTGGGAACAGTGCATTTCTATTAAAAAAAATCTCGTTTATATTTGATCCACCCTCGTACTATATGTTTTATATATAGCATTTTTTTATTATTACAGGAAAGTGTTAGAGTTTCCGAAATGTGGATGGCACCTTGCGCGGAATCCGAAACAGGATTTCTCCTAGGATGGCCGTCACCAGCAAGGACGTATTTGGTTACCTTTTGCACGCAAGCTGCCAGGGATTCTTGGTGGAGAGAACTTAGACAAGCTTTGTCGGCGCAGTTAAGGTTGGAACCACCAGTCACTAACATCAAGGTACGTTATTTTGAAATTCAGTTACAAACAACGATCCGTTTGTGTATATGGGTACCTTTTCTGAAACTAAAGACCCGTAGATTTTCGAAAATGACACAGATAATTTATCATAGGAATCTAAGATATTATTAACGAACTACTAGAATATTCTGAAAAGAACGTTGTCAATTTGATATGTATGTTTCCTTTCTCAGGTTGTTTACAGAGACCCTCTCAGCGGCACCGAATGCTCAAAAACTCTTGGTGTTGGACCTGAAACATCATCCACCGATGTTGCCAGATTAGCTTTGGATGAATCGAGAACATGTGACATATCATATACCCTGTATACTAGAGATAGGGATAATACACCTTGTCCGTTAATAGGTAGGTTTATTTTTCATAATCTAAGTAAATTAGCGTTCGTGGATTTTTGTGGATGTTGGATTTTTTCTTGATTAATTTATAACTTTTAGGTTGTGAAAGGCCACATTCAATACAACTAGCAAGGTTACGGCAATCTCTATGTGCAGAGGAAGGCTTTGATTTAACACATTGCAATAAAAGTAGAATACCATGTGATATAGTGTTTGAGTTAAGACCTACGATAAAACCTAGCCCTAGAAAGTAAGTAAAGTAAATCCCAAGATATAAGATCCTGATTTTTTGCTTTTTCAGTGGGGCAATAAACGACCCTATTAAGGTTTTGTGCATAGTTGCCAGGTATTACGATAAACATATTTTTATTTTACCTGCTTTGTATACCGCCCCCACTTGCACCTGCAATCATATTGGATCTACTTTTACCTATATATTTACTACCTGGCAACCCAGTTTGGAACCCTATAAGTATTTGATAATATAGGCCTAATGACCACAGGTCCCCATTAAGATTCGAAAGATACTTTTTATTATTTATTTTTAATTTTACTTACAACTTACAACGTAACGGTTCTATTTTAATTATGTGGCGTCCGTGGGAAAATTACAATAATGTCTATCACAAGAGAAAACATTTATCACTTGACGCTAAACAGATAGTGAAAAATATTTACGACAGTTTGGTAAAAAGAAATTTGAATAAACAAAGTGCTTTGCAAAGAAACCAGTGAACTAACAAAAACCCCAATTTCCACGATTAAGGGTATTGTAGGAAAACCATCACTCAGGAACAGGAAAAAATGAAGAGATTTTCAAATGCATCATGTAGACGATTGTGAAAAAGACGTCATCAGGAGAAAAATATATTCTATGTATGAAGAGCTGCTGAAGTGCTGACACTAGACAAAATAAAATTAAGACTGGTGAAGAACGAGACCAATTTACATTGTGGCCGATCAATCCTTCACAGAATTCTCTTAAGAATGGGATTCATGTTCCGAAATATCAACAAAAGGCAAGTAGTGATGGAGTCACAAAGATTACGAATCTTGCGACATACTTATTTACAAGAAATTAAAAAGTATCGATTAGAGAATTGGGCAATAATTTACCTTGACGAAAGATTGTTCGATACCCATGACACTGTGCAAAAAGGGTGGGTTGACAGCAGTACAAAATGTTAGACTAACGCACCATCAAATAAAGATAAACGAATAACCATTTTGCATGCTGGATCTGAAAAGGGCTTGGTTTCAAATTGTCTGCTATTATCTGCAAAAAACATAAAAGATTCTAGTTGGGACTATCATGATGACACGACCGCAGAACTTTTTGAAAATTGGTTTCAAAATTCCCTTTTGCCAAATGTTCCCGAACAGAGTGTTATAGTTATGGACAATGCAAGTTACCGTAGTCGCCTACTAAATAAGGTTCCTAATGCAGCCAACACCAAATCAGAAATACAAGAATATATATTAGAAAATGACATTTATTTTGACTTTAGTTATAAAAAAAGTGATCGTTTTTGGAGATTTTGAAAGACTATAAATTGAAAAAGAAATATGTTTGTTATAGTATGGCTGAGAAAATGGAACACACTGTTTTGCGGCTTCCTTCATATTATTGTGTGTTTAATCCAGTTGAACATATCTGGCATCAACTTAAATAAAAAATAAGGGCACAAAATGTTTCTCCTACTTTAAGCGTGTCAGTGGTTGAATTAGTAAAAAAAGTTATAAATGATATACTTGTGAAAGCTGGAAGAATTCCATTCAGCACGTTATTAAGGTTGAAGTTTCATATATTTATGTAAATAATATAAAACCACTGATAATTACCTCAGCTGATGACAGTGATAGTAAAACCGAATTAGGCTTAAGTTAAAATAAATTTTTATTTATACAATATGTCCCCTCTTGTAAACCCCATTCATTCAAAGTGTATATTTGTACTTCTTATCCATTTGTTTTTACATGCATCTATAAATAAACATCTCCAAAAACACTTATAATTTTATTTATTTGCATTAATGAATAAAATTCTTAAGTCAATCTCTGCAACCTATCATAAACAAGAGGCCAGCATTTTTATATTGCCCACTTAAAACGGCAAAAATCAGGATCTTATATTTTGGGACAGGCTATAGACGCGTTTTTTTTTGTATATTCATCGATAAAAGTTATATGTAACAGTTTGGTCTACCTTTGCGCAGCAAAGTTTAAAAATAATGTTTCTGCGTAATTTTCACAAAATCTTCGTGATTCTTGTAAAGCTGTTGCCAGTTACTTAATTCTCAATAACCCAAGTTTGCCTGACGTGAAAGGACGTTTGCTGCGTCTCTTATTATACTAGATGGGGTGAAGTCTAGAGACTTTTGAAGAAAAAACAACATTTTTGCCAAAAATCGATTTTATTCTTCAACATAGTTTCCTTAAAGAGCGGTACACTTATTCCAGCGATCTTCCAACATTTGTATATCTTTCATAGTACGATTTGTCCAGCTCTCTAAAATAAGCCTGTTTCCCATTCGACTTTTTCGTTTGAGCCAAATCTCTTTCCCTGGAGCCACTTTTTCAAATTTAGGAGGTAATAATCGTTGGAGGCCAGATCTGGTGAATGATGAAACAATTCCTAGCCCAATTGGGTCCAATTTCACCATCGATCTTATGGACTTGTGAGTTCGTGCATTTATTTCTTGCAAGTACAGAATTTTCTACATTTATACATGATCAACATATTGACTCTTTAAATTTTTAACGTCTACTATCATTGCCAAAACATTCATATTTTATTTTTTACTTTAATGTAGCACCACAAAAAATAATATTTAATTAAATAATTTTGTTTTTTAGGACACCCTTAAAACTGTTCAGAAAATCCAGTTGTGGAAGAATATTCGGGGTATCACTCTCCCGATTATGTGCCAATAACACTCTACCTCCCGTCATTCTGTCATGTTTAAGAGCGCTGTTTCAACGAGGACCTCACACTCAGGGCATTTTCAGACGGTGCGCGTCTGCTAGAGCTTTAAGGGAGCTGAAAGAAAAAGTCGATTCTCAAGGTAAAGGCTCTTAACGCAATAAAGCAAGTTTAGGACATTATGAGGTTGTAATCTTCAGTTAGTTTTTAAAATTGTATTGGCTTTGCTGCCACCTAGTATATATGGGTTCGGTATCATACTACATACTTCTTATTTCCAATGCAGGTGCTGCAGTTTGTGAAGAAATCGCCAACACTCCGGCTCTTCTGTTAGGTGCTCTATTAAAAGATTTCTTGAGGACCCTACCCGAACCGCTACTCTGCGGAAACGCACAAGAATGGCTCAACGCAGCAACTAGCGGAAGACTGGACCTTCTCAGACGACTCTTGAGCAGTCTGCCCAGAGAAAATCACATGTTGCTGAGACATGTGATCTGCGTGATGTATAATATTGCCAAGAGATCGAGGTTTAACTTAATGTCGGCTGCTAATTTAGGTGTGTATATTTTACATTATTTACACGCGTTTTTAAATATTTGACGGAAATAAAAATTTGACTATTCCATTTTTTTAGGTGTTTGTGTGGGACCAAGTATGTTATGGGAATCGACTCAAAACGCACCCTTGCGGACGCTACCGACATTAATTGAAACGCTAATCAACAACTGCCAGGCATTGTTTGGATCTCAAGTCGTATCGCTTTTGGGAGAAGTAGCGAATGACAGCGGTGCTGAAGAATCTGACAGCTTACATTGTAAGTATACTTAAATAAAAATACGTGATGCGATTCAAAAGTTCCTGGATTAACGCTATATGACAAGAACGCGAAATAGTGTCGACTCGGGCCGATAGGGGGCGGTAGGTATATCCCCAACAACACTGTGTGACAAGTTCCATCTTGTTGGCACGTTCAGTTTGTTCTATGCGTACGTTTGCGTAAAGGTCTAGTCGTGTCTTTGATGCGATTTGCACAATTACTACGAAAAAAGGGCAGCGCGCTTGTGTGAAATTTTGTTTTAAACTAGGAAAACTTGATATTGAAACGTATGAAATGATTTGGTAGGATAGGACGAAGCCCTAAGCCGTACGCAAATTTTCGAGTAGATTCCGAACTTTGGTGAAAGGCGACGACAGTTTTGGAGGACGCTTGACTGTAACCACCCCTGAAATAATCGCCAAAGTTCAACAAATCAGTCGTGAAGACCGTCGTCGGATAATTTTCAGTGTCTTTCACGAATTCTCTAGTAATTAGAGAACGACCAAAGCTTTAAATCGAGAATCCCTTTATTAACCAGATTTGGTACTCTGTGACCCCATATGACGACGAAATTAAAGGGTTGGCTCTTTGACACAGACGTCGCCCTTTTCAAAAAATTCAAGTTATTTTTAAGAATTACCAACGATACGTGTCAACTTTTCATGACATTTCGACGATTAATTTACAAGTTACAGTGGTTTTAGTGACGCTACTTTTGATATTGTGACAATAGGTGAAACATGGATCCACTACTACACACCGGAATCAAATTGGCAGTCAGCTGAGTGGACAGCAGCCGGTGAAAGCCGCCCGAAGCGACCAAAGACACAGCAGTCGGCTGGGAAGGTTTTAGCATCTGTATTTTGGAATGCGCATGGAATAATTTTCATCAACTATGCTGAGAAGGGAAAAACCATCAATAGCGGATATTATATAAAGTTAATTGGTACTTTTGAAGGCAGAAATCGCAAAGAAACGGCCCCAAATGAACAAGAAAAAAGTACTCTTTCATCCAGACAATGCATCGTGTCACAAGTCAGTGGTTACGATGACAAAATTGCATGAATTGAAGTTCGAATTGCTTCCTCATCTACCGTATTGTGCAGATTTGGCCCCCAGCGACTGTTATCTATTCGTAGACCTCAAAAAAATGCTCGCGGGAAAAAGATTTGGTTCCATTGACGAAGTTATCGTTGAAACTGAGGCCTATTTTGAAGGCAAAGACAAATTCTTTTACAAGAAAGGTATAGAAATGTTAGAAAAGCGTTGGACTAATTGTATCGCTCTTGAGGGACCCTATATTGATGAATAAAGTCTAATTTTGCAAAAAAATGTATTGTAAGTAGCTAGACCAAAAACTTTTCAACCTACGTGTTACTTAATATTTTATAGCCTTAGTCCGGGAGCTTTTGGATCACACCACGTATATTTACACTCCCTGATATATACATCTAAAATGTCTTGTTGTTACTTCTCCTTCAACACCGTTATCTATTCCTCAGTTTATATCTTAGCGACATCTAACAATAAAAAAAGTAAAAACAAAACTCTTCTTTACAGCTCTGGGTCTATCACTAGACTCGGTCGAATTAAGCAAAGACCAAAAATCATTAAGTCGTGACTCCGGTTTGACTCTTTCCGAAGACGACCGCGAGAGTCCTGGACTTAACTACCACACGGCAACGTTCCACCGTTCCGACTGGGCGAGACAGGCAGCAAGGATGAGATCGATGGATAATACTACCTCGTGGATAGAAGAGGACGAGGCGTTCTGTGCGTCGAACGAAAGGTAAGTAAGAGAGACAGCACCAGCTGGCTGTACGTACCAACTTTGAGTATATTCCCACCTCCATAACTTTACTTTTCATAAATCTACTATTGCTCAAATTTTCTGTTTTGGACGTTTTGAAAATTATCCGATTTGTCTACCGGTGCTAACTGATGAAACATCGAAACGTTTCTAAAATTATCGTTTGATTTACAATGTCATTCATCGTTAATTTCTAAATAAATCGATTAATGTCAAAATTAAAACCAGTAAGGCACCAAAACTACCGGATTTTGAAGCTGAAATTTTAGTTAATTGAGCTCTCTAATTTTTTAACCTACCATATTTTTAAAACTTTAATAAGTAAAAATGAAGTGTCGTCCTTGCTGTTTTCTATAAATTTAACACATTTTCAATTTTATGGTTCAAAATATTATAAGCTAGCTTTCGCATATTTACATTAAAACGTGATCATGCTTCTAATCTGTTCTGAAAATGGGATCGACTGCTAACGAATCGGTCAAATGTACAGTGTTGCCCAACTTCCAAAATTTAAAAAATTTCTCGGCTTACTAACTTTCTTAATGTCCTTAAAAATCTAATCTAATGAGGTGCATCATCATCATCATCATGCAACCCCCTGCGTCCATTGTCGGACGTAGGCCTGCTCAAGATGTCCCCAGATTATTCTGTTCTGGGCAGTCGCAAGCCAGTTCGTCACAACTCTCTTCAAAACGCCACTCCATCGGGTAGGGGATCTGCCTCTGCTGCGTGTGTCGGGCCTTGATCTCCATTCGAGGACCTTTTTCGTCCCACGACCATCCGTCATTCTGGCAATATATCCAGCCCATCTCCATTTCGATCGTAAAATATGCTGTACGACGTCGTTTATTCGCGTTCTTCTGCGTATCCCTTCATTCTGCACTCGGTCTCTAAGACTCGCCCAAGCATTGACCTTTCCATATTTCTTTGTGTTACTTGTAATTATTACGGATGATTTAGTGAGAGTTAAAGTTTCTGCGCCATACGACATAACTGGTCTGATGCCTTGCACTTTTCGCTTTAAGTTTATCAGAATATCTTCCTTAAAACATCATCTTTCCATAGGCTGCCCAGCCCAGAGTAATTCTTCTATATATACAGTCCCTGGCCAAATTATTAGACGCACTGCAAGATTTCATGTAAAATATTAATTACCGAGTGATATTGTACCGTTTTATTATTTTAAATTGATTTGTTTTTTTTATTTTTATATTATCCAATCAATTACCTATTTATTTGACATAAATAAAACAGCATTAATTTAGAAAAGCATAAGTTTATTAAGTTTTAAAGAAAAGTGAAATTAATGTTTGTAAAAGTCAATATTTAGTTGAGCCACCTTTAGCCGCTATCAAAGCTTTAATTCTGCGCGGCATGCTATCAATGCAAGATTGTACTGTCTCCTGCATTTGAGGATGATGATTTCACACATGAATAATCTTTTCTAGGAGCTGGGTTTTGTTGGTAATCACATCTTTAGCCACTTCTCTTTTCATCAGCTCCCACACATTTTCAATGGGGCCAATCCAACAGAGGGATATTTTTTTCTGCCAAAAAAGCTTTAACAGGCCGAGCAGTGTGGCAGGGAGCTCCATCCTGCATGAAAGTGAATGGTTCCCCATTTGGAAACCATTCTCTGAGCTGCGGAATCAACCGATTTTGTAATACTTCTTTGTACTGATCTTGCCTCATTATTCCTTTGACGACGTACAGACGTCCAGTGCCCTTGCCGCTGATGACTGACCAAATCATCACTTTGGTGGGATGTTTAACCGTCGGGACGACACAATCAGGATGAAACTTTTCTCCATGACGACGACGCACATACTGAGCTTTATTCTGCAAAATTTCGAATGTGCTTTCGTCACTGAAGCAGACCTGTCAAAAATAGGAAAAATATATAAACTTCCATGTTTATTTGCTTTATTTAACTGAAAATGATAATAATGTATCAATTATTGATTAAATTTCTGTATCTTACCGATCTCCAGAAGTCCACATCTTTGTCTTGCCATTGTTTGGCCCACTTCAGGCGCTTTGCTTTCATTGCAGCTGTTAACTTGGGCTTCCTGGCGGGGCGACAGGCCTTAAAATCTAATTCTTTCGATTTTCTTCGAACAGTGCGTTCAGAAGCATTTACGCTAGCATCCTGGAGTTGTGATTTTATTACCTTTGTGGTAGCAAATCTGTTTTCTACACAAATTTTCTTCAAACATCTCTCTGACCGTGGAGTGAAAATTGGTTTTCTACCGCATCTTTTCTTTCTTTTCGGGCTTAATTCCTTCCCTGACTCAATTTTCTTTTTTATGCGTCGTACACTAGCTTCAGAAACCTCCAATCTTCGTGACATTTCTCGGTTTGTAAATGTTTTCGCAATCACAAGGGCCTTCACTTCAGCTTTTTTACGTGGTGAAAGATCGCCTTTTCTACCCATAATGAAAATAGTCCAATTACTTTTTTAAAACACTGCATACAAAATAAACTAATAACTGAGTAGTATAAAACTGTTAAACAAACAATCACAGTCCATAAAGCCACAGAAACACGTCCGTACCTGACTCGATTCCGATCGCGACTGATACAGGTTTGTACTTATTTACGTTCATGTATCACTTTGTCAACACAGTGTTGCCATATGTTAAAAATAAATACAAATATGTAGTCTACAACAATTCTTTTAAATAAAAATCAATAATATTGTAGTTTAAATATACCATTATTGCATAAAAACTCTTAAGAAACATAAAATTACTAAAAAAAATACAGTGCGTCTAATAATTTGGCCAGGGACTGTATATATATATATATATATATATATATATATATATATATATATATATATATATATATATATATATATATTGTAACATTCATTTTTTCCTAGATTTTAAGACCATGTAATGTTACTGATTTTTCACTTCAAATTGTATTTATTTTCATTTTTGTATCGAACGGTATATTAAACAGAGATTCCAAGACGTTCGGTATATACTGTGCAGTGCGGGTTCCTGACCGAATCTACCGCTTGTAAGGTGTTAACTTTCCCGCTTTTTGTGGCGTTATTTTGTACCCTGTGAAAATTGTTTTTCCCACGCTTGGGCACAATTTTCTTGCAACCTCTTTTTAATTTCTGATAATGAATTGAGTGGATCCTGATTTTAAAAGAACTAAAGAAATTAAACACACACTAGCTCAGTTTTCCTAAGCCTAGCTAATAGAAAAGAGTGTAAATACCATTACATTTATAAGTAGCAGCTGAATATTTTCCAAATTTGTATTTTCATGTAAAACTTACAATTAAAATTAATAAATAAAAGTGGCAACACCGATACGTATGCAAAACGGGCTTACATCAACTTTCTTAGCGATGCTTCACGAAAGCCGAGCACGGTAACTTTTCGCATAAAATAGGGTTGCAACTGACTCGAGTGTTTTCTACTTCTTCTTGCCGCACTTACTGAAATTTTAAATGGACGATTGATGTGACGGGAAACGATTTCATATATAACATGGTTTATCTTCTCTTGTGTATCAAATGTTTTTGGTTGAACCTACCCTAAGTACTACCTACCAGTGTGACTACTTAAAAATAAGGATATTTTTCTAGAATTTTTTTAAAGAAAACTACTGCAGCAAATGTTTTAAAATGTTGGGTACATATTTGTTTACAAAAATACACAAATTTTTTTCCGATCAAAATATTGAAATTTACGGGACTTAGCCCCAGTAACGGGACAGGTGAAAAAAAAAGTAGCTCCATTGCTGCCATTTTTTGCATTCCAAATTGACATTTTTGATTCAGTGAAAAAATCCATGGTTCATGGTACGAAAAAACATGTCCTTGACATGCAAAACAAAATTAAATTGATACGATAAATTGTTTTCGAGTGACAACTGCAGCAAATTTAAAAAATGCAGTTTTGAGAAAAACGCGTTTAAAGAATGACTAACGTGTAACACATAAATAATGATCTCTTGCCACGTAACTACCTTTGTGAACTTTCACTTACGTGATAATATCACGACACTAGAATTTTAATACCTGCTCCGGGTCGTGATACGCTTCCAAAAACGAGTTTATGGCCCCGCGAGCAACTGTGCCTGACGCATGTATGTATTTTCAAAAATAAACATAGGCCGACTTTAATACTTCAACCTCTTATTCTATAAATATAGAAGCTTCGAATGATGTAAAAAATCGATTTTTTGAAATTATAACACACTGGCATAGATAGCCCCTTGAACAAAAAATAAAAAAAAATAATAACTTATGCTATGTTGGAAATGGAAATTATTTATTAAAGGCGATATTTTGGACCAAAATATCTTTTATGTTATATTTGGTATTACACATGTAATAAAGTTTATCAATATTGTTCCTCATAAAGTAGACACAAATTAAAATTAATATTAAAATGCATTTACCAGTTATATTTTTCATGATTTTTTGGCCTTTTTCTAAAATGAGCAGCATGAATCACTGCACTACCTAAACATAAATTTACGAAGTTTCTTCTTACCATTCCTAGCTTGTAATAATACGAGATCTTTTTTAACTACGAGATGACTTTCTTCATCAACGAACTTTTTTTTTATTCTGCATATTAAATTAAAATTTTTCACTTGGAAAATTTTAATTTAATATGCAGAAAGGTTTACTTAAACCAATTAACACAAGCTAACTTCTTCCACCGGGAAAATATTTGTCACTACCGTGAATCAACATTGAAACAGCAATGTTTTTAGTTGAGTCTGATCAAGCATATTAACGCTGTTGAATGTTGCTGCGTAACTGACCGGCCACGATCACCATCTTAGGCTCGCGAAATTGCACTCCAAATATTTGACATACTTGAATAAACTTTCTGTTGGTTTTAAATTATGATAAGTAAGAACCATATTAATTTCAGCTGATTTGGGATGGTATTGTGTTACAAGATGTATTAACATAAACATATTTTTTTTAATTTTCAGTTTATGTTCGCCGCCTATCCCACCTCGGCGACCACCACCATTAAGGCATCTGCCGCCCGTTCACATCCCTCCTATGTACAGGCCGCCACCACCGCCTCCACCCACTTATGCAACAGCCAGGTTGCTACTAGTTACAGATGCCGAAAGTGAAAGCTACGTATAAAAATAAATTAGCATTAGGTTTTTCTTATAAAAATCTGTATTTCCCATAAGAAACCAAAAGTCCTTCCGCAGTGAGTAGACAAAACATTGCATTTTGAAAATCTGACTCTCGGCCATATAAACGTGTAAGAAGACATACATGGTTTTCAGATATTATATGTTTGATTAAATCAAATTCTATACATCTAGTGGGTAAACCCAATTTAATATTTCTTTTGAAAGTCCTTTATTATCCGAGCGAAGAATACAATTTAGACCTCGAGCTGATATGCTCCTCAAATGTACATTATATATATATATATATATATATATATATATATATATATATATATATATATATATATATATATATATACATATATATATATATATATATATATATATATATATATATATATACATATATAAATATATATATATATATATATATATATATATATATATATATATATATATATATATATATATATATATATATATATATAGGAACTTATGAAAATCGTTTATTATATTAAAACCGGAAAACCCTTGTGTCAAGAGGAACCGTGGAAAAAATAGTGATAAATGACGTTTTTCAACATATACATTATTATTAAAATTGACATCAAAAATAATTGATGTCAATTTTAATAATAACCTGAAAAAATTACCTGTTTGTTATCTTATTTTATAACAAATCAAATAAATTTTACCTTTTTCAGTTTAAAAAAAACAAGTGATGTCAATGAAATAAACTACTTTGAAACACTTTTTACACCCACTAATAATCACTAGATTTCCGTTAACAACATTGATTAACCCTCATTGTAATTAAAAAAAAAAATCGAGTAATTCATTCCGAAAATTTTCGTTCTTTAAAAATATATTTTGAAAAAATTCGCTTGGATAAACCTTATGGATAATAACCTAACCTAATATTTAGGTGAGGTTGTGACATTCTATTTTGTACATTGTATTATATTTAGTAGGTAAGAAATATATTTGGCCATATTTTATTAATAAGATCTTAAGGTTCACCTTATGGTAATTGCAAGTTTAAGGACTGATATGTATTACCGAGGATCCGTGTGTATTACCGAGGATCCGTGTATTATTAGAGCTACTATATTCAATGAATTTGCAAACCAATACTGCATTGTTAATTCAGAAGGGCGTATCTGTACAATTCAATGCAAGAAGACGATTAGTTTCCTTATAGTAACTTCGGTGTCAACATCTTGGAAATTATTTAGTAAATTCTCAGTTTTTTTACTTCTTAAATTACCAAGGGATAAAAAACACATTTCCAGATACTGTTATTAATTCAGGGGAATAAATTATGCCTGCTTTTAAAATATAGCTTTTTTGTCTAAAACGTTATTAATGTCATTCAAAAAGTCATAACAGATTGAATTCGAAGTGGTTGGTATTGAAAAACTCTATCTATTGAAACTAGAAAATATATGGAAAGTTTCATTCCAAAAAATATATTTTCTAAAATGTTCTGCATTGCTTCTTTTTGGTGTTTTTACCAATTTATTCTGATAAATAAGATTGCTACTAGATTGCTAATATAACACCGATGTTGTAACTACCAATAATGCAGACGTAATTTGAGACACCCTTTATAGTATATTGTAGCAGTTCTGGTATGTAAACGTATTAGAATGTTATGGAACCCACGACACCGATGATCTATATCGTCCCCTAGTCCTTAGGAGACAACGTTGAACTACAGAATATTATTTATTCTTGAATGGGACAAAAGCTCCCCAAACCACGGATCAATGGTGACCGTAATTTCTACACTGCTATGTTTCTCCAAGCTTGATATAACGGACCGTCCCTTGGAAATACATATTGTTAGTGATTTGAACTACTAGTTCCCTATCAAGTCGAAATATAAAAATTATGCCTTTTAGGGAGAGACAAAAGTGAGCCAAATCACTGGCGATCTACTCTACCGTAGCATCAAATCGTCACGATTCTTTAAGTGTGCGTACACAAGACCACTCTGTCGCGTCGCTAAGTGATAGCATGCCGTCGCCGAGAACCGACCTGGTTCCATTTTAACCATTGCTTCTAACTAATTGTTTTCAGACGTCACAAAACTTCCGCTCGAAAACAATGGTTTAAAATGTGACGATGCACTACCAGTTAGTGAGTCTGTATGTGAGGAGACTAAACATACTGTAAGATATTAGCGGTGGACTCTCCAAGCTTGATATAACGGGCCGTCCCGTAGAAATACATATCGCCAGTGATTTGGGCTCCTTTTATCAATCCCTGTTCATTACACTACTTGATTCATTATTAAAATTATTTTGCAACCTTATTAACACTTATGGGCATTTTTTAAAACTTTATACTTGAATTATGATTTTGTGTTAAGATTTCTAATTTTTCTAACTGTAAAAAGCCTGTATTTCATAAGGTATTATTTGCTTAGTGTTAAAATTGTGAATGCCCGGTGAGTCCTGTATACCAGGTGATCAAAAAATTTATAAAAAATTGGAAATTCTTTTTATTTACAATTTTTCAGAATTTCAAGTATCATTAATGGTTCGTGCATTACCCCACAGTTTTAAAATTTCAGTGCTTACTTGGTCCGGTCCAGCTGATTTTCTATTTTTTGCTAGCTTTATTGCAGAAATATTCAAAAATTGATAATTTGTTTTTTTTTTTTTCATTTTTAAAGCTAAATTTTTCTCAAAAACCTGTCCTTCCTATGAAAAAATGTTATAAAACTATACATTTACTTAAAATAGCTAGCTCTATATCGACATCGATTACGACTTGAATTCTTCAGGGCAAGTTAGCCGTGATGTTTTAAAAGCATCTAAGGCCTAAAGACTAATCTTTAATTTTCAATATTCTCACAAGTCTGCATTGAACCTCAAGTCTCACGGGGAAAACAGAGTTGAAGATCAAAGATGAGTGATAAAATATCAAATCTCTCAGTTATTGTTATATATTCAAATTGATTAGTCTGGGTAATTTTGACTCCAATTATACCACCTTAAAAACCCTACATTTGTGACCTTTTATTCAGATATTTCTGAGTTTTTTAGGTTGTTCTTAATTCATACATTTTTAAATCTGAGTTTTGAAAAAGTGTAACTAAAAAAAAGTCTAATTTGTTGCAAACTTTTTTTACCCCATTGTATATTCATCTGTGCTTCAGAGTATGGAAACACTATTGTAGCTACAAGAGATTAAAGCCAACCCAAGATAACCCAGTATAAGTGCCGCACTGATTTGAAAAAAATAGTTAAATAAATGTGTAATATTAACATGTGTTCGGACATGCTAATTATCTCGACCTTGCGATATTGTACTGAAGAATTCCCATTTTTCATTCATATTCCCGTTTATAACCACCATTTCACAACACTGTAAACAAAAGAGCGCAGTGAAAACCTTTATAGCAACTAGAATTTGGAGAAATTAACAGCACCAAGTAAAACTCGTCAAAATCTGGTTGATATAAACTCTTTTGTTTACAGTGTTGTAAAATGGTGTTACTTTGAATTACTAGCGAAAAAAAACCCTTTATTTTAGACCAAATCAAGGTGGCTACTATATCGTTTTATCTTCTGTGGGCGTTAGGCCTTTCAAACTGAAGCACATAAAATAACTTTTAGGTTAAGTGAAAAGTCTGATATCGTTTCATTCTTTATAAGTGCGGATTATTTTCTAAAACAGCATTATAAATGTAATTAATGTAAATAATTTTTGTTGTCAAATTTGTACAAATATTTAGGTTAAGCGAAAAAGTTACGTACATACTAACGAAGCACACATGTTAATTAATAATATTTTTCTTCATAGAGAAATTAAAGTATAAAGTACAGACAATAATTCTCTTTTAGTACTTAATAAGTTAAACGTTTTGCCATGTTGTCGTTAGTTGTTAGATTAAGTTTTTTTTGTATTGAAATGAACAATAATTTAAAGATATGAAGTTTTGTAAATTTATATTAAAAGTATAAGAATTTAATAAACTTTGATATATTCATAGCTTGAGTTTTTTACTTCCCATTAGTAAGGGAGACATTGTATGCTTGAGAAAATCATCGCCCAAGATTTTTCCCCTTCCTTACATTTCAGGGTCCTTGATCATGAAAAACAGTTTCAAATTTCTGTTGATGTGTCGGTTAGACAGATCATCAGATGTTAGGCTCTAACAGCATCTTATAAAATATCTAGAAGGATTTCATATTAGTAGCGACCATCAATATGGCTTTTCTAAGCAAAGATTTGCGATCGTGCAGGAGTTCTATAAAATACTGTACCTTTAGATAAAGGTAAACCCCTTTATCTAAAGGAGATAGACGAAAACTGATGTCGGTGTCTGAGGCTCAATTTTTATGATGAACTCAATGGTGAAAACCGCATATCGATATCTAGTATCATTTCAGATATACAGGGTATTTTTCAAAAATCTGCATTTTGCAAAAAAGTTTGTAATTCTGATTTTTGATTTCTGTAAAAACATTCTCTAAGCACTTTTTCAGGTGGATTTCAACAGTGTAAGTTACATTTTTTTACAACTAATATTTTAATAGTTATTAACGCAGAAATATATTTTTTAAATGGGATACCCTGTATATTTTTTTCTTATCCGAATAAAGCTTTAAATTACCATTCTAAAAAAATATAGCACACTTTATATTTTGCTTAAAACTACTTCAAAATTACCGATAGTAGTCAAATCGTAAAAAAAAATTCCAGAAGTAACTCAAGAGTCATAACTACAAATTTACTAAATGTTATAGTACTTTAAACTATGTAGAAAATAAAACCAAACAACCAATAAAGCAATTTATTCCGAGTAGAGCAAACTAAAACAAAACAATTTTCTATAAGAGATGTTCGAAATGTCGACCAGTTTCATTTACACATAGGAGGCACCTTTTCTAGTTCAAGAGGAGCGAGAGCTGCAAAACTTTGTATCACTGCAACTTCTAACTCTTGCCTGGTGTTTGTCGGCAATTTAAAAATTAAGTCTTTTAATCTTCCCTAGAGATAGAAGACCATTATATTGTAGCTTTCCTACCGGTTTCTCCAGTAAACCACGATGTTAAATTGTTTGCCTAACGTATCAAGAAGTCTAATCTAGCATGCTCAGGGTTTGAAATGTCCACCAGCGTTTAGTTGACATTTGTAATTGCACGTCGTAGGTAGTTGTGAGTTTTGCAGTACCAATTAGGCTGTTATTTTTCTTATAGCTGGTTATTCTTTAAGAAAATGTCCGGTAAGTACTTAAGATATATCTATTTACTACATATGAATATATATCAAGTGTAATTTTTGTTTTGCTAAGTTTATAAATAGATTTATTTGTGGTGGTTACAAATGCTAACCACTAGGACTATATGTTTTTTTTTTTAGTGAAAGTGTTTTTTTTTTTAAGTGACGCGTATTGCTATTACTATTATGCATAATTTTTCTAATTTTTGTTTGTTCATTTTTTACAGGTTCCAAAAAAAAATGTTGGTCTTTTGGCGAACTTGAAGCAATGAATAGCACAGATGTTTTCGCGATTTTGGATGAAATTCCCAGTGACTGTGAGTCCATTGCATCAGATGTGGAGAGTACTATGGACAACGAAGCCCCATAGATTATTTACTTTATGATGGAAGGGATGAACTTTTTGATATAGAAGATATTCCATTCATTTTCGAAGATAATGAGCAAGCGAAAGTCACTAAAGAATGGGACAGTGAGGATGAGTTACCGTTAGAAGTAATTCGTCAAGAAGAACTTAGAAAAAAATCAGTTGTTTGGACAAATGATGTCACTCATGCAACACGCGTACACCAATTTGTGTCTCAGGCAGGGCCTAATGTTCCTGACAACGTTGAAACTCCTACCGATATGTTTTTGTATTTGTTTCCGGATTGTTTCATATCTGAAATTGTTTTTCAGACAAATTTGTATGCCTTACAAAAAAATGGTGGCAGCAACTACTTTATTCCAACCACCAACAAAGAAATAAAATCATTTTTGGGTGTAAACATGCTAATGAGCTTGAAAAAAATGCCAAGTTATAGAGACTACTGGTCCTCGAGAGAAGAACTTAGGGATTATTTTATAAGTTCTGTTTTATCTCGTGACAGATTCACCTGGCTTCTAAGTAATCTTCACGTAAATGATAACTCAGTACAGCCAAAAAAAGGTGAGGCCAATTATGATAAATTGTACAAAATCAGGCCATTACTTTCTAAATTGACACAAACTCTTGGCTCTGCTTTGAATCCTGGTGAATTTCAATCAATCGATGAATCTATGATCAAATTCAAGGGGAGAAGTAGTCTTCGCCAGTATATGCCAATGAAGCCCACGAAACGAGGCTACAAGGTATGGATTCGGGCTGATTCTACTGGATTTGTATCTGAGTTCCAAATTTATACGGGGAAAGTTGATCAGTCAGTTGAGAAAAAACTGGGACATCGCGTAGTAAAGAGATCTAACAAGGGCTTTAGTTGGCAAGCACCACAAAGTATTCTTCGACAATTTTTTCAACTCTGTAGAATTGCAAAGAGACTTGTTAGCTGATGACATCTATGCATGTGGAACTGTGCGTAAAGGAAGGAAATATTATCCAGAGCTCAAAGTGGATAAACACATGAAAAGGGGCGACATAGATTGGAGAGTTTCTACAGATGGATTAGCAGCACTGAAGTGGATGGATCGAAGAACCGTTTTGTTTTTAGGAAACTATCATGACCCATCCATCATGGAAGTTGTCTCTAGAAAACAGAAAAATGGCAATACAGAAGAAATCCCATGTCCTGTTATGGTCAAACATTATAATAAACATATGGGATACGTAGATCGATTTGACATGCTGAAAAGTATCTATGAAATTGATCGAAAAGCCCACAAGTGGTGGCACCTCATTTTTTTTTTATTCTGTAGATTTTTGTGTTGTGAACGCGTTCATTTTATTTCAAAATAGAAGTGACTCACGATGTATTACATTGAAACAATTTCGTGTATCGGTTGCTCGAGGATTAATTGGTGCCGTTAATT
The DNA here is from genome assembly GCA_019049505.1 of Pachyrhynchus sulphureomaculatus. Lineage (NCBI taxonomy): Eukaryota > Metazoa > Arthropoda > Insecta > Coleoptera > Curculionidae > Pachyrhynchus > Pachyrhynchus sulphureomaculatus. Next base: position 23,928,839 of record CM032455.1, on the reverse strand, counting down.
CGATTTCAAAAAAAAGATCAGCAGAACAAGCACCTAACAAATACAAAAAAATCATTCCCACTGAGGTATGTCATGATCGTGCTGCACATATGCCTCTTAGATGTGGATCTCTCAGATGTGCTCATTGTAGCACAGCGAAGCATGTGCATCGAACGACCTGGAAATGTTCAACCTGTGATGTTGGTCTCTGCCTCAATAAGGAGAGAAATTGCTTCTTTAAATTTCACGAAAATTAGTTTTGAGTGCCTTAATTCCTAGTGGTTAGTGCTAGAAACCACATCCTGCAGGATAATCCAGGATATTTTTTACGTGAAATGAACTTTTACTTTGTTTTTGATGTTGGTTGAATACATTTTTTCAAAAAATTCTTCATATCTTTTATTTTTTTTTCTCCGGCCTCAAAGGGTTAAAATCCGGTGACCTTGCCGGCCAACAATTCGGACCTTGGTTAGCTATCCAGTTATTGACGAAATTGGTCGATAAAAAAATTACTGATAACTGCAGAGTTATGAGGGGGTCCCGAATCCCTCTCCAGCCAGGATTTATCCCCTTGGAAAATGGCGAAAGCCCTTTCCAATGACGAGCCAAAATCCATCCCCGCTTTCACCCACGCCGGCACCACCGCCTCCTCAACCCAGGAGAAGGCTGACCTTCTGGCAGACCTCCTAGAGGATCAATTTTCTCCCAACCCTCCCGATCATCCTGACCCAGCCCGTGATCTTACGGTCGCTACTACCATACGTACCTACAATCTCACCCAACCTCCTCGCAATACATTCTTCACAACCTCTTCCGCTGTTAATGAGATCATCCGCCTTACCTCCATCCGTAAAGCCTCAATCCAAAATCACAAACAAAGCCCTCAAGAAACTCCCCAAAAAACAGATTTTCGAAACCACCAACATCATTAACAGCATACTGAGACTCGGCTACTTTCCACCCTATTGGAAGAAAGCTGAGATCATTATGATCAAAAAACCAGGCTCTCCCTCCCACGAGGCAAACAGCTACCGCCCAATCAGCCTACTTCCCGAACTAGGTTAGATAGCTGAAAAAGTCCACGGCTCTCCGTGTTTTGCCTGACGAACAATTCGGTTTCCAACCTCTTCATGGCACCACTCACCACACACTATACTCGACCAAACCATTTCTAACAGCTTCAACAGACACCACAAAGTTGGAGCTGTGTTTCTTGATGTATCAAAGGCCTTCGACCGAGTCTGGCACGAAGGCCTCATTCTGAAACTGATTCGACACGGCTATCCCTTTGTCATAACAAAACTTATTCAGTCCTTCGTCTCTGGCAGAACCTTTCAAGTCAGAGTCGAAACGGTCATCTCCGAAGTCAAGGCCATCAGAGCCGGAGTCCCACAAGGCTCCATCCTCTCCCCCACCTCTTTTAATATTTTCACAGCCGACATTCCAAAATCGGATCAGACCAACCTCCTCCTTTATGCTGATGACACCGCCATTATCACACACTCCAGAAGTAGCCGCCTCATCACCAGAAGACTGCAGAGTCACCTCGACATCCTGGACTCCTGGTTTGACCGCTGGAGGATCAAACTCAACCCCCTCAAGACCCAAGCCATCGTCTTCTCCAAGGGCAGCGGCACTTCTCATGAACATCTCCAACTCCAAGGCTCCCGCATCCAATGGGCCAACTCCATCAAGTACCTGGGCGTCCAGTTCGACCCACAACTCGTCTGGAAGGACCAGGTCTGCACTGCAACCAAGAAGGCGAAGCAACTACTAGGCAAACTCTACCCTATCCTGAGTAGCTCCAGTAAGTTGCTGCCATGGACGAAGCTTCTGGTAAGAACTCCATAGTAAAGGCAGGCCTCACTCACGCCTGCCCCACTTTGTGCCAGTTCTCCAAGACAAGGAGAGCTCAACTTCAAGCAGTGCAGAACAAGGCCCTGAGGATGATCACGGGAGCCCCATGGTTCATGAGAAACAGGCAACTCCATAGAGACCTCGGTGTGCCTACCTTAAAGGCACACATGAGGAAAGTCCAACTGAAGTTCCTGGAGAAGGCGTCCCAGCATCCCAACCCACGCATCAGGGACGCCTTCCGACTCCCGCCAGCCGCCAGTTCCCAAGACTGTCCGATCCGCTCTCGGATGAAGACGATGATCCCCCTCTCCCGCCGTGACAAGAAGATTGTCAATCTAGATTAAGTTATAATTAGTCCTAGTTTAAGTTAATGTTAAGTCCTAATTTAAGTTAGCGTAAGTCTTAGGCTAAGGTAGTTTTAGTCTTAGTTTTAAGTCTTAGTATTAAGAAAATCACTTGTAACAAAACACATTTCTTAGATTAAGTTAGTATAGTATAAACGGTGCAGATATTGTCGTGTAAAGACGTGTATCTGTGGCTCCGCAGTTTTGTAGTTTTTCTAAAAAGTTTAATAAATATAAAACGCGAAAATAGTATGTCCGATAGTAGTGACGGTGATAAAAACGAAAAAGGTAATAAAATGCCAAAGGCTCCCAAACATTCAATGAAAACAAGAAGCCTTTCAGTTGGGTCAAAAATGGATTTAACCAAAGAACAAACTGAAAAAATTGTAAGTACTGATATAAATATTAAATTCTTGTCGCGCGCGAACGCTGATAAGGAAGATAAAAACGCATTATCAGGCCAAAAAAGCAAACAAAGATCTCGCATTAATGTAAATGAGTCCGTTTACAGTGGCAACAATAAAACGATTAGTCATGACGAAATAAGTATGGAAAATTGTGATATCTTAAAAGAAGTATATAAAACGGAAAAAGGTTGATGATCCCAATAAAATATTTAAACCCAGAAATTCGGTCCTTCGCACTTCACTCCCAAAAGAAAATGAAGTTGGTGAACAAAATACGGGAGAAATTTCAGGCAAGAGAAATAGGTCAGTTGAAACACCAGAAATTGAAATTATCACAAAAAGGCCATGTGATAGAACAACCCCTCCAGTCCAGCCAGAACATGACCATACGAAAATTCATACAATTCAAAATCCTGAAAATAAATTGGATCTAGAGAAAACTATCCAGAGGCTTTCTCATCAATGGATATTATTTCAGAGTTAATAGCAAAATACTGCAGCTCTAATCAAGAACAAAATACTTTAAATAAAGCAAGCATTAATATTCATAAATCCCTAACTATGCTTTTGTATAGAATTGGAGTTCTGGAAAAGAATAATCTTTTTTTAAAGTTTCAACTTGACAATAAAACTGACACAAATAAAACAGGCGAAACCAAGGAACAGACCAAGTTAAATACAAATAGGAAAAGGGAAATAGGAGAATTTGCAAAAAAATCGTATGCCGATGTCAGTGCATTAAAGAAGGATCATATGCCACAAAATAACGCAACAAGTTCCAACTGGACAACCCCACTAAAAAAGCTCGAGTCTAAAATTTCTATTGAAAATATGCTGCAACAACCATGCAACAAATAAAACAAGATCTATCAACAAGAACATAGGCGGTGGATTTAAAAATATCAAATACCTTAAAAGTGGCGCAGTCATAATTGAAAGTCAGACGGAAGAACAACTGGCGAAATTAAAATTGACATTAACAAGTACCAAAAATGTAAGAATTACAGATACTGGCAATTTAGATCCAATGTTTATGTTAACTGGTTTAAGAAAAGGATTAACAAACTCAGAATTACTGGAAGATATAATAAAGCTCAACGAAGAAGTAATGACGGAGCTGGGTGCGTCGGTGACTGACAAAATAAAAATTGTAGCTAAACGATCCTGTAGAAATCAACCTAAGGAAAATTGGATTCTTCAGGCACCTCCAGATGTAGCAAAGTGGTTTCTTAAAAAACAGAAAATATATATAGACTTAATGGTGGTTTTTATACAGGAACATATCAACTTGGCAATTTGTTTTAACTGCTCAGGGTTTGGACATGTTGCTAAATACTGCAGAGAGAAAATGTGCTGTCATAAATGTGGTGAGGAGCATCAGGGGAAAAACTGTAATAGTGATGCATTAAAATGCCCAAATTGTACCAGGCTTAAAATTAAATTTGAAAAAAGTCAACATTCAGCTAGGGACTCTCAGTGTCCAGTATACCAACGGAGACTGGGACAATATCAAAGTAATATAAATTACAATTCAACCCAAACAGAAGATTTTTTACCAAAAATGGTAAAAGAAACAACTCAAACATAAGAAGTATCATACATCAAAACGTTCAATCTCCAGGTAATAAAATAGATCGAATTAATGCTATGATTCAAATGCAGCAAAATTGCGACATTTTGTGTGTAACTGAACACTGGAAATCTCAAGCCCAATTAGCAAAGCTGGGAATTGACAATTTTGATTTGGTGGCAGCTTTCTGCAGAGAGGAGGGAAAGCACGGAGGAGCTACAATCTACTCCAAAAAAGGAGTAAAGTGTAAGTCAGATACTAAATTAAACAATCTATCCATATGTGGTGTGTTTGAGTGTGTCGTGGCAGAATATACAGTCGCAAAAGGAAATGTTATAACAGTTACGTGTATATATAGACCTACCACAGGGGACTTTAATGTATTTTTGGTACAACTTGAACAGTTTTTAGTGAACAGTTTCAGTGAAAAGAAAAATATTTGTATTGTAGGAGACTTTAATATTGAAACACAAATTGAAAATGTAAAAAGTAGAACCTTGTTATCTTTAATGAATTCCTTTAATTTAGCGCATACTATTACTGAAAACACTAGAATAACAAGTAACTTTTCAAGTTGCAGAGACAATATATTTACCAATATGCAATACATAAGTGCAGTTGTATTTAATAATTTTATATCGGATCATATGGGTCAAAAAATCAGTCAGATGGTAAGGTCAAGGAATATAATAGTTATAGGCGCATTTTTTCAGATGAAAATATAAGAAATTTTTTAAGTCATTTGAGGGAACAGGATTGGGAAGGGGTTTATCAGGCTAGAACGAATGATGTCAATAAACAGTGGAATGAATTTATGAATATTTATAAAAGCTTATTAAATGAAAGTTTTCCTTTAAAGTTAGTGGCAAAGAAACGAAAAGGAAAACTGTATAAAGATGAAAACATTATAGCATGTAAGAATAGGTTAGATATTCTGTTAACATTATCAAAACGTGACAATAGATATAAAGAAATGTATGTCAACCATAAAAAAGTCTATGACAAGTTATTGGTTAGTGCTCGTGCTGAACAATATGAACACCGAATAAGACAATCAGATAATAAATCTAAATATATGTGGACTATATGCAAAGAAATTAATGGATTAGGGACTAACCGTGATATAAATGTGCAGGGTTTACCGGAACAAATCGCCACTAATTATAACAACTTCCTACTATCAATTGTACCACATTTAGTAAATAACCTAACAAAAATTCCATTTAGTTCAAAAATTAATGATAATATAATATTTCTAAATCCTGTAACACCAAACGAAATTTGTGAGATAACAGAGAAAATAAAAAATAAACACAGCAGTGGAATGTCTTATGTTATATTATAAACTAGCCGGGCCCACGGCTCCGCTCGCGTGGACTTGATTCACCACTATCGTCACTGCTTATTCCTTAATTTACCCAACGTAATAAAATATCTCCCATTATTTCCCCTTATCTCTCAATATTTCTCCTTATCTTCCATTATCTCTATATAATTTCGATTATCTAGGCTTAACTCTGCCCATCTCCGATTATTTCTCCTTATCTCCCATTATTTCTCCTTATCTCCCATTATTTCTCCTTATCTCCCATTATCGCACCTTATCTCTCATTATCTAGGCTTATCTCGACTTATCTCTCAATATTTCTCCTTATCTCCCATTATTTCTCCTTATCTCCCATTATTTATATTTATCTCCCATTATCTCACCTTATCTCCCATTATCGAGCCTTATCTCGACTTATCTCCCATTATCTAGGCTTATATCGAATTATATAGAACATGTTTAATTTTATAAAAACACGTAAATCGGATAAGTGGTTCTCAAGTGATAAGCGCACTAACGGACAGACAGAAAGACGTTGCATTTTATATATATTCTAGATAGAAAATTATAGATAACCTGGTCAGAGAACAAATGTATGAATTAAAAAAAAAAAAATACGTAAATCGGATAAGGGGTTCTCGAGTGATAAGCGCACTAACGGACAGACACACAGACAGAGAGACGTTGCATTTTATATATATTATATTCTTTGCTACATGATATTGCTCCATATTTAATGCTTTAGGCAGTGTATTGCAAGAGAACGCGCTAGTGGCAAACTTTTCTCCTACTTGATTCACTATTATCGTCACTGCTTATTCCTTATGTCACCTAACGTAATAAAATATATCCTATAACCTGGCCAGAGAACATATGTATGTTTAACAAAAAAAGCACGTAAATCGGATAAGTGGTTCTCCAGTGATAAGCGCACTAACGGACAGATAGACAGACAGAGAGGCGTTGCATTTTATATATATTATAGATATTCTTTACTACATGATATTGTTCCATATTTAATGGTTTAGCATGTTTAAAAAAAAAGCACGTAAATCGGATAAGTGGTTCTCCAGTGATAAGCGCACAAACGGACAGATATACGTTACATTTTATATATATTATAGATGTAATAAAATATATATCTATAACCTGGTCAGAGAACATATGTATGAATTTAAAAAATCACGTAAATCGGATAAGTGGATCTCGAGGGCTAAGCGCACTAATGGACAGACAGACAGACAGAGAGTCGTTGCATTTTATATATATTATAGATATAGATTATTATTATTATTATGTAACCTGGCCAAAGAATATATGTATGAATTTAAAAAAAGACACATAAATCGGATAAGTGGTTTTCGCGTGATAAACGCACTAATGGACAGACAGACAGACAGAGAGACATTGCATTTTATATGTATTATAGATTATAGATATTCTCTGCTACATAATATTGTTCCATATTTAATGGTTTAGGCGGTGTATTGCAAGGCAACGCGCTAGCGGCGAACTTTTTTCCGACATCATTCACTATTTTACGTCACTACTCATTCCTTATGCTACCTATCGTAATAAAATATAGCCTATAACCTGGCCAGAGAACATATGTATGTTTTTAAAAAAAAAGTACGTAAATCGGATAAGTGGTTCTCCAGTGATAAGCGCACTAACGGACAGACAGACAGACAGAGAGACGTTGCATTTTATATATATTATAGATAACTCGTTCAAATTTGGAATATTCCCTGATAATCTAAAAGTAGCATTGCTTTAAAAAGGGGATCCAGAAATGTTGGACAACTACAGATCTATAAGTCTGTTACCAGGCTTCTCTAAGATTTTTGAATATGCAAAGAGCACCAGAATAATAAATTTTTTAAAACAAAATAATCTATTTAGTCGTTGTCAGCATGGGTTTTTAAAGGGTAAATCAACTCAAACAGCCATTTTTGCCTTCATTAAAAATATTCTCGAGCACCTGGAAAAGGGAGATCTTACTCTTGCTATGCTACTAGATTTAACAAAAGCTTACGATTGCCTAAATAGGGAATTATTTATTTTAAAAGCTGAAAAATATGGAATAAGGGGTAATGCATTAAAATGGCTTAAATCGTGTGTAAATAATAGAATGCAATCGGTGACCATAACTAAAAATGGTAAAACTGCATATTCAAAAATTTTAGCTAATGATGTGGGAATCGCACAAGGGAGCATATTGGGCCCAATCCTGTTCATAATTTTTATAAATGATCTTTACCTATTACTGGAGTCTCCAAATCAGCATATTGTAAAGTATGCAGAATACAAATTTAATTATTAGCTGTAAGACTATAGAAGATTTCATAACCAAAGCAAAAGAATTTTTTCATAGGGTGACTGACTGGTTTTGCACAAATAAATTGATTGTGAATAAAGAAAAAACAAATTTCCTTTTGTTTAAAACAAAACAGTCAAATATTGCTGTGCCAGGACACATTGATTTTGATAATGAAAAATTTGAACTAACCCAACATGCTAAATTTTTGGGAATTTACATAAATGAACATTTGGACTGGTCATATCAAATAACCCAGTTATGTAAGAAATTAAAATCAGTGTGTTATGGTATAAGGGTTTTGAGTAAATATTTGAACGAAACTTCTCTCAGAATACTATATTACGCCAGTTTTGAATCGGTTCTTAAGTATGGTATTATATTCTGGGGAAGGGATAGCATGGTAGAAAATGTCTTTATTATTCAAAAACGAATTTTGAGAATCGTAAGAAAAATGAATTATCGACAAAGCTGTAAATTGGTGTTTAAAGATATGGGCATGATGACCGTGTATGCGATATATATTTATGAAAATCTAATGTTCCTCTTTCAAAATAAAAATCTATTTGAATTTAAATCAGAACATGGCTATAACACTAGAACAATGGATTTTAAATGTTTAGTGCATAGACTTACAATTACTGAAAAATCGCCCCTTTATATGTGTGTAAATTTATGGAATGCCCTACCAAACCAAATCAAAAGTATTAACTCTATTAAAAGATTCAAAGCAGAGATTAAGAATTTATTAATAACCGCAGAACCATATAAGCTTAGGAATTTTTGTCCGGATTTGTAATTATTTGTTATATTTTCTTTATTTTGACGTAATTTCGTTTCATATACTATGTATACCGATTTGAAATAAAGCATTTATTTATTTATTTATAGGATCACTAGTATAGGAGTTTAGGTTAAGTTAGTATAAGCATACATTCACTATTAGAAATATTATACTTTCAAAATTGTAAGAGGCTTGGCCTACCTTATTTTCCAATAAAGACATTGATCTTTTAACTGTCGAGTTGAAGTGTTGGGATTATTTCCGTCAGTTCCTAAAACTACTATTTCTTCTAACTCCTTATCCATGTTTGATGCATAATATTTAGGTCGTTTCTTTTCAAACTGGCCACTATTACCTTCGTTATCTCGCAATCGAGAGAATATATCCTTGAAGGGTTGACGCCGCTCTGGGTACTGTTCGTGGTACAAATTACTTGACGCTTCCGAATTTTCTCCGGTTTGTATGAAACACACTATCATATCCCATTTTTCGTAATTTTCAAACTTCGTTGCGACTTATTTGACAATTCAACAACTGATCCTGAAGTAAAATTTGACTACTACGAGTAAACAATTGAATTAAACTATATGGCCACTCAGTTCAAAGCCTACGTCACAAAATGTGCATTTAAAACTCGCGTAAAAACTGAAAATCTTTATATTTTAAGTAGATTAAGCAAAATATAAAGTGTGGTATATTTTTAGAATGGTAATTTAAAGCTCTATTCGGATAAGGAAAAATATACGGGGTATTCCATTTAAAAAATATATTTTTGCGTTAATAACTATTAAAATATTAGTTGTAAAAAAATGTAACTTATACTGTTGAAGTCCACGTGAAAAAGTGCTTTGAGAATGTTATTATAGAAATCAAAAATTTTTAATAGGAAAAGAATTACAAACATTTTTCCAAAATGCAATTTTTAAAAAACACCCTGTATATCTGAAACGATACTAGATATCGACATGCGGTTTTCACCATTGAGTTTATCGTCTATCTCCTTTAGATAAAGCCTTCAAAAGTGTTCAATTTGGACCACCCTGTACAGTTCTGGATCTAACAGAGGTTAGTACCGTAAAAGAACGATTCAAAACACAGGATTAGAAGAAATACCTGAAATAAGCCAAGAAGAACTGAAAGCTATGCTGCAACAAATAAGGAACGATAGATGTCCGGGCAAAGATCGGATCAGCAATGACATATTAAAGATAGGAGGTGAATTGCTACTCGAAAGTGTACGAATTTTACTTGATAAGTGTCTAATGCAAGCAAGAATCTCAGATAGCTGACAAAAGGCAGAAGTTATCTTGTTGTACAAAAAAAGGGGATCAAGATAACATTGAAAACTATCGACCTATTAGTTTGCTCTCCCGCCTATATAAGCTACTGACTAAAATAGTAAACAGACTATCGAGCAGGTTAGATCAATATCAGCCCTTGGAATAAGCGGGATTTAGGAAGTCTTTAGACACTTTGTACTCTCATCAAGAAGTGTACAGAATACAATATATCTCTATTCGTGACCTTCGTTGACTACCGTAAGACTTTCAATTTGATAGAACTTGAGTAATTTTAAAAGCTATGGATAATGCAGACAGACTCTAGATACTCAAACCTAATTAAATATATATACAGTGACTCACAGCTTAAATGATGCAGTCGCTATAAGAAAAGATTAACTGGTCTCAGTGCCTCTTTATTTATTTGGAAAAAACAACTTATTGAAATTAAATTAGTAAAGAGTCTTCTAAAAAAGTATGAATTACTTTTTGTCTTAAATATGCCTTACTTAATTAACAATAAATAATTAATTAAATTATATGTGATTTTAACGTCACAGTTTAAATGATGCAAAATTGAATATACCAAAATTATTAGAGAAAACAAACTGTAGAATTTGAAATAAGCCTGCTAATATTTGGTCGGGCCTCCTCATTATCAATAACGGCTTGTAATCTTCTGGACATTGATTCAACTAACTTTCTAGTATTCTTCGGGGAAATATTGTTCCATGCTTCAGTAATTTTTACTTTTAATTCCGTTTTATTTGATATTGGGGCACTATTTACTTTATTTTTTAATGTCAGCTACAAATTTTCAATTACATTTAAGTCTGGCGACTGGGCTGGTGTTTTAATAACATTTGGACAGTTATAAAGCAACCAACTGCGGACTCGAAATGACGTGTGCTTTGGATCATTGTCGTGATAGAACCGATAATTGTTTTCAATATCTAATTTTTGGGTACTAGCGACGAGATGCTGCCTTAGTATATCCAAGTACACATATTGGTTCATATTCCCTTCGACGAAATGCATGTTACCTACTCCTGCAGATGACATACAGCCCCATAACATCATTCCACCTCCACCGTGCTTTACCGTAGCTTTCATATTTTTCAATTTTAATTCTTCGTTAGGCTTTCTCCACACTGATATTTTTCCATCGGACCCAAATAAGTTTATTTTGGTCTCATCAGCAAATATTACTGAATTCCAGAAGTTCAAGTCTTTATTGATATGCTCTCTGGCAAATTCCAATCTCACGCGTCTATTTCTTTGGCTAATGAAAGGCTTATTTCTAGCAGGTCGACCATGTAAATTATTATTTCGCAAGATCCGTCAAACTGTTTCGGGGTTACACCTTTTTCCAAACTGTCTTTCCACCTCGGCGCACAACTTTGGCGCACTTTTTTTTGGATTATTTGATACCTCTCTTAAAATCCATCTTTCTTCCGTTCATTGAAGATCTTATTTGGAGCCAACCTTGACTCATTCTCGACTCTATTTTCATTCCGGTAACGTTCAATGATATGCTGAACAGTTGACGGACATTTATTTACCATTTTGGCTATGTCTCTTTGGCTGTATCCATTCCTGTAATGAGTAATAATTAAATTTCTCTCAGAAATTGTAGTTCGACGACCCATTCTTAAACAATTTTCGTTTTTTTGAATGAAAAAATGTCAAACTAAACAAAAAACAATTGCACTAAGAAATCAAAGCAACGCCGCCTTCGTAAATTTCAAAATGCGATAAGTTTTGACCCCTGTTGTTATTTTGCATCATTTAAGCTGTGACGTTAAAATTGCATATGATTTGATTAATTATTTATTATTAATTAAATAAAGCATATTTAAGACAAAAAGTAATTCATACTTTTTTAGAAGACTCTTTACTAATTTAATTTCAATAAGTTATTTTTTCCAAATAAATAAAGAGCCACTGACACCAGTTAGTCTTTTCTTATAGCGACTGCATCATTTAAGCTGTGAGTCACTGTATATATATATATATATATATATATATATATATATATATATATATATATATATATATATATATATATAAAAGGTGGGCCATCTATCGGTTTAAATTTGAACCGCCGGTTATTTCGAATCTGGCAATACTTATGTCATTCTATTCTGTCACAAAATTCAGTATATTATCTCCACTGAACGAAATGAATCGATTTACGCTTGAGCAACGTTGGGATTTATTGGAAATTTATTTCCAAAACAAAGACAATTGGTCGGAAATTGCACGAAAATGTCGTACAAAATTTGGTCGCAGAGAAGGACCAACAGTGCCCGGTATACGCAAGTTTATTGCTAAAGTTCGTGAAACTGGTTTTATTGTTGATGCGCCAAGACGTGAGCATGCTCGTACAGTGCGTACACCCGAAAATATCGAAGCTGTGGCTGAGAGTGTGCGTGAGAATTCATCAACATCAACTCGTCATCGTTCTCAAGAATTGAACATTTCACGCACCAGTTTACGTCGAATTTTGTGAAAAGATCTCGGTATGACGCCTTACAAAGTTCAATTGGTTCAAGAGTTGAAGCCGCATGACCATTCGCTTCGCTAGATGGGCCAACGAGAAACTGCACGATGATGTCGATTTTGCCAAAAAAATCATCTTTTCGGATGAAGCTCATTTTCATCTTGGTGGGTACGTTAATAAGCAAAATTGCCGTATTTGGGGCTCAGAAAACCCGCACGTGGTCTTACAGAAGCCAATGCACCCATTACGAGTGACTGTTTGGTGCGGCTTGTGGAGCGGAGGCATCATTGGCCCATATTTCTTTGAAAATTAGGACGGCGCAACCATTACGGTCAATGGAGACACCTATCGCACCATGATAACCGATTTTTTTGTGCCCGCTCTTCATGGTATTGATGTGAACGATGTTTGGTTGCCGACAAACCAGAGACAATTGAGCATTTGAAGGCCAACATTCGCCATGCCATTGCCGAGATACGACCCCATACACTCGAAAAAGTGCTCGAAAATTGGTCCGATCGAATGGGGTACTGTGAGGCCAGCCGCGGCAGCCATATGAATGAAATTCCATTCCATCTCTAACCGGAACAATTGTACTTCACAACAAAAAAATAAATTTGGCAAAACTTCAAACCGTTTTTGTTTTATTGCATTTTTAAATTTAAACTTTTAAATGGCCCACCCTATATATATATATATATATATATATATATATATATATATATATATATATATATATATATATATATATATATATATATATAGACGAGAATATAAAGACCGATAATATGCGTACCGAAAGGGGAGTACGTTAAGGGGACAGAATTTCACCTAAACTGTTTACCTTAGCTCTAGAAGATGTGCCTGACAAAGGAATTAACATAGATGGCGTAGGACTCAACTACTTAAGTTTCGCAGATGACATAGTTATTATTAGCGAAACAGCAGAGGAATGTCGAATTATGTTGCAAGAACTCCACGAGGCCTCTTTAAAGGTTGGACAAGAAATTAACACGAATAAAACCAAAATAAAGAGTCTGCGAGACATAGATGTGACTGTTGCCAAACAATTACATATATTTAGGACACAAGATCCAATTGGGAAAAGAGAACCAAGATGCGGAAATTTCCAGACGAACAATGGGCTGCATTCGGTAAATTGGGATATATAACGAAGTCACCAGTTATACCAATAAATCTTCAAGGAAAAGTCTTTCATAGTTGTATAATGCCTGTTCTCACTTATGGCCTAGAAACCATGGCACTAACTCGCAAGTAGGCTAACAAGCTCCAAATCAGTCAAGGAGCAATGAAAAGAGCCATGCTTGGAATAAGCCTTAGAAACTGAATCAGAAACCAAGATATCCGAGAAAGAATAAAAGTATCGGATGTATTGGGAAAAACAGCACGGTAAAGTGGCAATGGGCGGACCACATTGCGAGACAAGATCCGAATAGATAACATGGAGACCAAGGGGACTATGGGAATATCACAAAAGAAACGACATCCAGAGGATTGCATGAACGAACATGTTGCAAAAGGCATGGAAGGTTTTGGAAGAGGCCTACATTCAAGAGTGGATGAACACAGGCTGAAAAAGAAGAAAGAAACAAAGATCAACCGAAGATCTTCTGTAACACACGTTTGGAACAATGTAATTGAACATTTTGGAGAATCTCGAGCGGTTGTACTTGACATTCCAAGGCATCTGACAGTGTTTGACATGATGGATCATTGGCCAAGCTACGCTCTTATGGTAGATCTGAACAGTTTTGTTCATTACTCTCGCGTTCTTACAAGTGGCAGTTGACAGGTGTTTTCTAATACGTTCACTATCAACGCCGGTGTGCCCCAAGGCCTCATACTGTCTCCTACTATCTGTCTCATTTACATTAACGATCCGCTGGAAAGATCCAGGAATCTAATTTACAGTCTTGCAGATGAAAGTATGCTTATTTCTTCATTTACTTTAAACGCCCAAACATCGGCTACTCATGAAAATATCCGCAGACAGCGTTCAACTTAACAAAGATGTGGAAAAGAAGTTAGATCTTAAGGTGACACTAACTAAGTAGCTTTAACACTACAAAAGCCAAGAGGGCAGTTTTTCTAAACTTGACTGATTTAGTCGAATCGCTAGCAGTCGCCACCGTCGAAGTAACTATTTCGTAAATTTCGTATAATAGACAATAATTTTGAGGTATATTAATATGGCAGAGGTTAATTGAAACATCCGGACATAATTCCAAATCTAATTTAAGATTATGTTTTTAAAATTAAAGCTTTCTTTCCATCTAGTTGAAAATAGTGTTCCCGATTCCCCTTTACTCAAGGGTAGGCATGTTCTCTGTCTTCAATCTCTAATGGGGCTCCGCGCCTAATGAAGTACGAGGCTGGTTTGAAAAGTCCGTGCAAAAATAAAAACTACTTATGTGTTTGGGGTAAACCTTTTTTATTTCTCGACATAGTCTCCTTTTAGGCTTATACACTTCGTCCAACGATGTTCTAGTTTGTTGATCCCTTCCGAATAATAGGATTTGTTCAAGTCTGCAAACTATCCATTAGTGTCTGCAATCACCTCCTCGTTTGAATAAAATCTTTGTCCCGCCAGCCATTTCTTCAAATTGGGGAACAATTAGTAGTCCGAAGGAGCCAAGTCTGGAGAATAGGGGGATGTGAAACGAGTTGGAATCCTATTTCCATTAATTTTGCGACCACAACTGCTGAGGTGTGTGCTGGTGCGTTGTCGTGATGGAAAAGGACTTTCTTGTGGGCCAATCGCGGGCGTTTTTCTTGCAGCTCGGTTTTCAAACGGTCGAATAACGATGAATAATATTCACCTGTAATAGTTTTACCCTTTTTCCAGATAGTCGATGAGGATTATCCCTTGCGAATCCCAAAAGACAGTCGCCATAACCTTTCCGGCCGAAGGAACGGTCTTCGCCTTTTTTGGTGCAGATTCCCCCTTGGTAACCCATTGTTTAGATTGTTGTTTGGTCTCAGGAGTATAGTAATGTATCCATGTTTCATCCACAGTGACGAAACGACGCTTAAAGTCCTCCGGATTCTTCTGGAACAGCTGCAAACCATCCTTGCAACACTTCACACGATTCCGTTTTTGGTCGAGCGTGAGCAATCGCGGCACCCATCTTGCGGATAGCTTTCTCATGTCCAAATGTTTATGCAAAATATTATGTACCCGTTCAGTCGAGATGCCCACAGCACTAGCAATCTCACGCACCTTAACTCTTCTGTCATCCATCACCATATCATGGATTTGATCAATGATTTCTGTAGTCGTAACCTCCACAGGCCGTCCAGAACGTTCAGCGCCACTTGTGCCCATATGGCCAGTCCGAAAATTTTGAAACCACTTATAAACTGTTCTAATCGAAGGTGCAGAGTCACCATAATGTTTATCAAGCTTCTCTTTAGTCTACTGAGGCGTTTTGCCTTTCATAAAGTAATGTTTAATCACCACACGAAATTCTTTTTCGCCCATTTCTTGAAAATCACTCGACTTCCTTGATTCACACGAATACCAAACACAAAGAAATAGACCAATATGGCTGAAACTTGGTGTGTGTTCATTCAAGAGATGCTACTAACTAAACATGACCTCGATACGCGCCGGTAGTGCCATCTCTCGGACTTTGCACGGACTTTTCAAACCAGCCTCGTATGTAGTAGCCGAAAAATTATCATTAAACCCATTTCCATCAAACGGAACAAATTAACTTACACAAAAATACGGAAAATAAAAAATCGAATAGGACATTAATAGAGATTTTGCAAAGCTTATTTTGGTAGGCCACTTCCTTTATGTTTCTTTGAAGCATGTGCCGACCGTTTAGAGCTTGTATAGTAGTAAAGGGAAGAACTTAAAAGACTTAGCTGTTCTCGTTATTTCAAGCATGCGCCCAACATTTGGAGCTTGCGCAGTATTGAACCAAATAAGAGAACCCCTTATTAAGGATAACGATTTCCTTTATTTAGGAACTAATAAGAGAAGTTATTTGAAGTACGTTATTCTTATCGCTATTATGGTCGGGTATGTTTTTTTTTCCTACTTATGTATACAAGCCACTAAGAAAATACAGTAAAATTGAAATGATACTCTTTTATTGAAAATAACACTGACTAGAGTTACTGTTCAGATTATGTGGAGATTTTGCAATCTTGGGCACAATGACATTACAGTATGTGTAGTGCTAATATCAAATGAAATTTTATTTATCGCACATTCGTATTACCTTGGAAATATTGAAGGAAGTGATAGAAACACGCTAGACCAAACTTTAATTTAGCAACTTGTGTTGACCCGTATAATACTAATAACCAGTGTGCTTAACCATGAAATGAATGAAAAAAAAATCCCCTAAGTTTATAGAATGTGGATACTAATCTAACCTTGTACCACCATTCCTTCCTTAGTGGATACTAATCTAACCTTGTACCATAATACTGCGCATGCTTGAGATAACGGCAAGGACAAAGGCATGTGAAAAATAAGCGTTGCGAAATCTCTCTAATATCTCCTTAAGCTTGGTTTTTTTCAGTTACGGCTCATAGCTGGAGTTTCGTACCAAAAATCATCAAAAGCTAGCTCCGGTCTCGCCTTTTGAGTCTCGACACTCTATATATGCTTTCTTGACAAACTGACATATTTTGTATATTTTCAATAGCATTATATAAATTTTTCTTGGTTTCTGATTAGAGGTTGCTTTACGAGGCTGGTTTGAAAAGTCCGTGCAAAGTCCGAGAGATGGCACCACCGGCGCGTATCGAGGTCATGTTTAGTTAGTAGCATCCCTTGAATGAACGCACACCAAGTTTCAGCCATATTGGTCTATTTCTTTGTGTTTGGCATTCGTGTGAATCAAGAAAGTCGAGTGATTTTCAAGAAATGGACGAAAAAGAATTTCGTCTGGTGATTAAACATTACTTTATGAAAGGCAAAACGCCTCAGGAGACTAAAGAGAAGCTTGATAAACATTATGGTGACTCTGCACCTTCGATTAGAACAGTTTATAAGTGGTTTCAAAATTTTCGGACTGGCCATATGGGCACAAGTGACGCTGAACGTTCTGGACGGCCTGTGGAGGTTACAACTCCAGAAATCATTGATCAAATCCATGATATGGTGATGGGTGACAGAAGAGTTAAGGTGCGTGAGATTGCTAGTGCTGTGGGCATCTCAACTGAACGGGTACATAATATTTTGCATAAACATTTGGACATGAGAAAGCTATCCGCAAGATGGGTTGCCGCGATTGCTCACGCTTGACCAAAAACGGAATCGTGTGAAGTGTTGCAAGGAGACCAAACAACAATCTAAACAATGGGTTACCAAGGGGGAATCTGCACCAAAAAAGGCGAAGACCGTTCCTTCGGCCGGAAAGGTTATGGCGACTGTCTTTTGGGATTCGCAAGGGATAATCCTCATCGACTATCTGGAAAAGGGTAAAGTTATTACAGGTGAATATTATTCATCATTATTGGACCGTTTGAAAACCGAGCTGCAAGAAAAACGCCCGCGATTGGCCCACAAGAAAGTCCTTTTCCATCACGACAACGCACCAGCACACTCCTCAGCAGTTGTGGTCGCAAAATTAATGGAAATAGGATTCCAACTCGTTTCACATCCCCCCTATTCTCCAGACTTGGCTCCCTCGGACTTCTATTTGTTCCCCAATTTGAAGAAATGGCTGGCGGGACAAAGATTTTATTCAAACGAGGAGGTGATTGCGGACACTAATGGACATTTTGCAGACTTGGACAAATCCTATTATTCGGAAGGGATCAACAAACTAGAACATCGTTGGACGAAGTGTATAAGCCTAAAAGGAGACTATGTCGAAAAATAAAAAAGGTTTACCCCAAACACATAAGTAGTTTTTATTTTTGCACGGACTTTTCAAACCAGCCTCGTAAATACTGAATAACTCACTTGACCAATTTTTATTTTCCTTGCTAAAGGGACATATTGTATTCGTGAAAAAAATACACTTTAAGATCTTTGCTTTTCTTCACGTTTAGATCACAACACAGTCACTCAATTTCGTCAGTATATCTACCGAAACGAAAACTCTCGAACGAAATGAGATACCAATTTCAAACTTAGTTCATAGATAACATCTAACAAGGAGGTGAAACCTATAATTTTTGAACGATATCGCTCTATGCCAAAGTGGTCCCCGATCATACCAACAACATGGCTGCCAGCGCGATCACGGGTTGTGTTTACATTTGGATTTCAAAGAGAACCTTTTTATAACGTGCTCCCAAAATTCATTATTAATAATTTTCCAGTAAACAAATGACCCGTTTGACGATATATTGAAAATACGAGGCTGGTTTGAAAAGTCCGTGCAAAGTCCGAGAGATGGCACCACCAGCGCATATCGAGGTCATGTTTAGTTAGTAGCATCTCTTGAATGAACGCACACCAAGTTTCAGCCATATTGGTCTATTTCTTTGTGTTTGGCATTCGTGTGAATCAAGGAAGTCGAGTGATTTTCAAGAAATGGACGAAAAAGAATTTCGTGTGGTGATTAAACATTACTTTATGAAAGGCAAAACGCCTCAGGAGACTAAAGAGAAGCTTGATAAACATTATGGTGACTCTGCACCTTCGATTAGAACAGTTTATAAGTGGTTTCAAAATTTTCGGACTGGCCATATGGGCACAAGTGACGCTGAACGTTCTGGACGGTCTGTCGAGGTTACGACTCCAGAAATCATTGATCAAATCCATGATATGGTGATGGATGACAGAAGAGTTAAGGTACGTGAGATTGCTAGTGCTGTGGGCATCTCGACTGAACGGGTACATAATATTTTGCATAAACATTTGGACATGAGAAAGCTATCCGCAAGATGGGTGCCGCGATTGCTCACGCATGACCAAAAACAGAATCGTGTGAAGTGTTGCAAGGATGGTTTGCAGCTGTTCCAGAAGAATCCGGAGGACTTTAAGCGTCGTTTCGTCACTGTGGATGAAACATGGATACATTACTATACTCCTGAGACCAAACAACAATCTAAACAATGGGTTACCAAGGGGGAATCTGCACCAAAAAAGGCGAAGACCGTTCCTTCGGCCGGAAAGGTTATGGCGACTGTCTTTTGGGATTCGCAAGGGATAATCCTCATCGACTATCTGGAAAAGGGTAAAACTATTACAGGTGAATATTATTCATCGTTATTGGACCGTTTCAAAACCGAGCTGCAAGAAAAACGCCCGCGATTGGCCCACAAGAAAGTCATTTTCCATCACGACAACGCACCAGCACACACCTCAGCAGTTGTGGTCGCAAAATTAATGGAAATAGGATTCCAACTCGTTTCACATCCCCCCTATTCTCCAGACTTGGCTCCCTCGGACTACTATTTGTTCCCCAATTTGAAGAAATGGCTGGCGGAACAAAGATTTTATTCAAACGAGGAGGTGATTGCAGAGACTAATGGATATTTTGCAGGACAAATCCTATTATTCGGAAGGGATCACCAAACTAGAACATCGTTGGACGAAGCGTATAAGCCTAAAAGGAGACTATGTCGAAAAATAAAAAAGGTTTACCACAAACACATAAGTAGTTTTTATTTTTGCACAGACTTTTCAAACCAGCCTCGTAACTATAAAAAAGATGTCAAAAGGATATTTTTGTGGTGTGGTTAGTGCTTGTAAAAATATATGTGATATCTCCACAGGAGTTTTTTTTAGATTTTCCAAAGATGCTAAAAGGTTTTCATAATTCTCTATTTCTATTACGCAACATATTATATAAAGATTATGATAATTGTGTTTTCATATTAGAAAGTAGTTTTATTTATAAAACAGTTGATATTTTATTATTGTTAAGTAATGATTTATGTTATTCCAGTTGTACTTTTTTTCTGAACTGACGGCAGAATTATGGTTATCAGCATGTGACCGACCACGTGTCAGTTTGGATATTGAAAAACTCTATAACACATACGGAGTATGTAGAACTTGATAAAAAAATGTTTCTAAAAAAACTTTTCTGGTTTTTTCTTCCTTTTAATCAGCAAAATTTATTTTTAATCTACAGAATAGGATTTTCTTGAAAGAAGGAATTTAAATATTTCAAAAACTCGCGGGCATCATACCAGCAATATGGCGACAGGTCATGTGATCATTACAAACTCGAACCCCTTGAGAACAAAGGTGCCGAGTTGGACTGTGGCTACTTTGTTGTGTTCGCATGCATCAATCAAAAGAGATTTTTATGATTTTAACTTGGTCGGCAGTTGTTTTTGGCTAAAGGTTATGATTATTAAGGAAAAAAATTAAACATTTGGCAACATCTTAGCGGTCATCCCAAAAGACTGGTAAGTGAAAAAAGTCTCCATACACCATCTGCTTTCTATACTATTTTTCTGTTATATTTAACTAATTAATTGGAACTACGAGAAAACACGTTTAAATTAATATTTGAAACTTAACCAATAAGGATTAGTATTAAAAACAACTACGGAACATTTTATTTAGAAGTTACATCATTATTATAAAAATGTAAACAAAATTAATGTCAAAAAAGTCTCCATACACTCAAGAACTGTATTGAAAAAAAAACACGTTATAGTCGCATTTTATCAAGCTATCTATTGCTCGCTAAACTGAAAACAAATGAATAATTTTCAGCCATTCTTTATAATCTATCACTTGTTGCTAGCAATTTTGCAGAAGGTTTTCAAAGTAGTATTAAAAATGAGCGAGAGAAATTGTGAAATTCCATTTCAAGTTCGAAAGATCATAATTGATTTGTGGAAAGATGGCAAATCGTATAGAAATTGTTAAAAAGTCGCATGTTCAGTACATTGTAAACCAGTATAAATCAACGGGTTCCTATAAAATTCGACCATACTCAGATCGTCCCAAGAAACTGACTCCACGTGAAGAGGCCAGTATTGTTAGACAAATAATTATACACGTAGATCCCAAGAAAAGTGCACCAAAATTAAAAGAAGAATTATTTTCGAAAAATGTTTGTACGCAAACAGTAAGAAATTGTTTACACTGTTAAGCCGTTAATTTCGGAAGCTGATCGCAAAAAAAGCGGTTAGCTTTTGCTAGGGAATACGTTACTAAACCTCCTGAATTTTAGGAATCCGTAATCTTTAGTGATGAAACTAAAATTAATCTTTTTGGATCTGATGGCAGAATTAAAGTTTGTTGAAAGAAGAAAACCGCATTCGATAATAAAAATATTTGTTCTACGATGAGACAAGGGGGTGGCAGTGTTCTGCTTTAGGGATGCATGTCCGCTGGAGGGGTTGGAAATTTACATCTTATTAATGATACCCTGGATGTTTATCTGAACCTTTGAGAGACAATTTAAGCGAAAGTGTCCAAAAACTAGCACTCGAAAAAAGATACATTTTCCAACAGGACAATAATCCGAAACATATGCAAACTTGGTGCGAGAATGGATGATTCATAATGTGCGACAGTAGCTTCATACACCTTCGCAATCACCCGATGTTAACCCTATCGAGCATTTATGGGAGGAACTTAAACGGCGCGTTCGCAAGGCAACAAAAAAATATTTTTGTTTTGGTGCCTGGGATTTTAGAGCTGATGATAACTATATTTGGGACGCTAAATCTATACATGCAATCCGTTTTTCTCTATCAGCTCTACTTTTTTAGATACATCAACTTATCTACCAATGTGGTTTTTATTCAGTATATTCATTTATGAGAGTTCTAAAATTATTATATATTCATTAATGTAGGTACAATGGTTTTATTGTCAGTCTGTAATTGAGTAAATTCCAGGTAAATCTATAAATAGTGGAACCATTGCCTATCAGGCACTTGAACTGACCCTTTTAATCACCTAACTCGGGTAAGTCTCGTCAGTTTGTGCGTTCTTACTAATGAGAGTAGATCGAATTCGGCGTGTTATTTTATGTTAAGAAAAGAGTGTTTTTGTGTTATTGAACAGAATTAAAATGAGTTCAGGTTCCAGTTCAAGAAGAAGTTGTGTAAATCAACCTGATGTGTTTTGCTATATATGCGGAGAATACATGTTTCAACAAAACAGACAAACTATTACTGACTTTGTAAAGCGAGCGTATCTTGGATACTTTGGAGTTAAGCTTGGTGATCAGGACAAAACGTGGGCCCCGCATCTCGTATGTAAAACTTGTACAGAGCATTTACGGCAGTGGACTACCGGGAAAAGAAAATGTCTAAAATTCGGCGAACCAATGGTTTGGAGAGAACCAAAAAACCACTTCAATGATTGTTATTTCTGTTTAGTAAATACTAATGGAATCAATCGGTGTGTACCGAGTAAGTGGACTTATCCCAATTTAGACTCGGCAATACGCCCTATCCCGCACTCAGATGAAATACCGATTCCAACATTTCATCAGCTACCACATATCTCTGATGACGAATATTTTCCCTCTGATCGCTCTTCTGATGCTAATAAAAGTTCTGATGCTAATGAAACTAACAGTGACTATGAGGGGACGTCATCAGTTCCTCAACGCTTCAATGAAAATGAATTAAATGATCTCACCAGGGATCTCAATTTATCGAAAAAAGCTTCTGAAGTACTGGCTTCTAGGTTGAACGACAAAAATTTACTGGAACAAGGAACCAAAATTACCTTTTACCGTACAAGAGAAAAAGATCTGCTACCATTTTTTTCTCAAGAAGACAATTTTGTATTTTGTCACGAAATTAGGGGACTCATGAAAGAAATGGGACTTTCTGAATATATTCCAGATGATTGGCGCCTATTTATTGACAGTTCAAAGCGAAGTTTAAAATGTGTCCTTCTACATAATGGGAATAAATATGGTTCAATACCACTAGCTCACTTAACGAAACTGAAAGAATAATATAATACCATAGCTTTGGTCTTGCAGAAGATAAAGTATTACGAACATCAATGGATGATTTGTGTAGACTTAAAAATGGTAAACTTTCTTCTTGGGCAGCAAAGTGGTTACACGAAATATCCGTGTTTCTTGTGCCTCTGGGATAGTAGGGACAAAACACACCACTGGGTTAGAAAAGATTGGCCTCAGAGAGAAAACATGGACGTTGGGGAAAAGAATATCATTAACGACGCTTTGGTTGAAAGAGAAAAAATCATACTTTCTCCGTTACATATAAAGTTGGGCTTAATGAAGCAATTTGTAAAGGCTCTTGATAAGAATGGGTCTTGTTTTGCATATATAGGGGTAAAAATGCATCAGTTGAGCACAGAAAAACTCAAAGCAGGGATATTTGACGGCCCACAAATAAGACAATTAATTAAGGATCCTGCCTTCATAAATTCAATGAATCAAGTTGAACGAGAAGCTTGGACATCATTTGTTGCAGTTGTAGAAAATTTTCTAGGCAAACATAAAGCTCAAAACTATGTTGAAATGGTTAACAAGATGCGTAATAGTTTCAAATCCTTAGGGTACAATATGAGTATTAAAATACACTATTTACACAGCCACTTAGACCGTTTTCCAGAAAATTTAGGACACATGAGTGAGGAACAAGGTGAAAGATTTCACCAAGATATTAAAGTTATGGAGGACCGCTACCAAGGAAGATGGGACATGCACATGATGGCAGATTACTGCTGGAGTTTAAAAAGGGACTGTTTAAAAAAACATTCAAGAATGTCGCGGAAAAGAAGCTTTCCAAGTGTTGAGTGACTATTTCATTTCTTCAATGTTTTTTTTTTGTTTGTAAGTACGACATAATATTGTATTTTGTATAACTAAAATAAAAATTTCGTATCTACTTTTGTTTACTACACTTACGGATTTGAGTTACAATAATGTAACTTATATTTCTCTAAAATTGTATATCTTAAAAATTTGAGCTCCTAGGTACAAATGAATACGTTATTTGAATTCAGGACATCAAATTGATATAGAATCAGCTCAAAAAACCTCGACACCAAAACAGCTGTTCCCCTGTGTAATGTTTCAAATGGAGATTTAAAAAACAGGATATTGAACGAATGGGAGAACACGCCAGCAGAAATTAGTAGAAAGCTGGTTGTAAGCGTGTCAAAAACTTTTACAGGAGATTACGCTAACGGCGTTTCCTCTAAATATTAGATTAAACAAAGTTGTTATTTTCCGTTAAACTCCGTCAAACTATTATTGGTAATTGTTAAGTGTATGGAGACTTTTTTGACATTAATTTTGTTTACATTGATAAAACAATGATGTAACTTATAAATAAAATGTTCCGTAGTTGTTTTTAATACTAATCCTTGTTGGTTAAGTTTCAAATAATAATTTAAACATGCTTTCTCAGTGTTTCAATTAATTAGTTAAACATAACAGAAAAATAGTGTAAAAAGCAGGTGGTGTATGGAGACTTTTTGGACTCACTGTATATTAAGGGAGTCACATCCTAGGAATTTCCTTACTATTAAAATGCATTGTTTCAAGGATATACCATGAGGTAATGAACTTTAAAGATACTAAATTTCAAATATATACGGTGTTTATATTTTTCTAAACTTGTTAGTTATTGCTTAAAAACATAATAATACAAATTCTCACCTACAAACTATGTTAATACAAAAGTTACAAATAAATATGCATCACAAAATAAAATAATACTGGACGTCCTATTCTAAAACTTTTTTTTTATATAAAATTTTAAACATACAAATATAGAGAGAGATTCGCCAAAAATATAACTGGATATAAAAATAAAATACCTACATGGCGTTTTGATTCTTCTAGTTCAGTGTATATTGTATAAAAAGTGTATAATAAAATAATACAGATATAAAAGAGCATTAAATGTGTTCTCAAAAAAAATTTCACAAAAATTAAGAAGATTTTGGAAATATATTAAGTACAAAAACTAAATAGGGATGACCAAAAGTTGTTTATAGCAGATTCAACGAGCTGAACTAGGATATTATATATTTGAAGCTATATTTGTTTGTATTACTTTCACCTCATCAAACATTTCCCCTTTTTGAATGCGACCAATTAAATAATAAATATCTCGTGACCAACGGATAAACATGTACATATGTTAAAAGCCGTAAAATATCGAGAAAAACCAAGTTTTTTATTGAGAAATTTTGGGATCAGACCATGTTTCGACCCAATAGGCGTGATTCTCTGCCTACGATTTCACCAGGCATCTTTACTCTCAAGACTATGGCACTGAGTGTACCAAGAGAGGTCCAAGGTAATACAGACCGATATTCATCAGACCGTGATCCAGTATTAGGAACGATTTCCACTGAGCCTGGTGAACTGCAGGCGAGTCTAGTTGCTTGTCTAGTGCTTTTTCGGACCCATTCGTTGATCTAATCTTGAGAACATCCCTGAAGGTGTCATCGTACGTAAAACGTTTATTTCATCCATTTTTCTAATTTAACACGGCTTAATCCAAAGAACCATGAGCTCGGATTTGAGGGGAGCCGTGAAAAAATTGTTTGCTTTGTTTAATGACATTTAAATAAATATTTTAACGATTATTATATTTTTTTCCAAGCGATTTTACACTCTAAATACTTCTCAAACTTCCTTGATCTTACTTTGAATACTGGTGGCTCTCAAACGTTTCTACCGCGAGACCCCATTTTAACGAGAATTTTGTTGCCGGCCCTCTCCCCTATTCGCACCTTGCTGGACATCTGTAACTGAATTATTATCTTTGTTGCTGACCCCTTCCAACACAAAGAAGTAAAATTGCTTTTCTTGCGTTTATTTACGTTATGACAGACGAAAATACACATCTCAATATATTTGTTAATACGCCTGTAACTGAGGGTGGCCATCCATATTTTGATAATTGCTACGTAGTGGTGCGTGTCTTCTTTATGATCTATTGATTTTTACCACCTTTGTAGACCTATTATTCTTCTGAGCCATTTATATAAACTCTACATTCGTAAAATTACACACTGGAAAATAAGCTTGATTTCTACCAGCCAAGAGAGCAGGTCGGTTTTCGCTCTGGCTTTGGAACAAACCACCATCTGCAATGCATTAAAATCCTTATCGAAAAAACATAGAATACCATTGTCCCTTGTCTCTGATTTTTGTCTACTTTCATAAAGCTTTTGACACTGTAGAAATGGTCTCAATACTACGAGCATTAAAAGAATTCAAAATTCACCAAAGATATTCAAATATTATCCAAAATATTTATGAAAACGCGTCAACAAAAATTAACACACCTGAACTAAAAGAATAAGAATAAAAAGAGGAGTCAGGCGGGGAGATAACTCCGTCGCCAAAATTGTTCACTGCAGTCTTAGAACATGCATTTTAAACATTAAATTGGGAAGTAAGGGAATTATGGTCGATGGGAAAAGATTGAACCATTTAAGGTTTGCAGATGACATAGTTCTAATATCAGACAACTTGCAAGAGCCCAGAGAAATGATATAAGAACTACAAAAACCAAAGGTCTGCTACTAAACTACAAAAAAAAAAACGAAAATGATTATCAACTTAGGACCCAGCGAACTTGTAAAAAGTAGGAAATAAGGAGATCGAAAGTGTAGAAAAATACAGCTACCTTGGCCATGAAATCCGGATCGGCAGGGACAACTAGACATGCGAATTATCCAGTCGAATAGCCTTAGGTTGGGCAGCTTATGGAAAACTTACGGACGTATTTAAAACAGCCATTCCTAAGTATGAAACGAAAAGCCTTTAACCAGTGTGTTCTCCCAGTGCTAACGTGCGGGGCTGAAACGTTGCCACGTATAGTAAGTCAGCTACAAAACAGCGAATAACGCAACGCAGGATGAAGAGGTCTATGTTAGATTTGTCTCTGAGATAGGATCCGAAATGAGGAAATAAGAACGGGTATAGATGACATATTGCGCATTACAAAATTAAAATGGAGATGGGTTGATCATGTGGCCAGATTAAATGATAATAGATGGACGAAGCAAATCGTGGAATAGCGACCGAGAACTGAAAAACGTAATTGAGGAAGACCACCGACCTCATGGACAGACGATTTTAAAAGAATTGCTACAACCTTGATTGCAACGGCTCGGAGCAGAGACGAATGGAAACACCTTGAGGAAGTCTACGTTTAACAATGGACAGAGGAGGTTGATCGATGATGATAGTAAGTAAAGGTTGCCAAATATTACGCATGTTCATACTTGGTCTGCTGGGAGTTTTACCATTGTTGATAATGCAAACAATTTCTTTAAACTTTTTTTCATAACATTCTTAATGTATGAGTCTGAAACCTCAAATGTTATTGGTGCCTAGATCAAGCATGTTCCGCTAAATCTGACGGCAAAAAACTATTTATAGGATGTATGTCGAAATATCGAGGCCGAATTTTGGGTTTTTTATTGAAAAACCGTCAGCTAGAGCCTAGAGCATGTCTTCGACCAAAAAATAGGCATTTAAAAGACATCCAATATTCCATTGAAAGACAGGATAGTTCTTTTTTGCCATTTCCTAATTTGATTCTGAATATATTCAACTATGCATCTAAAGGGACATTATTTTTTTTAATCTGTCCAATAGGTTGAACGATTTTACCTAAAATATACCGAAAATTCACCGACTCTTTAAGGAATCTTTTGGCAGTTAGCAATGTACAGCAATTCCGCAAAGCGTGGCGTTTTAAACGGCGACGTTTGGCGTCAAACTTAGGTTCTTGTTTGAGCAAGATGCAACGAGGGGGAGAATGAAAAATCGTGTCTAATTGTGATTTCATTTCTTTATAATGACTTGGTATACAGATGAATATCCAATAGATATAAAACCATTTTAGTGAAATCGGTATTGAGAGGCCAGGTTTCGTCGAATCTGCTATACGAGGATGACGGTAAAGTATATCGTAAGTGCTGTGTCGCGTTTCGGGCCATTCCTAATAATAAGCAAGAAATATAGATGCAGGCAAAATATCACATTGAGGAACTAACATAATAAAAAAATTAGTTTGTCGTTAATAAATTCGATATGTTTTAGTAGCTTATTATTACAACAATTATTATTAACTGCAAAAAAGATATGCACAATTAAAAATTACATTCGTGTAAAGACGGTGCCATTGGAAATTTCAAAACTATCTTAATTTCATGTTAAATTTCAATAACATCGTTTTGTAATTTTTTTGAACAAGGAACACTGGCAAGATCTCAAGCAAGAAATTCTGCACACCAAATAGCAAGAACAAAATAAAATCCATATAACAAAAATCACATTGATCGCAATTTTTCTTATTGTTTGGAAGCATTTTGATTTTGGTACACAATATATACAGGGTGCCCATCTAGAGTATAATTTTCAATATTGGATACGGTCTTTAAACATAGAGAACAATTTGAAACTTCAAACTACACAAAATTTAAGTCCTAAGAACATGTTAAATTTAAGACAGATTTAAAATATTTTGTCTGACATTAGCAAACATGTGTTCTGTTTAAAAAATAGTGATAACCTGTTGCATACTTTATCATACTTTGATTGTACTGCTAATTGTTTTGAACGTCAAACTTGAAGGATTATTTTTTACAATGAGTCTCGACACCAAATTAAACAAAAGTTTCTCTATAACAGGGGTTCCCCAACTCTGCGTCGCGACGCCCTAGGGCGTCGCGACTCTATCCTAGGGGAGTCGCGAGACGATACGCACAGGTCGCCTACACGCGTCGTAATCAGCTACTGCGCGGCGCGGTGCGTGTCTCATTAGCGACTCAGTAAACCAGCCCCTCCATTTTGTTCGTTCATCGTTCTGTCGTTTGTTTCGGTGCTTTATTTATTCGTCGATTACAAGCGTAGATGAATGTAGTGTTTTGATTTCAAGTGTGTTGTATTTAATTTACACGTCCTTATTCATTACCTAAAATGGATAACTTTATTCAAATAAATAGAAAACGTGTTGAAGACGCAGGAGAGAGAGAGAAAAAAGAAACTGTAGAAAAACGACAAAAGACAAAATATGATGGCTGATATTTAGATTTTGGATTTACCTAGGTTAGCAAAGGAAATATGGAAGTTCCCCAATGTGTTGTTTATCATAAGGTACTGGCTGCTGAAAGTATGCTTCCTAATAAATTGAAACGTCATTTGGAAACAACTAAAAAATAATTTACAAGAAAAGCCGCGAGATTTTTTTGCAAGAAAATTGAAAGAACTCTAACTTCAGTCGACATCCTTGTTTTCCAGAGCATCTATTCCTTCCAAAGCACTGCTCGCCTCTTACAATGTCGCATTTTAATAAATATTTTCCAGAGAATACAAGACGACTGGATTAGAGCCATTCCAATAGACCCCACCACTATCTACACTTTCAACAGTCGAGGAAGAACAGCTGTTCGATTCGATAAAGACAAACTGTTTTAATTTTGGAGCAATGCATCCCAAGAATATCCTACTATCAATACTACGGCTTCGAGGGTTCTTTTACCATTTGCTACGCCCTACTTGTGTGAAACTGGCTTTTCTGCAGTTGCAGTAATCAAATCGAAGTCCAGGTCACAAATAAATTTAGAAAAAGAAATGAGAGTCCCGATTTGAGAAGTTATGCTCAGAAAAGCAAGCTCATCCTTCTCATTAATGGTATTGTTTGTAGTTTTCTAATAAATAATAATTAGGATTCTATATTCTTTGGAGTTTTCTTTGAATAATAAAGTAATTTTATTGCCTGCTAGAGCTACACACAGGTATCTTCTTTTAGAATGGGGGTCGCAAAAAAATTGCAACCTGTAAAGGGAGTAGCATTAAAAAAAATAATGGGAACCCCTGCTCTATAAAATTGCTACGGCTCGTGAGATATATATCCGGTTTCTGTCTGGCCGAATACTCCCGAAAACACGTGGCTACATAATGTACGATGAAAAATGCGAGAAAATCGGATTAGGAATCGATCCCTCCAAACACTTGGTCTCTTTCGTGAACGCGGAGAAGTTTCACTCCGCAATTCGCCAAGAGACAGCCATAATCTCGCTTTTAGTCTCCATAATACGATGACATGCTCTCTTCATGAATCGTACCGGAACAATTCACTCTAGGAAATATTTAATAACACTCAGTTATGGGAACAGACGAACAAGTCTTGGAAGGGAAGCATTCCGTAAACTGGGTTATATAACGAAGTTACCACTTATTCCAATAAATCTTAAAAGAAAAGCCTTTAACGGTTATATAATGCCTGTTCTCATTTATGGTTTAGAAACTACGGCACTAACTCGCAAGTCGGCTAACAAGCTCCGAATCACTCAAAGAGCAATGGAAAGAGCCATGCTTGGAATAAGCCTTAGAGACCGAATCAGAAACCAAGATATCCGAGAAAGAGCAAAAGTACCGGACGTACTGAAAAAAATAGCACGGCTAAAGTAGCAATGAGTGGGCCACATTGCGAGAAAAGATACAAATAGATGGACTAATAAATTGTTAACATCTCCATGTCCACCAAGGGAGACCAAGAGAAATGTGAGAAGACCACAAAAGCGAAGGCGAGACGACATCCAGAGGATTGCAGGAACGAACTAAACACAAGTTGCAATGGATTTCTATCCCCTTCTGGGCATGGAAGATTTTGGAAGAGGCCTACCTTCAGAAGTGGATGAACACAGGCTGAGAAACAAAAAGAAGATGAGAACACACCACCAACGTTACATCTTTTTTTCCTAATGACTTGTATATGATATAGAAATAGGTGCAACACTCCTACATGGGTTCTTAATTTCTATTGTTGCCCTTTTAAATCTAATTTTTAATACTAATTCTTTAAAAACAAAAAGTTTGAAAAAAAAACATTAATGATTTTTGCAATGCAACTTGAGACCTATAGATGTGAATAATTATCGAGAAAATTTATTAAAAATTAGCATGTCCTCTTAACTACGGCGGAGTAGCTTTTAATGTCCATCCAATACAACTGAACATCAAACTGCATCGTGTTAAATTGGCGTGACCTTGCGACGTTTCGTCTACCACTGCACGAGGCATCTTTAGGGATCTTTAGTCTTCACTAAATCCATTTACGGTTCTAGTATCGAAGAATAAAGATCCCTAAAGATGCTGCGTGAAATAGGAGCAATTAGAAATACACTTCACATATGTTGTTTCTGATGTGGTCCACGTTAGCAAATAGTAAATTAATTAAAAATGCAAAAACAGTTTAAAATTTGGTTAATAAATATGAACGACTTAAAATCAGGTTTTCAGTCTTCCTGAAATATTAGTTCAAGTAACGTCACATCTTCAAATCTTTCCGAGAGGTCAGTGTGGTTTAAGGTAATCTTAAATTTTTCACCTATGTTTACGAGGACGTGGTGCGATGTAAAAGTTTCCGGATTAACGCAATATAGCAAGAACACTAAGTAGTATGGAGTACATCCCTAATCTGACAAGTTTTAACTTACTAGCTCGTTCTAACTAGTTCTTGGAACGTTTTGTAAAGGTCTAATTGTGTCTCTCACAATTAGACCATTGCACAATAATATGGAAACGCAAAAAAGCACGCGGATGAGGGAAATCGTGTTTAAAACTCGGGAAAAGTACTAATAAAACGTAAAAAATAATTCGGAAGATCTTCAACTGGAACCACGCCTGAAATCATCGCCAAAGTTCAACAAATCATTCTTGAAAATCGTCGACGGACAATTCTAAGTTTCTTTGACGAACCTTCTATTGGCTAGAAAACGGCCGATGAGCGATTACTATTACTAAATTACGATAATTCACCGGCCCACAGTTCGTTCCGTACGCACTACTTTTTGGTAAAGCATTTCATGACTGTCATCCCCTACCCCCCGTGTTCGCTTGATTTAGCACCCTATGACTGCGGGCTGTGCTCTTATATAAAGACGAAATTAAAGATCTGCTGCTTCGAGAACGCGAATGCAGGCAGTGATAGTATCGATTTTCCAAAAAAATGTTCCACCATTGGAAAAGGGTATGTAAACCCTAGTCTCTCAAAATTTAAAAAAAAAGTCACTTTAGATTAGGGAAATTTAGGGTATTTTACATAAAATATCTAAAATGGATCTTAAAATTTAAATATTCTCTCGATCTAAAATTTTATGTAAAAACATAAATAGATTCTTGTTATACCACTTCTTTTCAACATTACTGACCTTATGTATTTGGTTTCTCTATCGGTAATAACAGTAAACACTATGATAAAGTAAATGGGCACCCTGTATTGAAAAAACAAACGTTTACTCAATATTTGCCTTAGCGACAAAAGACGTAAGCGACGAAATCTCGTTCGGGGTAGTATTTTCACTGGACAATCTACTAAATTCAACCTCCTCACCTTCGGCACAAGTCGGCTCCGACGGCCATTGCTTATGACTCGGAGCGTATAGTATCAAAAGAGCGCAAATGTAAACATTCCACATTCCATAAACCCCCGTATGAATGACCGATGTGAACTCGATGTCCATACTGTCATCCCACTTGTTCTCACCTTGAGTATATTGGTTCAAAAGGAATGAAATCACGGTTACACCGGCACAAACCAACGTGGCAACCATGAGAAAGGTAAAACGATACATTATACCTTCGTAGTGTAGACGCCTAGCTTGTGTCATACTTGGCAAAACCGCGCGTTTAATGCTGATATTTCTGAACACATTCCAAATCATGTAGCACAAAAATAGGAAATATATTCCTGCGCACAGACCGGCGCATATGACGAAAGTCAAAGCTAGGTTAGTTCCAAGTGGAGTAACCCATATGGAATAGAATGGGTTCACTAGATGAACGCCACGTTCACTTAAGTCAAATATTAGTAGCGATATACAACCAACTGCGATGGAACTCAAGTGCTTCCAGTACTTTCTGAGATTATTTCGTTCACCAGTTTCCTGTATCAGCATGTGTTCAGCTGTAAAAACTAGCCAAAATGACAGGAGCATCGCGTAGAAAATACCCTGCCTTATATCACTTAATAATAACATATAAGGCATATCACAAACTAAAGTTAAGTATTCCACAGGAAGATCCAGAAATGCTAATGTACCCCCGAGACTAATTAACATATATTCGAGTAAAGCAGGCGTCCGAGATAACAAATGTACCCTGTTCCAGAACCAAATCATAATTCCAACAATTATAGGGAAGAATACAGTTTTCAAACTAACCCACACCTTGGTAAAACCACCATTCATATGAATTATATGGAGATATACCTCGTGGACCAGACCGAGTTGTGTATTAACTTCTTTTTTGAAGTCGTAGGGTAAACGTAGGTTGAGAAGGTAGTAGTCGTGGTATAGCGAGCCGAGTTCGAAGAGTGGTACCATTGTGCAGTTGTAGGGGTAGCCATCTTTGTTTTTGATGTGCAGGTCGTCGAAGATGCAATCCATGTATCTAAAGAAAAAAAACAGAAAGATAAGTTACTACTCAGTATATATCACCACTACACCAAACACTTTATTTTTGCACTCAACGCGCGTTTCGCTAACCATGTTAGCTTCATCAGGAGCGACGACTGACTAAAGCTAAACTACAAACCTACTATATTTATACTTAGCCTAACATCTGAATTACTCAGGCGAAACTAGTGGCACAGGCGAGACCATCAGCTCCGGTCAAGTAAACAGTAGAGGGAACTATAAGGAATAGACGCTCTGTCTTTATTTAAAGTACTTTTACATTTTATAATTTCCATAATTTCATATGCGTTCAACAAAAACATTTTTACTTAATCTTAGATTATCTATGTTACGGTATGATCAGCTTCAAGGGCATGTTTGGCAATGCTAGACTTTTCTGTTCTACTATAATTTAAATGTGCTAAATATTCTTTAAATCATGTTTTAATTGACCTTTTTGTTTACCCAGCATACTTTTTGTCGCAATCGTTACAACTCATTTCATAAATTCCACTTGTTTCACAATTAGGAATTTTATCTTTGGGATTTCCTAAGATATTCCTCAGATTGTCTGATGACTTATAGACTAAGCTGAGGTTTACCTCATTAAATACCTTATTGAGTCCCCTGCTAGAGTTTTGGATTATATGGTATGGATACATACTTGGTCTTATTTTCTTCGCGTGTAAATCTAAATACGAATTCTTTAACCTGAACTTACGTCTAGTTATTAAAGAAGGAAAGTGACCAAACGATGAACTAAAAAATGTAATGCGGCTAATTTGTGTTGTTTGCAATGAAATGAATCATTAGGAATATATCTATCTGTTACTGTGTCTTTTCTATAGATATCAAATTCTAACCTATTTTTAATAATTAAGATTATCTAGAAAAGGCAGTTGTCCTTTGTTCTCAATTTCGTAAGTGAATTTAACGGAATCATATCGGCTAATTAATTTGGAAACAAAATCATCTATATTTGCTTTCTTTGTGTCAAACATCGCGAAAACATCGTCCACATACCTATACCACACCCTTGGGAAATACTCAAACTCTTGACTGGTTTCGGTTTCAAACTTACTCATGAATAAATTTGCAATGAAAGGTGATCAGCAATTACCCATAGCTGTTCCTTCTTTCTGAACCTAAAATTGAGTGTTATATTGAAAATAATTTTGTTCCATACAAAGTTAAGATAATGTAGGCAATTGGTATGATCGCATTATTCACATTTATTTTAAATTTTAGCGAATGGTTAAAGGATTGAGAAAGAAAGATGTCTTCTATTTAAAAGCGGATAAAGGAAATAAGGTTGTTATATTGGATAAAAAAGAATACTTTGAACGTGTAGATAATCTTATCGAATCTGGCCCTTATGAAAAGCTAATAAGAAATCCATTACCGAAAATGATAACAGAGGTTAAAAATTCTTTAAAGAAATGTAAGAACCTTGCCTCCGATTCGCTACAATTTAAATTAAATGTGAGTAATTCGGCCATACCAACGTTGTATTACTTACTCAAAATTCACAAACCTAGAAAAGCATTGTTTCATCGATCGGATCACCCACATATTTAATATCCAAATGGTTATCAAAAGAACTCGAGAATTTACCATTAAATACTCCGCAGTGAAGAATTCTTTAGAATTTACTAATAAAACAAAAGATTTAGTTCTTAATGAAGGTGAAATTTTAATTTCTTTTGATGCCAATTCTTTGTTTCCAAGTGTGCCAATACCACAAACCTTACAATATCTCGAAGAATTACTTAGGATGGATGACTTTGAGGACGAAATTATTCATGAATACTTAACATTATCTAAACTTTGTATGGAACAAAATTATTTTCAATATAACAGTCAATTTTATGTTCAGAAAGAAGGAACAGCTATGGGTAATTGCTTATCACCTTTCATAGCAAATTTACCTGGTATACAAGTATGAAATGGGGATTTTAGACACCAATGCAGTTTGTGCTATAAAGATTTGACACTGCGCCATTTTGTTGTGTCATCAACAAGCGTCAGACGCGATAAATTGGAAAAGTGTGTGCATAGTGTTGTGTTCAATATGTCGAAATTTATACCGAACAAAGAGCATTCGCGGACAGCATTAATTTTTTGTTTTCATTTGAAGAAAACTGCTGTTGAATCATACCGATTACTTCGAGAAGCTTATGGTGAACATGCTCCATCGCAAGATACGTGTGAACGATAGTTTCGGCGTTACAAAAGTGGTAACTTCGATGTTGCAGACAAGGAACGTGGAAAACTGCCAAAAAAATACGAAGATGTGGAATTGTAAGCATTGTTGGACGAAGATGATTCGCAAACACAAAAACAACTCGCTGAGCAATTGGGCGTTAGTCAACAAGCTGTTTCCAATCGGTTACGAGAGATGGGAAAGATTCAGAAGACCGGTAGATGGGTACCACATGAGTTGAACGACAGGCAAATGGAAAAGCGCAAAACATGTGTGACATTTTGCTGCGACCGAATCGCTTTGGCAGAAATACCATGCTCTGTGTTTGGTGGGACTAGAGGGGCGTGGTCTATTATGAGCTGTTAAAACCTAGGGAAACGGTTAACACTAAACGTTCCCGATTTGTACTGTTTGCTGCTTGAAAAAAGGCCAGAATACGGAAAGTGGCAACACAAAGTCATTTTTCTTTCTTCTTGACAATGCTCCATCACATACAGCAAAATCAGTTCGCGACACGTTGGAAGCACTCAGCTGGGAAGTTCTACCCCATGCGGCTTACTCACCAGACTTGGCTCCTTCCGATTACCACTTGTTTGCCTCGATGGGTCACGCACTTGCTGAGCAGCGCTTTGGTTCGTACGAAAATGTGAAAAAATGGCTCGATGAATGGTTCGCAGCAAAAGGGGAAGATTTTTACTGGCATGGTATTCACAAATTGCCCGAAAGATGGGAAAAAATGTATAACAAGCGATGGAGCATACTTTGAATAAAGCACTTTTTATCATTCTTCCGAATTTAACAAGAACAGAAAAAAAATCCACATTTCATACTTGTACACCTGTACACCGAAGCCAGTCAAGAATTTGAGTATTTCTCAAAGGTATGGTATAGGTATGTGGATGATGTTTTCGCGACTTTTGATACAAAGAAAGCAAATATAGATGATTTTGTCTCCAAATTAAATAGCCGATATGATTTCATTAAATTCACTTAAAAAATTGAGAACAACGGATAACTGCCTTTTCTTTTTAATTATTAAAAATAATAATAGGTTAGAATTTGATATCTATAGAAAAGACCCAGTAACAAATAGATATATTCCTAATGATTCATTTCATTGCAAACAACACAAATTAGCCGCGTTACATTTTTTAATTCATCGTTTGGGCACTTTTCCTCTGAATAGAGTAAACTTCAATGAAAGGAATCGTATTAGAAATATAACTAGAGTTAATGATTATGACGATGACTTAGTAAACAAGTTAATAAATAGACATAAGTTCAAGTTAAATATTCAGAATCCCACCTTTTTTTATACGCGAAGAAAACAAGATCAAATATGTCTCCATACCATAAAATCCAAAATATAGCAGGGGACTCAATAAGGTATTTAATAATAAATAAACACTTTAGTCTATAAGTCATCAGATGAACTGAGGAATATCTTAGGAAATCCCAAAGATAAGATTCCTAATTGTGAAAAAAAGTGGAATTTATGAAATTGGTTGTAATGATTGTGACAAAAAGTATGTTGGGCAAACAAAAAAGTCAAATAAAACACGATTTAAGGAACATTTAGCATATTTAAAATATAGTAGAACAAAAAAGTGTAGCATTGCCGAACATGCCCTTGAAGGTGATCATACTGTAACATTAAATAATCTAAGATTCAATAGTAAAACAACACTGTCTACTCCACACAATATAATGAAAATCTTTGGTAACTTACACTCTTTAAATTGTGGACATATTTCGTAGACATATATTGTGTGGAGTAGACAGTGTTGTTTTACTATTGAATTCTTCCACTCCACTGAGAGAATGGACTATTTTTATAAAAAAAAAATAAAAAAGGATAATAATCTAAGATTAATTAAAAATGTATCTGACAGGAGATTGTCGAACGCATACGAAAATATGGAAATTATAAAATGTAGAAGTAGTTTTAATAAAGATAGAGGGCCTATTCCTTATAGTCCCCTCTACTGGTTACTTAACCGGAACTGATGGCCTCGCCTATGCCATTAGTTCCGCCTGAGTAATTCGGGTGTTAGGGTAGATTTGAAGCATAACTTTAGCCAATCATTGCTCCTGATGAAGCTGACATGGTTAGCGAAACGCGCGTCGAGTGCAAAAATAAAGTATCTGGTGTAGTGGTGATATATACTGAGTAGTATCATTGTGCCAAAGATTCCACATTCCCAACATAGTAAAATAAGTTTCTAAAATGTATGTTCAGTAGAATTGGGTGGTATCTAACTGAGTACATAAGTTGCTAAATTAGCTACTTTTTTGTTGATTTATTTATAGATTTGGAATGCTAAGAGAACTCTAACATTATCATAAGCCCTGTATAAATGACTCACAGTGTGGACGTTTGTAACTAAGAGGAACGCCATTTTACAACACTGTAAACAAAAGACCGCGGGAATGATGTTTACAGCAACCAGAATATGGTGGCATTAACATCACCAATGAAAACAGAAAATTAATCTACCCAAATTAAGCGTTCAAGAAACATAATTTTTTGTATACCTTTTGGTCACAGAATTAGTATAGTACATCCAAGACGTCCTTCCTCCATTTTTAGTTTTGTCACTATAAGCCAATCGTGCATCAAGGGTGAGCTCGATCATTGGGTTATTCAATTTTTGTCCTTCCCTGTAAATCACGTCGATTTGGAGAACACCAACTAAATTCTGCTGCCAACGAGAAAAATCGTTGCCGTGAAGTGGCATTTCTACCACAAATACCTGTAAAATAATTTTTTTTTTTTATTTTGAGGAATTTACATACAGTGGGTCAAGTAAGAACGTGACGCGCATTGGTCATTCAAAAAATGGAATGGAAAAAAAGAATTGCCATTAAAATGCTAATGATTCAGTGTCGATAATATCCTGTCATATTCGGGGCATAGTTTCGATGAGATTTTCCGCGTATGCTTGGGGCATTGATTTCCAAATGGCCCGAATTGCCGTGACAGCTGTTTCACTGGGTACACCTTTTTACTACGGAGCTTCTGCTTGATGTATAACAAGATTTGGTTTGTATCGGGCGACTGGGAAAGCCAATCTAGTGTGACGATACCGGATTCCCTTTTCCACTGTCTTCACGTTTTACTCCGATGTATGGGTCCTTATTCTCTTGAAGAATCCATTCTTCATTTTTATCGACGTCATGTCAATTTTTTTTGGCCAAAAACCTTTGAAATAGGGTAAAACTAAAGTGGTAATGTAATGAAGTGTGTAATGTTAGAACTTTTAAGATCCACCAATCCCAGGGAGTAGTTTCCCCCCTCCTAGGGATGATTTTCGAATGTTTGGTATAATGAGATAAAAGTACTTGATCTTTTCCAAATTTTGATACCATCCAGGTGCATCATTAGAGCTTAGGGGTAGTTTCTACTGCCCTCTAAAGGTAGTTTAGAGTCATGTATCGCTGGTCCAATCTACTCCATATTTGTTAACCCTGCCTAAAACTACAAGAGCCTGAACTTTTTTCGTCGTTATTGAAACTTATGAGATAAATTCGTAGATGGGGGTAGTTTTTACACCCTATAGGGGTGAATCTCAACTCTTTAAGAGTAATGTGTGGTTGTCACACCAGATTCAGATATTTTATCCTAAAAGCTACAAGAATTTGTCCTTTGTACATGTTATTTAAACTCACGTGCGTTATTTGAGTTTTTGGGGTACTTTTCATCCTCTATAAGGGTGGATTTTGGTTTAATTAATAGACATAGTTTGCTGTAGTTTGAATGCTCTTCTCTAGACTATAAAATATTTATCATTTTTCACACTTCATTAAGAGTCATAGTTTTATCCCATTTCAAGGGATGTTTTTGGCTAAAAAAAAAGACAAGATAAATCTTTTTTTTAACTACGGATTCGAATTCAGCGTCGAAAAATATACTAGATCCATGTGTTTTGGTTCGTGATAATGAACATTTCTTTTGTGTGGCTGTGTAATCAGTAAAAACAGCATGAACAACCCACAGTTCACCGTTAACAACGTAGCTCTTACTACGGCCGAGACCATTACATACTTAGGCTGTACCCTGAATAACCAATACTAAGCAATCCGACCCTCAGCCACCCGAGGAGTGTTGCGGTGCTACGTCCTTTCACTCCTTCTGTATGGAACGAAGGAGTGGACCCTTACTGATACCTCCTGTAGACGCAATTGGGGTGTTTCAGATGTGGTGTTACCGTCGCATGCTCAGGATCTCATGGGTTTATCACTTGACACATGAAACCATATTGCAAAGCGTAGACAAAGAACTAAAAGTCCTAACAACTGTTAAACGCAAGAAAATTGAGTACTTTGGGTACATCATCAGAAATGAAAAATACCGCCTACTCCAACTCATCCTACAAGGGAAAGTCGAAGATCAGTAGAGTGCCGACGAACGTCATGGCTGCGAAATTTACGAGTATGGACGGGAATGACTGTGAACAAAGTAATATGGACCAACATGATAGCCAACATCCACAGAGGATAGGCAAGGGGTATGCTGGCCCACCGGGACACCGGGTCTTTTCCCAAGGCGCCAAGTCTTAGAGGCGTCATCCTCAAACTTACAAAGTGTATGCAAAATTTATATGTGCAAGAACCACGAAAATTTTTCATATGTCCAGGTATAGCCTGTCTCAAAATATAAGATTTTTGCCGTTTTAAGTGGGCAATATTCTGACCTTTTGTTTATGATAGGTTGCAGAGATGGACTTAAGAATTTTATTCATTAATGCAAATAAATAAAATTATAAGTGTTTTTGGAGATGTTTATTTACAGATGCATGTAAAAACAAATGGATAAGAAGTACAAATATACAGTTTTAATGAATAGGGTTTACAAGAGGGGACACACATAAATAAAAATATATTTTAACTTAAGCCTAATTCGGTTTCACTATCACTGTCATCAGCTGAGGTAATTATCAGTGGTTTTATATTATTTACATAAATATATGAATCTTCAACTTTAACAACGTACTGAATGGAATTCTTCCGGCTTTCATAAGATATATTATTTATAACTTTTTTTACTAACTAACTCAACCACTGACACGCTGAAAGTAGGAGAAACATTTTGTGGCCTTATTTTGATTTAACTTGATGCCAAATAAACTCCTGGACAAAATTAACGCAACAATCTGAAAATTAATTTATCTTTTTCTTATGTCAGTTTTAAATGTTATCGAGTATTTGAATAGTAGGCTATGCATATTTTGTTTCATTATTCATGACAGAAATCAAAACAACTCGTTTAGATTTACAGTTTTAAAGAATTTTTTAGAAGATAAACAATTTTCTGTAATAATGTGATAGATTTTCTTTAAAAGTAAGCTTATAAATTGTTCCCTTTTTCAAAGTAATACGTTTTTGTGGTAGACTGTTTTATTTTTGACCCCGAAGAATTAGAAAAATGAATCGAATAAGGAATTTAACTGAACACGAGGTAGTGCGAGCCTCAGTTTTTATTGGACGAGGGATGTTGTCAGAGTTATGTTGCCAATTTGTTAGGCAAACATCGTTCCGCAATAAGTCGTATGGTAAGACCCTTGAATGAAGTAGGAACTTATTCTAGAAGGCTAGGGCAAGGGCGAAAACGATGCACTAGCGACCTAGATGAACGTTTTATAAGACAATATGCTTTAAGAAACAAAACTGTCACTAGTTCTATAATAAAAAACGAACTCGAAGCTGTTCGCAATGTCACAATTTCTTCCAAAAGACGGTTAAATGAAGCTGGATTAAACAGTAGGAGACTAAACACTGCGCCCTTGGTTACTAGAGAGAACAGAGTTGCCAGGTTACGTTTTGCTCGAAATCACGAAAACTGGTCTGTGGATGATTGGAAATAAGTTTTCTTCACAGATGAAACCAGGGTTAGTCTAAAACCTGTTATGTTCTGGAGTGGCATCTGCTTTGATGCTCGTACAGAGTTAGTTCTTGTCCGTACGAGATCCATGAATGCTGACTACTATCTTGAGAATATTGTAATAGAACATGTGATGCCTTTCGGTCATTTTGTGGGGCCCATTTCCTGTTTATGCAAGACAACACTCGACCTCACGTGGCTAGGGAGGTACTCGATTATCTTAATCAAGTTGATATACCGATTATGTAATGGCCACCAAAAAGCCCGGATCTGAATCCGATAGAACATGTATGGGATCACCTTAAGAAAAATGTGAAACGTCATATTCCTGCACCTAGAAACCTGAGGGAACTTGAAAATGCAGTTATCACAGAATGAGAGAAAATTCCTTAAGATTTTATCCAAAATTTATTTAGAAGCATGCCTAGGCGCATAAACGCTGTCAGCCGAAGTAGACGAGGCAACACACGCTACTAGTGTCCCCGTTACACCATTAATTTTGCTACTAGTGTCCCAGTTTATTTTTTTCATTATTACATAATTTCAACGATTTTGTTATTAGGTCTTAAGAATAATTTTAATTCGAATCTTATAGAGAAATTTGGTAGCTAATTCACTTTTAAAGTATCCGAATAAGTTTTTTCTAACATAAATTCCTGTATAAAAAATTATTAAAATTAATTCATTATAGAGATTTGTATGATTTAATATATTGTTGCGTTAATTTTGTCCAGGAGTGTATGTTCAATTGGATTAAACACACAATAATACGGAGGAAGCCGCAAAACAGTGTGTCCCATTTTCTCAGCCATACTATCACAAACATATTTCTTTTTCAATTTACAGTCTTTCAAAACTTCCAAAAAATAACTTTTTTATAACTAAAGTCAAAATAAATGTTATTTTCTAACATATATTCCTGTATTTCCGATTTGGTGTTAGCTGCATTAGGAACCTTATTTAGTAGGCGACTATGGTACTTGCATTGTCCATAACTATATGTTAACATTCTGTTCGGGAACATTTGGTAAAAGGGAATTTTGAAACCAATTTTCAAAAAGTTCTGCGGTCGTCTCTTGGTGATAGTTCAAACTAGAATCTTTTATGTTTTTTGCAGATAATAGTAGACAATTTGAAACCCAGCTCTTTTCAGATCCAGCACGCAAAATGGTTAATCGTTTACCTTTATTTGAAGGTGCGTTAGTCTGACATTTTGTACTGCTGTCAACCCACCCTTTTTGCACAGTGGCATGGGTATCGAACCATGTTTCGTTACGGTAAATTATTGGCCAATTCTTTGATCGATACCTTTTAATTTCTTATAAATAAGTAAGTCGCAAGATTCGTAATCTTTGTGACTCCATCACTATTTGCCTTTTGTTAATTTTTCGGAACGTGAATCCCATTCTTAAGAGAATTCTATGAAGGGTTGATCGGCTACAATGTATATTGGTCCCGTCCTGCACCAGTCTTAATTTTATTTTGTCTAGTGTCGGCACCAACTGCTCTTCATACATAGAATATATTTTTCTCCTGATGACGTCTTTTTCACAATTGTCTACATGACGCATTTGAAAATCTTTCCGTTTTTTCCTGTTCCTGAGTGATGGTTTTCCTACAAGACCCTTAATCGTAGAAATTGGGGTATTTGTTAGTTCCCTGGTTTCTTGCAAAGCAATTTGTTTACTCAAATTTCTTTTTATCAAAATGTCGTAAACATTTTTCACTACTTGTTTAGCGTCAAGTGATAAATGTTTTCTCTTGCGATAGCCACTATTGCAATTTTTCCACGGACGCCACATAATTAAAATAGAACCGTTACGTTATAAGTTGTAAGTAAAACTAAAAATAAAAATAATAAAAAATATCTTTCGAACCTTAATGGGGACCTGTGGTCATTAGGCCTATATTATCAAATATTTAAAGGGCTCCAAACCGGGTTCCAGGTAGTAAATATATAGGTAAAATAGATCCAATATGATTGCAGGTGCAAGTCAGGGAGGTATACAAAGCAGGTAAAATAAAAATACGTTTATCGTAATACATGGCAACTATGCACAAAACCATAATAGGGTCATTTATTGCCCCATTGAAAAAGCAAAAAGGCAGGATCTTATATCATTCATAATCCTGCGTAAATCTAGAATTATTCGTATATAAATACAATTTATTATTTGAGAGCTGGCACAAGAGACTGGAAGAGGATGGCGCCCTAGAAACACCGATCCTACTTCGAATGAACATATTGAAAAAGTCAGCTGAAAAGTCTGCAGTTATGAAAAAAAGAGCTTTCGGAAAATCCCGTCCTTTTTACGGACGAGGAGGTTTTTTTTTATCATTTCTAAGCAACAAAATTTTAAATAAAATCAATAGCGCAATAAAACAAGAAATAGTTTGCACGACAGCAGTTTCGGTGAGGATTGCTGGAATTAACTAAAAAAACTTTCTACAATGTGAACTTCTGCATCATTAGAAAAACTGCAAAACACATCATGTATCAAGGTTCTGTCTCTAGTGAAACTAGTATCTCTTATCATTTGTATAAGCTCAACGCTATTCAAATAGGTGGAGAGACTATTATTAACACATCTCAAAATTTTTTTTATATAACAATGAAATTATCAAAGATAACGCACTCGTGAAAATTTTCATACAATCTACACCTTATGAAGAATTCGGTTTCACTATCACTGTCATCAGCTGAGGTAATTATCAGTGGTTTTATACTATTTACATAAATATATGAATCTTCAACTTTAACAACGTGCTGAATGGAGTTCTTCCAGTTTTCACATTTATAAC
This sequence comes from Pachyrhynchus sulphureomaculatus, assembly GCA_019049505.1. Lineage (NCBI taxonomy): Eukaryota > Metazoa > Arthropoda > Insecta > Coleoptera > Curculionidae > Pachyrhynchus > Pachyrhynchus sulphureomaculatus. The sequence goes on along the minus strand of CM032455.1, from coordinate 23,884,254 downwards.
TTTTTTTAATAATTCAACCACTGACACGCTGAAAGTAGGAGAAACATTTTGTGCCCACTCGTGATAATTTTCATACAATCTACACCTTATGAAGAATATTCTAGAATTTTTTTGAAATTTTTTGATTAGTAGTCTTAGAGATAGGGTGGGGGGACAGTGGTTTTTATCAATTTTTGTAAAATAATATAAAGAAAAATTTGCGCTAGTATTACATCATATATATTTTTGAACTCATATTTTCACAAGCTTTCATTTGACACTTTACTCGATGAACTTGAAATTTTTTTTTCACTTCTGATTTCACCCCTCAAAAAGCAAAATTTTTAACCTTCAAAGCTACACGGCAGCAATTAGGCAACCAATTCCTATATATGTGACAAATTTCAACTCTCTATGTCAACAAAGTCATCCGAAATCAAATAGACTATATAACCATCGATAGAAGACAATGAAATGTAGTCAAATCTGCCAAAACCTATCCTGTAGCAGATATACCTACAGACCAAAATCTGCTGCTTACAATTATCAAGATTAGACTAAAAAAGTTAAAACATGAACAAACAACAACAAATATTAACATCGGCATACTCAAAGAAGTCATAAAGAAGAGGATTCATGAGGAGATTGGTAGAAGTTCAATGCATAGAATAACTTAGTTGCCCCGGTCACTCTACTATCCATTTCAGTATCAAGCTTTCCACATGCACTCAAAAAGGATCCCAGGTACCTAAAATCCTCAACTTGCTTAATTTTCACATCATTCATGGTAATTTCTACTTCCCTCGGTGTTTTAGCAATCACTATCAGCTCAGTCTTAGCCATATTGACTTTCATTCCATATTTTACAAAGATATCATTCCATACATTCCAGACATGAAGATACATATTTCACCAATAAAGAGCGGGTTAAAAAAAAGACATTTCAAAATATATCAAACAAGCAATACCATGAATAGTAAATATTGAACCTGATAAAGATGTGGTATCAGTATCGGAATCAGACTCCTCAACAGATGTCCCAGCAATTTAAAAAAATTAACGGTACCAAAAAAATGTAAGAAACAGAAGCGGGCATTTTGGATGTATTCTCTAATACTGGTCAAACCAGAGAATAATAAGGTAGAAATAGAGTTCAGTTCTTAGTTAAGTTTGCCATTGATAGATTCTAAAGCAAATTCATTTTTATGGCAGCAAATTAATTTTAAGATTTTCTTCCTAGGTTAGAATAATCTGCACTTAAGTGTTTTTAGAATAGAATAGAATAGAAATATGCTTTATTGTCCTAAAATACAACGTATTTGTTGACAAAGCAAACTTAACTTAAATTATTATTATATTAATAAACACAAATTCAAAGAAAGAAAAAATATGGGAAAAGAACAAGATTAGAAGTCAATGCAGTAAATACAAAATAAAAGAAATAAAAATTACACATATGTCAACCCAAATGTGAACCATTCAACTACTGTTATATGCTTATTCCAGTCTATCACTATAGAATTCCTCAAGGACATAGTTCGTCTTTTTTATAAGTAGGGCCCTAGTCTTTCGTCTAAAGACTCTCTCGCAAATCAATCCTCTCGATTCGAGAGGCAGATGATTATATATTTTTATTTTATATTATAAACAATTGCAGATTTGATCAGATCCGTTTTCGGGGCCGGCAATGACAGGACGAACGCTCGCCTGGTGCCGTGCAGGTTGACTGGCATTGCCTCAAGCTCATGATAGCAGTTTCCAGGATGAATAGGGCACAAAGAGTAAAAATCCCTAACCTCGGAAACAATGGTCAACATGACTCTCGCAACCCAGCTCCTGAAATATATCTAATAGCTCTCTTTTGCAATACAAAAACAGAACTAAAGTGAACTTGAAGCAGCAAGCCCAGAAACAAATCCCATACCTCAAATGAGCCTCAACTAGTGAAAAATAAGAGGTTCTAGCTACATCCAGCCCCAGGCTACTTGCAATAACCCTAAGGGCATAGCAGCCTGAAGAAATTTTGCTGCAGATGTTGCCAATGTGATCCTCAAACCGCAGCAATGAATCAATTATTAGACCGAGAAATGAATTCTTATCAGCTGAAGAGATGATCTCATTCTCAATATTAACATTCTCTATATTGCATCTAAAACTCAGAATCCTTGTCTTGGCTATATTGAAGGACAGTTTGTTATCATCACACCAAGCCTTCACCTTAGACAAATCTGCCTGAACATCGGCCTGAAGTCTCCCTACATCCTTATTGTGCCACAAAATTGTGGTGTCATCAGCAAAAATGGCAAATTTGCCAGCCACTGTCAAACGGGGCAGGTCATTAACATAGATCAAAAACAATAGTGGTCCAAGTACAGAGCCTTTAATTACTAGCTTCTTCAATATTTAGTTAAAGACCATGTTGAGGTTGGAAATATAAAAAAAAGGAACACATTGTCATCTGAAAATGGTGAAATACCAACATAACTATATTACAATTTACCTTTTGAGTGTTCTGTATGGAACACTTATACAATCACCTCGGTGTCCGTCTGTCTGTCACACCCAATTTTCTCCAAAACTATTTGACATAGAAAGTTGAATTTTGGCACTAATATACGAATTGATGGCCTCATCAGACCTGTATAGTTTTGAAAGTTAAATTTTGACTTAAGGGGTTCGTTTTGGGGGGTGAAATCAGAAATGAAATTTTTTTTTTACCAGCTCATCGAGTGGGGTGTCAAATGAAAGCTTCTAAAAAGACGAGTTGAAAAATATATATGATGTAATACTTGCGCAGAATTCTCTTTGTATTATTTTTTAAAAAGTGCGAAAAATCGCTGTCCCCCCACCTTATCTCAAAAAGTACTGATCAAAAAATTTTTAAAACATTCTAGAATATTCTTCACAGGGTATAGATTGAACGAAAATTATCACGAGTGCATTACCTTTAATAATTTATCTGGTATATAAAAAAGAAATAAAAATCTCAAGGTCATTAGTTTTCACTAAAGATTGGAAAAAAACTTTGTTGAAAACTCATTTGGGATGGGTTTTGTGAAGTCTAATCATTTTATACTTCCGTAATATATATATTTTTTTTTAAAGCAATCAACGTACGAAAAACTAATTTATTTTATTTATTTATTTATTTACAGGACAGGCCCATTAACTCATAAAGACAAAATACAAAAGTTTACATTTATAAATGACATTTAAAACTACTTAAAACTAAAGGCTAAAACTAAGAAATTCAGAAAAGAACCCCGATCTGCCTCTTAAAAGGAGGCAAGGAGCTGGAGAAAAAGTCCAGAGATGGGCAGTTATGTACAATGCCCATAGATCTTGTCATGAAGGTATTAGCTCCGTAGGTTGTCTTATGATAAGGTTTGAAGAAAGACAACGTAAATCTAGTATGTCTAAAGGGTGCATACAAATTAATCGGAGATAAAAGTTCTGGACAATTTACAATGGAATTTAAAATTTTAAAGAACATTACAAGGTCTCGTTGAACTCTCCGATTAGACAGGGTATTCAAGTTTAATATAAATGTCAGTTTTGAATAACTAAAAGAATCATTGTTAAAGAATTTAAAATTAAGCATCCTCAGAGACCTAGACGTTACCTCGGTTATATCAGGAATAAAAACTCAGTGCCGAATCAAACTTAACCCCCAGATCCCTAACATTAACCATAGACACGAGAGAAGTCCCATTTATGATGTAATCAAAAAACAATGGATTGCGCGATCTCGAGAAAGACACAGAGAAGCATTTAGAAGTATTTAAAACCATACCATTTAACTGACACCAGACACTAAGTCTGTCCAAATCACCCTGCAATCCCACACAATCCTCAATCGATCCAACCGCCGTATACAACTTCAAATCATCAGCAACGGGCAAGAACCCGTACAACCAAAAGCAGTCGGCCACATCATTCAAGAACAGGTTAAACAGCAGAGGCCCCATATGGAAGCCTTGAGGCACTTCCGCACTAATTGTGCAACTTCAACTTGCACTTGACTGGTTTTTTTATTATTGAATATTAAAATATTATATGTGTAAGTTTGGCACTAATAGAAATAGTTTAGGTTTGTAGTTATTATGTTGAAAATATTTCTCTTATTTGGTTTTATTTCACTCAAAAAATTTCTTACTAAAATTACTAAAGTATCCAGCAAAACAGGGTACCCAGCCAAATCAGTCAAGTACCTGACTTTGGTCAGGTAGACCATGTACACATTACATATCTAATTCAAATGGTTAAAAAAAGCAAATTGATTGATGTGTGTACCAGCTTCATTTGTTGAACTTGACTAGTAAAATATTTAATTCCCACAATCTCAGCAAATAAAACATATATAGATTTTCAAAAGTTAATCATACTTGAAATAAAACTTATGGGATATTATAGGACAGGGGTCGGCAACCTATGGCACGCGTGCCATCTCTGGCACGCCAAGCAATTTTGAATGGCACGCGTACCTATTCAAAGTTTACACATTAATTCTGTAATCTGTGACATATTTCGAAATTAAGTAAATAATCGAAGACAGTATTACTTTAACGATACAAACAAAAACGATATATTATATAGGTCACTAGGTATTATTACCAAAAACTACAAAAATATATATTTTGTAATTTATAATTTTACTGAATGCATAGGTTTGGCTTTAATTTCGGCAAGTATTAAAGACGGCAAGCCTCAAAATATAAGCATAGGCAAAAACACAAATAAACGTCCTCAATTCAGATCAAAAGAGCCGCTATAAGGCGGTTTTTGTTTGACTTGACTTCAATTGTCCCGACGGGCGCCGCAACTCTTTTTATATTGCCGGACTTTAGTTTTTGTTAGATTTAACTTCTAGGCGGCCCTTTGATTGCAATGGGCGCGTTGTATAATAATTTTTGTTCTAAGAAATTTAATAAACGTAATTATTGGAATTTTCTGGAAACATTATTTTTTTATATATAGCAAGCGGCTACACGTTTGGATCATTTAGTTTAGAAGTAACATCCGTTCCAGTCAATAGTTTAAAAATTAAAATTACGTTGCGTTATGGCCGCGAAAAAAACAGAAGGTAGACGTTCGATCATTTCAAACTTCATGGACAACAAATTACGGTTTTGTACAGGAAAACGATCGGGCCATTTGTGTCCTATGTCGGGAAAGCGTAGTTTTCCGGACATCTAGTGTTCAACGACATTTCCAGATAAAACATGAATCGTCATTTAAAGATAACGCTGATAAAAGGGGGGCAATACAAAGAGCAAGTAAACAATATGAGAAACAGTCAACATACTTTAGCAAAGTTTTCCAAGGAAAAAAATCAGGTAACTGAATGCAGTTTCAAAATTGCACAATCATTGGCAAAAAAGTGGATTACTTGTCACTGACGGAGAATTTATGAAGCAAACATTTTTGAGTACTGGCGAGATTTTATTCGACGACTTGCCCAATAAGGATACAATATATTACCGAAATGACACAAAATGTCCAAAAACAGCAGAGAGACGCTATCAAACGGAGTTTTCTATTAAGTGTAGCATTGGATGAAAGTGTCGATATTAATGACATTGCCCGTGTGGCAATCGTCGCGCGATACTTCGATGATGGCAGTGTGTATGAAGAGCTGATTGGTCTGCTCCCATTGCAGGGAACTACAAGAGGAGAGGATATATTTTCAGAATTTGTTAAACATTTTGAAAAGCGGAACATTCATTTAAATAAAATTTTTTGCATAACGACAGATGGCGCTCCTGCTATGATTGGGAGACATAAAGGATTTGTTTCCCTTCCTATTGAACGCATGGGTCGATCAGTTTTGAATTTTCATTGCATAATTCACCAAGAGAGTTTGTGCGCTAAAATCTCCGCTGGAAGTTTAAAATCCGTGATGGATAGGGTGGTTAAAATAGTTAACTACATTGTCGGTCGTTCTTCACTGATCCATAGACAATTTAAGGCGTTTCTGCAGGAATTAGAAAGTGCATATTCAGATATACCATTGCACAATATTGTGTGCTGGCTCAGACGTGGTAAAGTGCTCTCTAGATTTGTGCAATATCTGGGCGAAATTAAATTGTTCTTGTTGGAAAAAAATCAAGTGGATGCTTATCCTGAACTAGAAGATAAGAACTGGATCTGTATGTTAATGTTTCTTACTGATATTACAAACCATCTCAGGCAAAACAGTTCTGGATTTATACGAATTCTGGAAATCATTCAAATTAAAAATAGATTTATTTATCAGCGATATTACTAAAAAAACATATAAATATTTTCCAAATTTAAAAACTTATATATCCAGTGTCGATGATGGTGCACTAATAGACGAAATTCCTAAATATATGACTAATTTAAAAGAGGAGTTTATCGAGAGGGGTCAGGATTTTGATAAACATGGTCCTATGTTCGCTTTTTTAATCAAACCAGATATAATGGATTTTTCCAGCAGTTACTTTGACATATCTCTTTTCTCATGGATGGACATTAATGATTTTGATCTTCAATACATTGAATTTAAAAGCTCTGAGTTATGGAACATGAAATTTGTAGAATTAAGAAGGGTATTAGAAGGTGACTGCCAGAACCATTCAAATGAGATACTCAGTTGTTGGATGAGTTTACCAGAGAAATTTATTTGTCTTAAGAAAGTAGCGTTTGCCATGCTTACAGCTTTCGGATCATCCTATATCTGTGAACAGCCCATATGAGAGTGATTTTAAGCCTGTACCGAAGCAGGTTGACAACAGAGAACTCGGAAGCATATGTGACACTGAAAATAACCAGACATAAACCTGATATAAGAAAACTCTCTGAAGGACTTCAAGCACAGGGTTCACACTAGGTCATAGGACTAGTATAATAAAATATTTGTTAAATGTTAAAATTTTTTGTTAATAAACCTTCTGCAATATTTTAAGTTAATTTTTAATTTTTGTTAATTTTAGTTGTAGTAAGTACCTATGTCGGCATGCAAAATGTTGTATGGATGAAAACTGGCACCCCTTAGTTAAAAGGTTGCCAACCCCTGTCATAGGATTTAAAAAACTATATTAATCTGGAAACAGAAACTCAAATAGTTGTGGATTTGGTAAAACAAACCTATATGTAAAGGAATTATTAAAGAATGACTATTTGAAAACAGTATTGCAATGGTAAATGTTGTTCTTGTATTGTCAAGACTTTACATACTCCATATATCCATCCTACTAGAAATAGACAGCAAGAATACAAATAAAATAACAATTAAGTGGATTACTTGTCAATAACGAACTGGTTTGACACCTGTCTTAAATGTACATTGAAACTTGTCGAGGGAGTACTTCTTGTTAATATCAAGTACAGACTACAATCATCCTCGGATGTTTAAGCTAGAGATAAGTACTATCAACTAACCCAAAATAACAAAATTATTACCAGATTTTTAGCATCGAAACTTGCAGTGGCTGATCCATGTGGTGAGTTCACTTTATGAGGACATTGTCTGGTAAACCATCTACTTAATTTGTCAGCTTCAGGGTCGTTATCAACACAATATGTGGATAAAATTCCTTGTGATGAAGCCGGACTGGGCGAAATTAAACCGACTAAAAAACAAGCTAGCTGACTTAAAAGTAAAATAGTTACTAAAACACTTAATTTTCGGCCGCTTAGATTTTCTAAGATAGTGCCTGGCATCTTGGAAGGTTCGTTTTATGTAACAATTCTTTGTTTATTTAATGGGAAGTCGTAAAATGCATTCCAAGATCCGCCATAAGCAAATAAAAACAAAACAATTCAATGCAATTTAGGAAATTTTGTTTTTTCTATCGTGTAATTGTCAGTTGGTGACAGTGTTAGGAGTACGATCGAAATTCTTGTTCGAGAAAAATGCCAATCTGCTCTCACTCGGTTCTAAATACAGCCAGTTCTGGAGTGCTTATTGGGATCTTACCTATTCAATACGACAAATTGTGGCTTTTTCAAGTATTAAACTTAAGGTGTATTTTTAAATCTGTCATAAGCATCTGTATAAATTAATATTACAAATTTTATTAAAAATGAATATCAAAATTTTTGCTCTTCGTGAAAAATCAAAAAAAAACTTCTATGCTATGTTTACAACTGCGCAAATCGCCGACAAAAGGATTTAAATGTAGCTTTTCAAGGATTTTCAAACGCGAATGAGGGTTATGTAAATATTACTAATGCATTTGGGCAAGTGGAAAAAAGTTGACAGACTGAAAGTGTGGAAAAAAGTTTTCTGAATTGAACGAAAAATCACAATCGATGCTAAAAAGTTTGTTCTAAACGTTTTAAAAAAGAGATTAGATTACATTCTTCCAAGTAGGTAAAATTATTTATTCTTCAACAGTCATTTGTTTTTCTTGTAATTTGTGTACGTGTGTCAAACAAAAATTCCTTATTAGATTTCATTTTGATAACATACTATCTTAATTATTTTGTATTCATTCAAAGTCATAAATAGTTAATAAATATTAATCTCCGAAGTTAATTGGCATTTGATTTGAAATCTTTCCTGTTTTTCCGGTTCGAATGTTTCAAATACCTTTTGACGTTACACTTTCCAGATACAGTGCAGGTTAAAACACTTAGCTCGTTACTATAATCATTGTAAAAAAATAATTTTCACACGAAAAATTGAAATGTAAATGTTAGACATTTATAGGTTAGAATCTTACCGGTAACAATACAAAAAAGTTGTGAAAATATCGCACCCTGGCAAGAAAAAATGTGTATTTTGAGGTTAGGTCAGTTTTAAACGCGTATGATATGTTTCCTCTTGCCCGAAAAAATATCACATCTGCAACTTACAAATTATCCGCTAGGGAGGCAGTTGTGTCAGTTTTACTTTTAGGCTAGTTTTTATTTATAACGGCAAGAACAGTGTCACTTTAGTGTTTTTACGGATTCATAGTATTATTCTATAAAATATAATTAAGTTTACTACCTAAAAATATTTATCTGAAAGGTAAAAGAAGCCTATATAATTTTCATATGAAGTTAATAGTTTTCTTATTTGCTTTATTTTAGAAGCACTGCATTTTCGAGTTGTGTCACTGTTCCCGCTGGGGTGAGAATTATGTTTGCATTTTTCACCTTCGCCGGCTTTACAAATTTCATATATAAAATTTTCCCTGTTCTACTGTTAAATGTGCCATTTATCCCAAACACTGCTGTTCGCAATTGGGCTGTGGATATATGCTGCTTGAATTTTCGTTATGTTGGGAACGACAGTTTTGTCATCGATTATTCCACATCCAAGGAAAAGATTTAATTTTAAAAATTTTTCACCGAGTGTGAAATTCTTTTGGGCAGGATTTGTACTGGCTCATTTGAAAATATTGACAATTGTTAATAATATTTTTGTAAAATACTGTCACACTCCCTATGCTTTACACGTCACATATTTAATTCCTGCACCCATATTGCGGCCATATTAATAATAATCACAGTAGGCTCCGCCTGCAGGTAAGATTCCAATAGATCATAAATTTTTTGAAATTTTTTCTTTAATACGTCTAGAATTATACTGATTATACTGGTATTTGGAAAGTAATTTATATAAAGTAATGGGAATGTTAAATAAATATATATGAATATGTTAACATAAACTAAAAAATTGTGTTATATAGACTCTTTACTCAAATAGCGGCTACTCGAAATGAAATAAAAAAAACCTTATAAGGCGTAGGAACTTCGACGGAGCCTATTTTATTAACACATCTGCTACCAAAGTTTACACACTATATATTATGTGTTTATTCAGGGATGTTTTTGCAGCCTCTACTGTCTATTTTAGTTGTACATTGAATTGCATAGCCTTATAGGAAATAAAAATATAATTCTTACAGAGGGTCAAGCAAGAACCCGTCGTGTATTGCTTATTAAAAAATTTATTTATTTAAAAAAAAAATCATCATTCGACCGTAAAGGATTGCCATTATAATGCTAACGACTCAGTACTTCGTCCAATCTCAATCAGCGTCGATGATCGCCTGGCATCTTCGGAGTATACTTTCGACGAAATTTTGCCCATGTACGCGTCATTTTCGGATCTTTTGGATGATTACAAAGGAGTACAGCCTCGAAGTCTGAATCGTATGCAGCACCCAGCACGATAATACACTATTTAACCATAAATAAGGTTAGGAATGAATATCTTTCCATAAAGCATTGTTTGCAGGTGTGCCAATAATAACCTAAGAAAATAACCGGTCAAGTGCAAGTTGAACTTGCGCAATTAGTGTTCCGTACGTTGATTGCCCTTAAAAAAAAGTTTTGTTACGGAGGAATAAAATGATCAGTGACTTCACAAAACACACCCCAAATGAGTTTTCAACAAAGTTTGTTTCCAATTTTTATTGAAAGGCGATAATCTTGAAATTTTTGTTTTTTTATATACCAGATAAATTATTAAAGGTAATGCCCTCGTGATAATTCTCGTTCAATCTACACCCTGTGGAGAATATTCTAGAATGTTTTGAAAATTTTTTGATCAGTACTTTTCGAGATAAGGTGGGAGGACAGCGATTTTTCGCGATTTTTTAAAAATAATACAAAGAAAAGTGTGTGCAAGTATTACATTATATATATATATATATATATATATATATATATATATATATATATATATATATATATATATATATATATTTACTCGTGTTTTCACAATCTTTCATTTGACACCACACTCGATGACCTAGTAGAAATTTTTTTTTCACCATCAATTCCTATATTATTACAAAATTTCAACTTTCTATGACAAATAGTTTTGGAGAAAATCGGGTGTGACAGACACACGGACAGACAGACACCGAAGTCATCTTATAAGTGTTCCGTACGCAACACTAAAAAGGAGTTGTTATGACATTTTTATTTAAATCCAATAAAAGTTATCCAAACTTTAAAATATTCTTAATAAGATACAAATTTATAATTAAAAAAAAAAAATCTTCGTTGTATCTCGGTTACAGTCCTTCAAAAATTATTACGTAAAAACAGTGTAATCGGACTGTGTACCGTTAAGTTCCCGACACTTTTCTTATCTAGAGGTGAAATTGTTGATCGATACTCGACACGTCATTTCCGTGATAGTTATGATTTCTTGAAGGTTAGTTTATTTAATTTGAATGCAGTAAACAAGAATTAATACAGCAAACTTTCGTTTGCAGAGTTAGTATGCTTATGTGTCACTGGGTTTATAAGTAGCACCCCCACTACAGAAATAATTCTAAAATTAATTCCTCTACGTTAAAAGTGAGGCTATCAATAGCGCTTATTAAATGAGAATAAATGGAGAATGGAAACAAAAAACTGTACAATTTGCTTACTATAAATGACGGCAAACTTTGGGACATACAATCCCACTACACGATGACGTTGTAGAACTGCGAAAAAACATAAGAAAATCAGGTGCGACCACGACGAAAAGAGATCAGGTCTAGTACACTGACGGATTAAACGCAGCAACCAGGGTAAGTACTGGCAAATCCCAAGTGGAACTTTGTCATTTCAGTGGAGACAAAAATATATTGAGTGGAAATACATGCGTGTGTTTAGGACAATATTAGATGGGGTTACCGCAACATTTAGACAATTAATCCACCTTAAATGCTCTGAATGCCCAAGGGTCTAACTCCAGGATCACGATGGAGCCTCAATGCAACCTGTTAGAACTATTCGTCAGGAACAACTAGATTGAACTTCTGTGGTTTCATGAATATTCGCAAATAACAGGTAATGAAAAACCGGACACACTAGCAAGACGCGGAGCTATCAGACGATCTAGGGTCTCAGAATCGGCAATCGGCATACCAAAACGAATGGTGAAAATTCATGATCACTATCACTATAAGCCTAATTCTATACAATGCTGGATATAGGCCTCCTCCCTGAATTTCCATCTTAATCTATTTGCAGCTGTTGTCATCAATCCAATGGCCGCAACCCTCTGTATATCATTCTGCCATCTTGTTTTGTAACGTCCTACGCTCCTTTTCTGTTCTCGTAATCTCCATTCCAATGTTCGCTTGGTCCATCGATCATCGGTCATGCGTTCTACATGTCCATTCCATTGCCACTTTTTTTTTTGCTAGGTGTTCTATAATATCCTTTAATTTCGTTTGTTCACTTATCCACTTGTTTTTTTTATCTTTAAGTTTTATCCCGAACATCTGTCTTTCGTATGTTCTCTGGATCCGAGCTAGTTTTTTTTATATCGGCTTTATTCAGTGTCCAAGTTTCAGAGCCATATGTAATTACGGCTAGAATGCACTGATCGTAAATTTTGGCCTTTAATCCTTTTGGGATGGCGTTATCTTCTATAATATATATAAAATGCAACGTCTCTCTGTCTGTCTGTCCGTTAGTGCGCCTATCACTGAAAAACCAACCGATTTACGTACTTTTTTTTTTAAAACATACATATGTTCTCTGGCCAGGTTATAGGCTATATTTTATTACGATAGGTAGCATAAGGAATGAGCAGTGACGTAAAATAGCGAATGATGTCGGAAATAAGTTTGCCGCTAGCGCGTGCCTTTGCAATACACAGCCTAAACCATTAAATATGGAACAATATTATGTAGCAAAGAATATCTGTAATGTATAATCTATAATATATATAAAATGCAATGTCTCTGTCTGTCTGTCTGTCCATTAGTGCGTTTATCACGCGGGAACCACTTATCCATTTACCTGTCTTTTTTTACATTCATGCATATATTCTTTGACCAGGTTATATAATAATAATAATAATAATCTATATCTATAATATATAAAATGCAATGTTTGTCTGTCTGTCTGTCTGTCCGTTAATGCGCTTATCCTCGAGAACCATTTATCCGATTTACGTGATTTTTTAAATTCATACATATGTTCTCTGACCAGGTTATAGGTATATATTTTATTACATCTATAATATATATAAAATGCAACGTATTCTGTCTGTCTGTCTGTTCGTTAGTGCGCTTATCACTGGAGAACCACTTATCCGATTTTCGTACTTTTTTTTTTTAAAACATACATATGTTCTCCGGCCAGGTTATAGGCTATATTTTATTACGATAGTAGCATAAGGAATGAGCAGTGACAATAATAGTAAATGAAGTCGGACAAAGTTTGCCGCTAGCGCGTTCTCTTGCAATACACAGTCCAAACCATTAAATATGGAACAATATTATGTAGCAGAGAATATCTATAATATATAAAATGCAATGTCTCTCTGTCCGTCTGTCTGTATGTCTGTCCGTCCGTTAGTGTGCTTATCACTGAAGAACTACTTATCCGATTTACGTGCTTTTTTTAACCATACGTATGTTCTCTGGCCAGGTTATAGGATATATTTTATTAGGTGACATAAGGAATAAGCAGTGACGATAATAGTGAATTAAGTCGGAGAGAAAAGTTTGGCGCTAGCGCGTTCTCTTGCAATACACTCCCTAAAGCATTAGATATGGAACAATATCATGTAGCAAAGAATACAATATATATAAAATGCAACGTCTCTTTGCCTGTCTGTCTGTCCGTTAGTGCGCTTATCACTCGAGAACCACTTATCCGATTTACGTGTTTTTATAAATTTATACATATGTTCTATATAATTCGATATAAGCCTAGATAATGGGAGATAAGGTGAGATAATGGGAGATAAGGAGAAATAATGGGAGATAAGTCGAGATAAGCCTCGATAATGGGAGATAAGGTGAGATAATGGGAGATAAGTATAAATAATGGGAGATAAGGAGAGATAATGGGAGATAAACAGAGATAAGTCTAGATAATGGGAGTTATGGTGAGATAAGGAGAAATAATGGGAGATAAGGAGAAATAATGGGGAGATAAGTCGAGATAAGCCTAGATAATGGGAAATAAGTTGAGATAATGGGAGATAAGGAGAAATAATGGGAGATAAGGAGAAATAATGGGAGATGAGCAGAGATAAGCCTAGATAATGGAAATTATGTAGAGATAATGGAAAATAAGGAGAAATATTGGAAGATAAGGAGAAATAATGGGAGATATTTTATTACGTTGGGTAACATAAGGAATAAGCAGTGACGATGTAGATATAGCGAGCGGAGCCGCGGGCCCGGCTAGTTGAATATATAACTTAATTGCCTGAATGCGCACTATCCAAGCCTCATTTTTTTTGAAATTTCATCCGAAACACTGTCTCTGGTCGTAGTAATTTTTTGCCCCAGATACAGATAATCCTTAACAATCTAGAGTGCTCTTCCTTCCAAATTTATAACTATGTTGCTATTAGTGTTGGTTAATATTTTTGTCTTACCTTTATTTATCTTAAGACCAATTGTCTTTGAGTGGTAATTTAACTCATTTATCACTTCTTGTAACTCATGTGGTTTACTACTGTTGACTACAATATCCTCTGCGAACCTTAAATGACTGAAATACACACCATCTATCTTTAGGCCTTTCTTTGACCAATCTAGTTGGCGGAATACGTCTTCTAGAGCTGAACTAAATAGCTTAGGAGAGATTGTAACTCCCTATCTTACGCCTCTTCCTATATGTATTTGTTCTGTATAGTATTTTTCACGATCTAAGAAAGTGACTTAGCTACCTACACCCATTCAAAATTCAACAACATTCGAAAGTGATAATAATGAATGTGAATAATACACAATATAGTAATTACACAAAAATATATTAAAACAGTGTATAGTGTCATCGTGTACATTTGGTACAATTTTAATTATTAATTAATATCTAGTTCAATATTGTTATCGCTAATATCTTGCAAATCAATAATAAGTTTTTTTACAGGTTCTAAACTATGTATATTTATATACATACATCTATATGAGTTTTCAATTTTTTTGACGTGTTGAATACAGTTTCTCCAGTTTTCAACTGTTACATGTTTGACTTCTGTCTTTATCAACTCAATCACACTACTGTCTAAAGTGGGTGTATTATTGTGAGTACGTATATTAGACTTTATTTTATGCCATATCAACTCGATCGCATTAAAAATACAATAATATGGTGGAAGCGGAATTATATCGTGACCGGTTCCTTTGCAATTTTATCACAAACATATTCCTTTGAAAAATTGTAACTTTTTAAAACTTCTAACAATTGTTTTAACTGTATAACTTTCATGGAAATATATGTCACGTTCGCACAAAAAGGCTTGTATTTCCCATTTTCTACTCGTGGAACTTGGTACCTTATTCATTTGTCGACTATGATAGGATGCGTTATCCATCAGAATACAGCTATTCGTTGGTATATTCGGTATTAATTTATTTTCAAGCCAATCTTCAAAAACTTCAGCGGTTGTGTCACAATGATAATCAAAGCTGGAATCTGAAATATTCTTGGCTACTAGAAATAGACATTCGGGTATCCAGCCTTCTTCTGACCCCTCATGTAAAATAGTTATTCTTTTACCTTTATTTGATGGAGCGTTGGTGTGGCATTTTTTGGATGTATCAATCTATCCTTTACTGGGTGTGTCGTGGGTGTCATATCCAGTCTCTCTTTCTAGGTTTATTATCGTTCGATTTTCTGATCTAGCTGTATTTATTTTTTCAAGATGTTCTATTCTGAATTGTTGTAAGCGCCGTGATTCCATTATAACTTGCCTTTTCTCTATTTTTTTGAACAAAAACCCCAAACGACGTAAAATACGCCATAAAGTTGTAGTGGAACATTTCATGTCACAACTATCCTCGGACAGCCTCCGTGAAAGTGACAATAACGTAGGAACTTTTTGTTCCGCATACATTTCATAAATTTTGCGGCGGATTAAGTCTTCTTGCCAGAAATCAATACATGTCGACATACCTTTGTCTTTTCGTGTTTTTTTAGACGCTATCGAATTATTTACAATTTTCCAAACTGTACTTTCAGGGATGCTTGTTAAAGCTGATGTCTCCTACAATGAAAAATACTTTTCGTGGCCCCGCTCCACTAACTTTAAATAAACACTTTTAACTATCACTTTTGCCTCAACAGGCAAACATTTGCGGCTTCCGATGGACAGGGCTTCGTACATTTTAAGACGCTATTGAACTTTACAATACACACTATTTCAGTATAATACTACAGATAAAATGAAAAATATTCTTTATATTTATAAACACGAAGTAGCCAATAAAATGTTAGATTGAAAGGGAGGTATATATATTAAATACGACCCTGTTACAGCCAGGTACGTGGGAAGATCATAACGGTAGTTTAATGTTTTTATTGCATCAATTTGCCAAATCACTTTCTTAGATCTTGAGGTGTATGTAAATCTTTGCGTTCATATGTATCTTTGATTAATAGTGATATCAATTATACAACAAAGATTACATGTTTTTCTTTGCTGATAATTCTACAATTTTAAACAGCAGCTTTAATCGGAGTCTTACATTTGGACATTGCCACATCCAAATTATTGTGCGGCCATCACGACCGGAATTAAACCTAGAAAGAGAGTAATCCAAGCTATTGGTTTGTTCATAGTTGAATTTAGTTTTTGGTAACATATGAATTCTAGTAAAATTTTTTGTTGTACAATACGTAAAAATCTAACTAAATGCAAAACCCAAAGCTGGGTCGTGTTGGGGTGCAGAAATAAATCCACACTCTGACTGATTCTTGCAAACTGAAAATAGAACGCATTTCACGTTTGCATCGTTTTTAGAATCTATTCAAACTTCTAAACACATGTCTTTTA
Organism: Pachyrhynchus sulphureomaculatus; assembly: GCA_019049505.1. Taxonomy (NCBI): domain Eukaryota; kingdom Metazoa; phylum Arthropoda; class Insecta; order Coleoptera; family Curculionidae; genus Pachyrhynchus; species Pachyrhynchus sulphureomaculatus. The sequence continues at coordinate 23,867,570 of CM032455.1, read as the reverse complement.
AAAAAACTGAACAAATTTTAAATCTGTATGGGACACCTTGTATTTTATTTTTGGCATATTTTCCCGTTTATTTTATTGTTCAGCAGAATTATAAGTGATTTACGACACGATAAAGATGATAGATATTAAAAAACAATATAAACTTATAATTTCTTGAATAACGTCATGGGATTTTCTATTTAAACTAAGTCTGGACGATTTGGTGGACTTTAAACTTGTTTTTAGTTTTTATTTTTATTGCTTGTTTCTCCAATTTGACACAAATGTTTGCCCCTTTTCAAAAACAAAATATAAACTCTAGCTCAAAGTGTATCTTTAAAAAATGTATATTTACTCTTCATACGTCTGTTTCAACTGCCTTAAGGGCTAATCAGCAGAATTGCAGAAAATCAGTGTAATATTTGTGAAGTATAGCTTGTCCCAAAATATAGGATGCTGATTTTTGCCGTGTTAAGTGGACAATATAAAAATTCTGACCTTTTTGTCTATGATAGGTTGCAGAGATCGACTTAAGAATTTTATTCATTAATGCAAAATAAATAAAATTATAGGTGTTTTTGGAGATGTTTTATTTATAGATTGTAAAAACAAATGGATAAGAAGTACAAATATACAGTTTGAATGAATGGGGTTTACAAGAGGGGAATATTGTATAAATAAAAATATATTTTAACTTAAGCCTAATTCGGTTTCACTATCACTGTCATCAGCTGAGGTAATTATCAGTGGTTTTATATTATTTACATAAATATATGAATCTTCAACTTTAACAACGTGCTGAATGGAATTCTTCCAGCTTTTACAAGGTATATCATTTATAACTTTTTTTACTAATTCAACCACTGACACGCTTAAAGTAGGAGAAACATTTTGTGCCCTTATTTTTGATTTAACTTGATGCCAAATATGTTCAACTGGGTTAAAAACA
>CM032455.1:23851520-23866542 GCA_019049505.1 Pachyrhynchus sulphureomaculatus | reverse complement strand
ACTGAACTTTTCTTGCGTTTGGCAGAATACTTAGTACACTTGGCCACAGCGTCAGCTATATATTTCCAGTGTAAGCTGACATATGACACCTATTAGTGGTCATAGTAATTACTAGTTTGATAAAATCTGTTTATACTGGTACCTATTTTTTTTATTAGATAAATATTTTTAAAAAATCTACGTCATAAACATTAACGACAATAAATTGTTTGGCTTTAGAAAGTGTTGCTTTTTTATACCCCTTAATAAAACTAAAAGTCTTTTGTACAAATTACAGGAAAATATGAAGAGGATGGGGAAGGCCACAGAAAATTTCTGGGTGGGGAGGAGAGGGGCACAGTCGGTTTTGCACGCGGGCATTCAGGCGGCTAGTGGCGGACCTGGTAGGCGCCCTTGTGTCACTGATATGCTTGGTATTTTCCAAGCATTCTGAAACCCTTCAAAATAATGTTATCGATTATGTAAGTTAAAAGTTAGCTTAGTGTCAAAAATAACCTCAAGGTCATTAATTGAGGATACACTTTCAGTACTCATATTATTAATAGTATAAACTGTTTGGACGGGATTATAACTTTTAAGAAGCTAATAGACTTATATTTACGTAGATTCAGTTTTAAAAAAATTACGCTTACACCTAACAACACACCTGTCGAAATCAAACTGCAGGTCTACGGAATCCGAACCTACAATACTGTAAAGTTTACCATCGTCAGCATACAAATGACAGTAACATGTTTGAAGCCACATCATTTATAAATAACGAAAAGACTACGGGTCCCAAGTGAGAACCTTGCGAAATTTCCTGACGTTACGAGCACCTCACGTGAAACGGTGCCCCTGATAAAGATGCGTTGATGACGATTGGAAAGGTACTAAATCGACCCACAGAAGGTAGCTCCCTGTAATACCAATCTCAGAAGTTTCATGAATCATCACAAATTATTGTAGATCCAATCAACCTAGTTACCAGCCCTGCACAAACAAAACAAGGACATTTTGGTAGACAGCCAGAATAGTAGTAGTTGTCCTTGCTTTATACAAGCCGTGCTTTCAAGTATAATGTAATTATTAAAAGTATTCAAGATTTTCATCAGTGAAAATGGACTCAAAAAACTTTTTGTTATAACTTGGGGAACCAAAACCACTATCAAGCTCCTTTTTGAATTATCGGACTATGAATGGTCATTGGCGACTTAAACCAATTTTTCTGAGCAAGTATATCTGAATACAGCCGTGAATATTACCAGTATTGTTGTTATACAACGCGTTGGCTGAAAAGTTTTTGGTCTGACACATAGATGTCGCCCTTTTCAAAAAGTCCATATAATTTTTAGAAAGTACCAACCTTCAAACGATACATGTCAAATTTCATGACATTTCGACGATTAATTTACAAGTTACAGTGGTTTTAGTGACGTTACTATTGATATTATTAAAACAATGGAAAAAATCGAATTTCGTGTGTTGATTAAACACTGTTTTTTGATAGTAAAAAATACCGTTTAAGTAAAGCAATGGCTTGATAAATGTCACGGGGACTCTGCCCCTTGGAAATCACTCATCATTTACTGGAATGCTGAATTTAAACGTGGGTCGTGCAGACACAAATGATGCTGAACGCTCTGGACGCCCAAATATGTTGGTAATACCGGAAAACATCAAAAAAATCCACAAAATTATTTTGGGATGACTATAAAGTGAAATTGCATGAGATAGCAGACACCCTAAAGATATCAAAAGAACGTGTTGGTCATATTTTGCATAAATATTTGGGCATGAGAAAGCTCTGTTCGAAATGGGTACCGCGTTTGCTCACAGTGTTAATGATTCTGAGCAATGTTTGGACCTGTTTAAGTGGAATAAAAAGGATTTTTTCATGCGATATGTGACAACGGATGAAATATTGATCCACCACTATACACCGGAATCAAATCGGAAGTCAGTAAAGTGTACAGCAGCCTGTGAAAGCCGCCCAAGGTGACCAAAGACGCAACAGTCGGCTGGGAAGGTTTTGGCCTCTGTATTTTGGGATGCGCATTGAATAATTTTCATCGACTACGCTAAGAGAGAGACCATCAATAGCGAATATTATATAAGGTTATTGGTGCGTTTCAGGGCAGAAATCCCTCTTTCATCAAGACAATGCACCGTGTCACAAGTCGATGGTTAGGATGGTAAAATTGCATGAATTGAAGTTGAATTGCTTCCTCATCCACCATATTCTTCAGAATTGGCCCCCCAGCGACTATTATCTATTCGCAGACCTCAAAAAAATTCTCGCGGGAAAGACACTTGGCTCCAATGAAGAAGTTATCGCCGAAACTGCGGCTTATTTTGAAAGCAAAGACAAATCCTTCTACAAGAAAGGTATCGAAAGGTTAGAAAAGCGTTGGATGGATTGTATCGCTCTTGAAGGAGACTATGTTGATGAATAAAGTCGAATTTTCCAAAAAAAAATGTGTTTTAAGTAGCTAGACCAAAAACTTTTCAGCCTAAGTGTTAGATATTATAACGTTGCGTGTCGTCAGCGTACAAGCGAACTTTGCAGTATAATATACAATTTATAAACCAGGACGAGAAAACGTAAAATAATTTTAACAATTGGAATAATTTGAATTTTATCAGCAATTAAACTTGAGACAGTGCTTTTAAAAATGTCTGAAAACCTATCAGTTTTTTGGATCATTGACCTAACTCAAACTGAGTACGACAATGAATATTAAAAATAAAAAATTAAATTAATTAATTTGAATGAAAACACTTACTTACCTTATATTTTAGCAAACGAAAAGGAACACGTGTTTTCCGAAACGTATCTTATAAAAAAAGCCCGTCAATTTCCAAGGGTTCCCAACGCTCAGAACAATAAGCCTCCGATTTAACAAATAAACTGACGAAAAACTGCAACTACAACAACAAACAATCCTGGACTATTAACACGACGTAATCCCAGCTGTTTCCGCGTATTTCGATCATGGGTGGCCATTACCCGACGTGTGTCCTTGATTACTATTACTCGGGCGTAGTAAGTTGAGTAATGCGTTGTTGCCGTGCGTTTAGTTTGGTTTGCGTAATAGCCTCGTGGCAAACAAAAAAAAACATACTTCAATTAGTGTAAACCAACAATATACATAATCTTCTCTGATTAGATCTGGAAAAACAAAGTATTAACTTAAGCCAAAGGAACAGTGTTTTTTTTTTATCTCCATTCCACCATATCTCTAAGCTTATGCAAACATTCTGTGCTATAATTTGCAGTTTACCTGTTACTTGTCTTGCTAACCTGAAGTATTTCAAGATATTTGCATTTTTTCATGTTTCATGGTCCCTATATTACTTAAAACATATTCATCATTTTCCGTCGGTATATCTGTGTGTTGGCACGATAACTCTCGAATGAAATGAAATATCTATTTGAAATTTGGTGCACATATAATACTTGAAGTAGGAATGTATTCCACTTCTAGTCTTTTTCTTCATCTTGTGCGGAAATATTTAACTATTATCTAATGAGATTATTTTATTATACATATCGATAAACATTACAACCTAAATTGCAATTTGGCGACAAAGCTTTTTAGTGTTTCGCAGGGATCACGGTTGTCCGTTTATCTGTCTGTCTGTCCCGCCTGTCTGTGTGTCTGTCACACCCGACTTTCGCCAAATTATTTGATATAGATAGATAATTGATAGAGAGAGAGAAGATAGAAAGTTGAAATTTGGCACTAATATGGGAATTGATGGCCTTATCAGAGCCATGTAGTTTTGAAAGTTATATTTTGACCTAAGGGGTTAGTTTTGGGAGGTGAAAGCGGAAGCGAAAAAAAATTTTTTTACCAGGTCATCGAATGGGGTGGCAAATGAAAGCTTGTAAAAAACGAGTTCAAAAATATATATTATGTAATACTTTGCGCACAATTCTCTTTGTATTATTTTTAAAAAAGTGCGAAAAATCGCTGTCCCCCTTGTGTCGAAAAGTACTGATCAAAAAAATTCTGGAATATTTCTCTATAGGGTATGAATTGAACGAAAATTATCCCGAATGCATTGGCTTTAATAATTTATCTGGTATACAAAAAAACAAAAATTTCAACGTCATCAATTTTCACTAAAGAGCGGAAAAAAACTTTGTTGAAAACTCATTTGGGATGTGTTTTGTGAAGTCACTGATCGATCATTTTATACTTCCGTAACGAAAATTTTTATTTTAAAAGCATTGAACATACGGAATACTAATTACGCAAGTCCAATTTGCACTTGACCGGTTATTTATTGTTATTTAGTTATAACAGTCATTCTCTCACATTTCAAAATGTTAAGAGGGCAACAAGGCTTTTTCACAATCGCATTTTTTAAAAATCTTTTTTTTAGAATTTTCATATTATATTACAGCTGTTGAGTAAATAATACACGAAATAGTACCTAGTACTACTAGTGGTACTACTTACGGAGAGAGAGAAGAAAGAACGGGGTAAACTTTTGGCGCTCAACGTGGGGCCAAAATAATTAAAAGCCAGCGTCAAGAATTACAAGAAGGAAAGCTACGAAACAGTATAAATGACAAATATAACTAATTAGTAAAATGTTATTATCATAATAAAGATATCTTGCGTAATTCATACATTGGCCCTCTGTTGATTACGCCAGACGTTTTTAGCTACATCAGTATTGTTATATGATAATAAACAGAACATTCTTCACAAAATTTTATTGTATTCAAAATTCCACCAACCAATGGAGGCGCTGATGATTGTAAACAAACATGGAGGTAAATGTGTACAAAATGTGTAAAATAATAGCCATCTTTCCGCATCTCAAAATATATTTGAATGTTGTCATCGCCACTGGAATTAACTGTGCAATGATATTAGTACAGCATTTTTAGATTTCTTTGGGTATCATATTTAGTTAGGTTTTTCATGTATAAGAACTATAATAAAGCTAATGAAAATGCCATTAAAATTCTACACGTCCAAATACCAACCTTAAAATTAAACAAAAGAAAAACTACTCGCTTTCTAGGTTTTAAATTCCGGACGTCAGGGTTGCATGCTAATTTTGATATTATAATGTGACAAGACTTTTGTAAGAAGTAAGTATATTTAATCTGAAAATACCCATCGCTGAACACGCCAATTTATTTCCTAGAAAATGATATTATAAAGTAAACTTAGCAACGCAGCTATACTTAAGTCAAAGTCCACTCCACAACCCAGACTTAGTGGCGGCGAAAAGTTTCCTTCGTGACAATTTCCTAGATTTTCTGCTGTTTTTGTTTTTCTCCCATAAATATTTATCACCTCCTAACTCATAAATTACTTCTGGTAATTTAAAAAACAATAATACTAAAAGTAATAAAATAACAATAAAATGTGTTTTCAAATAAAGAAAGTAAATAATAGAATTTATCTTAAATTGAGTATTTATATTTTGTTTTCTAAATGGAAAATTTGTGAGGGACTTTTTTGGTGCTTGACAAACCTAATGTTTGTTTTTTTTTTTTGTAAGAACATGATCTTGTATTATTTTTATTTAATCTAATAAGTATTGACCTTTTAAATTTAACTGCTTTTAATTGAGATGTATACACTTTGAAGATTTTTTTAATGTACGTATTTTTATATTGGTATTTCTACAGCACGTAAAACGAACTTAAAGACGCAGATTCAGACTCAAATTTTTAATCGTCGCCCGTGTCTGACGGTGAATTGAAAAATACTTACTGATATAACCTGTCACAAAATATAAGATCCTAATTTTTGCGGTTCTAAGTGGGCAATATAAAAATTCCGACCTTTTGTTTATGATAGGTTGCAGAGATCGATTTAAGAATTTTATTCATTAATGCAAATAAATAAAATTATAAGTGTTTTTGGAGATGTTTATTTATAGATGCATGTAAAAAAACAAATGGATAAGAAGTAAAATATACAGTTTGTATGAATGAGGTTTACAAGAGGGGACATACTGTATAAATAAAAATATATTTTACCTTAAGCCTAATTCGGTTTCACTATCACTGTCATCAGCTGAGGTAATTATCAGTGGTTTTATATTATTTACATAAATATATGAATCTTCAATTTTAACAACGTAATGAATGGAATTCTTCCAGCTTTCACATGGTATATCGTTTATAACTTTTTTTTACTAATTCAACCACCAACAGAGAGAAAACATTTTGTGCCCTTATTTTTGATTTAACTTGATGCCAAATATGTTCAATTGGATTAAAAATACAATACTACGAAGGAAGCCGCAAAAACAGTGTGTCCCATTTTCTCAGCCATACTATCACAAACATATTTCTTTTTCAATTTATGGTCTTTTAAAACTTCCAAAAGATCACTTTTTATATAACTAAAGTCAAAATAAATGTCATTTTCTAGCATGTATTCCTGTATTTCCGATTTGGTGTTGGCTGCATTAGGAACCTTATTTATGTTAGTAGGCGACTTGCATTGTCCATAACAATAATACTCTGTTCGGGAACATTTGGCAAAAGGGAATTTTGAAACCAATTTTCAAAAAGTTTTCTGCGGTCATGTCTTCGTGATAGTTCAAAACTAGAATCTTTTCAGATCCAGCATGCAAAAATGGTTATTTGTTTACCTTTATTTGAAGGTACGTTAGTCTGACATTTTGTACTGTTGTCAATCCGCCCTTTCTGGACAGTGTCATGGGTATCGAACCATGGTGCATCAAGGTAAATTATTGGCCAATTCTCCGATCGATACTTTTTAATTTCTTGTGAATAAGTTGTCGCAAGATTCGTAATCTTTGTGACTCCATCATTACTTACCTTTTGTTGATCGGCCACAATGTATATTGGTCCCGTCCTGCACCAGTCTTAATTTTATTTTGTCTAGTATCGGCACCAACTGCTCTTCATACATAGAATATATTTTTCTCCTGATGACGTCTTTTCCACAATCGTCTACATACCGTTACGTTGTAAGTTGTAAGTAAAACTAAAAATAAAAATAATAAAAAATTATCTTTCGAATCTTAATGGGGACCTATGGTCATTAGGCCTATATTATCAAATACTTAAAGGGCTCCAAACCAGGTTGCCAGGTAGTAAATATATAGGTAAAAATAGATCCAAAATGATTGCAGATGCAAGCAAGGGCGGTATACAAAGCAGGTAAAATAAAAATACGTTTATCGTAATACCTGGCAAACTATGCACAAAACCTTAGTAGGGTCGTTTATTGCCCCACTGAAAAAGCAAAGGGGCAGGATCTTATATCTTGGGATTTACTTTACCTTTTTGCTACTACGATTTGATTATTTGCATGCTTCTAAACAAGTAGCAAATAACTTGTTTCTTTTTAACAATCCATTAAATACAACACATATAGATTGGAATTTCACTTTATTAAAAGGTCACTATTTTTGTTTAATTTATTAAACTGTTACAACAAATTGTCGCTAATCTTAAGCAACATCAAGCACATTAGAGCACTTTTTGCATTGCGAATTTGTAATAATTCACGAAAACATATTTGTTTTTACATTAAGACCTTTTTTACATTCCATAACAATTACCTTTTAAAACTCCCTTTCTCTCTCATTCAGCCATTCCAGTGCTCATCTTATCTGTCCCTGTAATTTTGAAAAATGTTCAAATTTAATAAGTATTAGGTGTGTGTCCAATTGACTCGCAGAGTCACCCATTTCAATATATTAGGCAATTTTCATAACATCTTGTTTATATATATATATATATATATATATATATATATATATATATATATATATATATATATATATACATGTGTATATATATATATATATATATATATATATATATATATATACATATATATATATATATATATATATATTTATATATATATATATATATATATATATATATATATATATATATATATATATATATGTTATATATTAGGGTGACCGCAAAAAATCGATGTCGGAATTTTGTTCGTCTGGACCCCACAAAACGATTCCCCTTTCCAGATATTGAGATAGCCGAAATTTGAGCGGGGGGGAGCTCGGTTAAACGACGTTAACCCGTGCCGCTCGTCGCTCAAAGTTTGAAAAAATCTAAATTTTTGACCAAAAAGCTGACATATGGAGCCATAACTCCAGAACGGTAAATAATAGAAACACGCTTAATATCTCAAAAGAAAGCTAATGTTGTTCTTCAAAATTTATATTCTATACATAATTGTTGTTATTTTAAGTCAAACCGAGTTACAACAGCCTTTAGCCCCAAAAACGTGACCTGGTACCAGTAGGAGCCAGTTTGGGAGCATTCTAAGAATTTTACGGGTTTTTGCATAATGTGTCTCGGAATTAACATTTTTTTGTTAAAAGGTATTTTGGAACTCAATTTTCAAACATAAAGAACCTTTTGTTCAAATTTAATCTTTTTTTATATGGGGATTGCCTGACTAGTTTACCAAAGAAAGACCCGTTTGACAGGTAAAAAGGAGGGTGAATCTAATTTCTATTTTAGGGATGGTGATTTTACTTCAGCGTACAACCCACCAAAAGTACCTTTTAATTATTCAGTTTAGTTTCTAAAGTGCCTTTGAGCTGGTTAGATCGAACAATTATCTAGTGAAGATATTTTAACGTTTTTTTTTTTTTTTAATTTCCAAGTGTGTGTGTTATTGTTTTTATAACTATTATAGTATTATTTTAAAAGACATTTGAAATCATTTTATTGAAATTAAAGTTTGCAATATATTTTGTTTTATTTTCCAAGTTAACTGTTATTTACCTATTGGCCTCTGAAATGGCATCCACATCAGGTGTACAAAGCCGGACCAAGGATAAAATATTTTTTGTAGGCTATCCCATTCACCAGATCACCGGTTGTAAACTACCCTCAAATCGTCAAGTTTTGTGTGCTTTATTTTATAATTTACTGTAAGAGAATCAGCAAAACTTACAATACGAGAAGTGTTCATTTTTTGGGAGAAAGCTCGAATCCCGACTAAACATGAGCAAGATGCAATTACTAAGCTGGAAAAACTTCACGCCGAATGGAGAACTCTTCAAAAACACCGGAAGAAAATATCGAAAACGACCAAGAACAAATTTAAACAGTTTGTTGAAAAGTTGGATGATCTGTTTGATATTGCTCAACAAGATGCCTTGGCTCTGATGAAATCGGAAGAAGATAAGGCGTTTCCCGTGAAACAGAGGCAACAGGGCCGCCCAGGTTCCATGACTGGAGTAGATCTCAAGTTGTCTCGAGCTGAAGAAATCAAGGTGCAAAAGGAACTTGCAAAAATGAACCGACAAATCCAAGAAGCAACTTTTGATATTGGTGAGTTTTTTTTTTATTATTAGTATTCTAAAAAATAGATAAACAAATAAGTAAATAGTTTCATTATAATTGAAAGAAAATTGTACATGAGAGCATGATTTGGCATCTTTATGATTGAGTTTATATTTTTTAAATAATACCTTTTGATAATTAGAAGTAGGTAATTTAGTACCTATGTATTATTACTATTCTGCTAAAACGACAAGTTTTTATAGTCTTTTTTTTTCTCTTTCTTTTGTTGCTTCTTAGAGACGGATGATGAAGACAAGTTCGAAGAAGGAGAAGAAGACACTGAAGAGGACAGCATCTACCAGGAACTTGAGAGCTTGGAGGAAATGGACATCCCTAAAGAAGCTGCAGAAGATCCAGGACCATCTGAGAGCAAGAGGATGAAAGTTTCATTTGCAAGGGGCGTTGAAGAGATTTTAAACATGAAATTGTCCATTTATTAGATCGATGTAAGGTATCCAACAGAAATGCCACGAGAATTTTAATAGCTACTCTAGAAGCACTAAACCTTGACCCTCTTGAGTACAAAGTCTCCAAAACTTTATTACATGATAGAAGGCAAATGTTCAGAGAACAATATAATAAAAAAAATTTTTGATAAAGTAAAACATTCCTGAAAAAAGAGCCCGTGGTTGTCCATTGGGACGGTAAACTTTTACCGGGTGTTTTAAAAAATGAACAATGTGAGCGAATAGCTATAGCTATTTCATATGGCGAAAAGGAACAGCTGCTGGGAGTTCCTGTAACAGCAAACAGCTCTGGAGAGGAGCAAGCCGTAGCCGTATATGAATGCCTACATGAATGGGGTCTTCTCAACACCGTCAAGGCGATGTGCTTCGACACTACAGCATCCAACACGGGAAGACTCAAAGGAGAATGGGTCATATTGGAGCAAATGTTAGGAAGATAATTGTTATACCTAGCTTGCCGGCACCATATCTTGGAAATTCTGTCAAGAGGCGTATTCGACACAAAAATGGGATCAACCACTGAACCTCATCCAGACATTTTCAAGAGATTCCTCACTGCGTAGCCCAAGATAGACAAAGGAAAATACGACACAGGTATCAGTGACAATCTAATACAAAAGCAGCTAACTCCAGAAGTAATTGCAAATGTTACTGCTGAATTCGAGACCAAATTAACTGAGAGCCACCCCAGAAATGACTACAAGGAGCTATTGCAGTTGGTTCTCGTATTTGTTGGATCACTAGACGGCAATGTTGTGGGTTTTAGAACTCCAGGAGCCATTCATCACGCTAGGTGGATGGCAAAGGCTATTTACTGCTCAAAAATGTTCATTTTTCGTCGTCAATTTAAGATGTCTAAAGAAGAGAAAAATTCTGTGCGTGCCATTTCTGTTTTCCTAGTTAAAATTTATTGTAAAGCTTGGTTCAATGCGCCAAAAGCTCATCTTGTACCAAAGCAAGAGTTAGGTATTTTGCATAGTCTGTTAGACTATAAAGAATGTGACAACGACATTGCAGAAATAGCCCTGACCAAATTTTCGAACCATTTGTGGTATTTTGAATGCAAAGTTGGTGGGATTATCGTTTTTTGATCCCACCATTACAGACGATGAAAAAAGTTGTTAATGGCTAATAAATTGCTCAGTAGCACAGATGAACCATCACAGCACGCTAGGGTTGTAAATCCAAAAGTTAGGAAAGAAAAACTTAAAAGAGGTAGTTGATGGAGGATTGGTAAATTTACTTACCAAAGAAACGTTTTACATTCTTTGACCAATTTAATATAAAAACAGATTTCCTAAGACAACATCCAAACACCTGGCCTCAAAATATATGACTTCCAAGAAGGATTTCTGAAATTGTCAAAACATTAAAAGTAGTTAATGATATGGCTGAGCGTGGTGTTAAATTAATAAACCGACTTTAACGACCTTCTGACAAAAGATGAAGACCAAAAGCAATATGTCCTGCAAGTTGTAAGTAAATGCCGAGCATTATATCCTGACGTTTCAAAAACTACTTTAACAAAAGCTCTAGAATAGATTAGATAACTATGTAAAATTATCAACTCATGTAGGTACTACGTCTGTATCTTTTCTGTGTCTGTTTTGTATGTATTATATACCTAATTTTTATATTTTAAAATAAAAAATGATCAGTATTACTTGTTTTTTTTATTATATTTCTACTTTAAACTCAAAAATATACCAAAAAAAAGCAACATTTATCACTTAATAACAAAATATACGAAGTATGCTCCTAGTGGTACCAGGTCACGTTTTTGGGGCTAAAGGCTGTTGTAACTCGGTTTGACTTAAAATAACAACAATTATGTATAGAATATAAATTTTGAAGAACAACATTAGCTTTCTTTTGAGATATTAAGCGTGTTTCTATTATTTACCGTTCTGGAGGTATGGCTCCATATGTCAGCTTTTTTGGCCAAAAAAATTGGATTTTTTCAAACTTTGAGCGACGAGCGGCACGGGTTAACGTCGTTTAATCGAGCTCAAATTTCGGCTATCTCAATATCTGGAAAGGGAAATCGTTTTGTGGGGTCCAGACGAACAAGATTCCGACATTTTTTTTTCCCCTCTATAAGATCCGGTCACTCTAATATATATATATATATATATATATATATATAATATATATATATATATATATCTATATATATATATATACTTGCAACATAAGGCACTGAGAATACTGGATGGATGGACTGGATTTTAAAGGTTCTTTCACAGTACATTCTTGAGAATCTCCGGTTCTTAAAGTAATATGTTCATTTCTACAGAAGCCATGGAGAGGTACATTTTCATGACACCAGGCATAAGGATAATTTCCACATATTGGAGGCTGAAGAGATATCAAAACGGGTCCTAAGTACGGGGCTGTTAAATTTTTTATGTATTGCCGCAAAATAATAGAGATCTGTGAAAAAAAGTTTAAAAAATTCTGGTAGAAAAAGCTTTTTATTCCATAAATGGTACCTCTGTTATAAATTTTAAGTTTGGTTGTAAGTTTCATTTTTAAGGAGTTGGTTTCCATACTGTGTTAATGTTTCTTTCTTACCAGGTGTACAAGTATGAAATGCGGATTTTTTTTCTAAAAAAACATTTTTTCACATCTTCGTACGAACCAAAGCGCTGCTCAGCAAGTGCGTGACCCATCGATGCAAACAAGTGGTAATCGGAAAGGAGCCAAGTGTGGTGAGTAAGCTGCATGGGGTAGAAACTTCCTAGCTGAGTGCTTCCTACGTGTCGCGAACTGGTTTTGCCGTATGTGATGGAGCATTGTCATGAAGAAAAATGACTTTTGTGTTGCCTCTTTCGGTATTCTGGCTTTTTTTCAAGCAGCGAAAGGTTCAAATCGGTCAATTGTTGTTGGTAACGTTTAGTATTAACCGTTTCCTCAGGTTTTAACAGCTCATAATAGACCACGCCCCTCTGGTCCCACCAAACACAGAGCATCGTTTTTCTGCCAAAGCGATTCGGTCTTCCGGTCAATGTGGATGATGCGCCTGGGTCCATCCATGATTTTTTGTGCTTAGGATTCTCAAAATAAATGCACTTTTCATTCCCTGTAACTATACGATGCAAAAAACGACTACCTTTTGTACCGAGCAAGCAAAATGTCACACGTGTTTTTGCGCTTTTTCTATTTGGCTGTCGTTCAACTCATGTGGTACTCATCTACGGTCTTCTGAATCTTTCCCATCTCTCGTAGCCGATTGGAAACAGCTTGCTGACTAACGCCCAATTGCTCGGCGAGTTGTTTTTGTGTTTGCGAATCATCTTCCTACAACAATGCTTGCAATTCGACATCTTCGTAATTTTTTAGCGATTTTCTACGTTCCTTGTCTGCAACATCGAAGTCACCACTTTTGAAACGCCGAAACCATCGTTCACACGTATCTTGCGATGGAGCATGTTCACATAAAGCTTCTCGAAGTAATCGGTATGATTCAACAGCAGTTTTCTTTAAAATGAAAACAAAAAAATAATGCTGTCCGCAAATGCTCTTTGGTCGGGATAAATTTCGACATATTGAACACAACAATACAACACTATTTCTAATTTATCACTCGTGCGCGTCTGACACTTGTTGGTAACACAACAAAATGGCGCAGTGTCAAATCTTTATAGCACAAACTGCATTGGTGCACCATCTGTTGTCTGAAATCCGCATTTCATACTTGTACACATATATATATATATATATATATATATATATATATATATATATATATATATATATATATATATATATATATATATCTATATATATATATACGTTCAAGCAAAGCAATGGCTTTATAAGTGTTACGGGGATTCTTCCCCTCAAAAATCACTCATCATTTACTGGTATGCTGAATTTAAACGCGATCGTACAGACACAAATGATGCCGAACGCTCTGGACGCCTAAATGAGGTGGTTACACCGGAAAACATCAAAAAATCCACAAAATTGTTTTGGATGACCGTAAAGTGAAATTACGTTCAAAAGCTGACCCCTTAAGGATATCAAAAGAACATTTTGGTCATATTTTGCATGAACATTTGGGCATGAGAAATCTCTGTTCGAAATGGGTACCGCGTTTGCTCACAGTGTACCAAGAACGAGAACGTGTTAATGATTCTGAGCGCTGTTTGGACCTGTTTAAGCGCAATAAAAAGGATTTTTTCATGCGATATGTGACAATGGATGAAACATGGATCACCACTATATACCGAAATCAAATCGGTAGTCAGCGAAGTGGGCAGCAGCCGGTGAAAGTCGTCTAAGTGACCAAAGACACAACAGTCGGCTGGAAAGGTTTTGACTTCTGTATTTTGGGATGTGCATGGAATAAGTTTCATCGACTATGCTGAGAAGGGAAAAAATCATCAATCAATAGCGAATATTATATAAAAATTAATGTTGCGTTTGAAGGCACAAATCGCGAAGAGAAACGAAAAGAAACGGCTCCAAATGAACAAGAAAAAAAAACTCTTGGTCAAGATAATGCACTGTGGTGGTTACGATGGCAAATTTTGCATGAATTGAAGTTCGAAATTGCTTCCTCACCCACGTATCTCTCCAGATTGTCCCCCAGCGACTATTAGTTTTTCGCACAGACCTCAAAAAAAATGCTCGCGGAACAGAGATTTGGCTGCAATGAAGAAATTACCCGCCGAAACGGAGGCCTATTTTGAAGGCAAAGACAAATCCTTTTATAAGAAAAGTATAGAATGTTAGAATAGCGTTGGGCTGACTGTATCGCTCTTGAAGGAGACTATATTGATGAATAAAGTCGAATTTTGCAAAAAAAAAATGTTGTTTTAAGTAGCTAGACCAAAAAAACTTATTAGCCTACGTGTTAATAGCCTTCTCTTCGCATTTCAAAATATGTTTTGAATGTTGTTATTGTATGTGTTTTATTTGTCTTTCACCACTGGGAGTCAACTGTAAATTGTGCAGTGATATTAAAACTATTATCGCAATTTTAGATTTCTATCTGGGTATTGTAGTCATAAATTTTCATGTAATAAAACTATGGTATAATAAAGGTAATGAAAATGCCACTAAAATTCTGTATGGCCAAATACTAACCTCAAAATTACTATTCGCTTTCTAAGTTTAAATTCCGGGGGCCGGGGGGTCGCATGCTAATTTTGATATTTATAAGATGTCAAGACTTTTATAAAGAAGTAAGTATATTTAATCTGAAAATTCCAATCGCCCAAACTACCAA